>CM053612.1:101188550-101208772 GCA_028646535.1 Procyon lotor
GAATTAATTGTTTTTTGAACGCCCCTCTCCCTGCCCTTGTTTCTCTGCTCTACGGATATTGAGCATAATCAGTTGTTTCTTGGTTTTGCGGCTTGGCGGTGTTCATATGAAAACATCACTTTTCAAGTCAAATAAATAAACCATTGTGCGTCACAGCTACCGAGATCCTTCCTTGGTTTTACAAAGACCCTTTAAACAGGTGCCTCCAAGCATTTCTTTGGGCATTGTCTTTCTACCGTGGGTGGGATGTGTACAGATGAAGTAGAAAGGAGAGGGAGGGAGATGGGCAGGTGACGAGACAGGGAAGGTAGTGTGTGAGCAGACTGACCCAGCTGGGCACATGGTCTGTGCCTGCAACATGTAAGGACCTCCTGAAAAGGCCTATTTCTCTCTAGGACTCTGACACCTCTGATGAGGGTGTCTCAGTCTCAGCCCTGCTGACATCTGGGGCCAGGACACTGTTGGCTGTGGGGGCATCTTGGGTGTGGTGGGGTGTCGGCAGAATCCTTGGTCTCCACCCTCTATTGCATACCACGAGCCTTCTCTTCCCTCCCCTCAGGTAGTGACAACCCGAAATGTCCCCAGGCATGGCTGGGTGTTCCCTGGAGGGCAGAATTTCCCCCAGTTGGCAACTGTTGCCATAGACAGGTAGGTAGGAATAGTTGTGAATAGATAGAGATAAATAGATAAAACAGAGATGGATAGATAACTGTTATAGAGATACGATGGATACATGACAGATAGGCGGATCATACATATTGATAGATAAGATAGATGTGCAGATAGGTAGATGACAGAATAATATGAATGAGATAGATTGATGATAGACAGATAGACAAAAATAGATAATAGATTGATAGCCTGATACACGGATGATAGATGATTGATAACTAGATGGCTAAGTGGAGCCCGTGTCTCATGCCAGGTCACAATGTCGCAGCCTCAGCAAGGCTAAACCTAGGGCTGGATGACTCTCTAATGTGGGGCGTCCTGGGCACTGTAAGGTGATGAGCAGCATCTCTGGTCTCCCCCCAATCAAGAATATCTCCAGTCATTGCCAAGTGTCTCCTGCGGGTTGGAATGACCGCTGGTTGAGGACCACCACTCTAAGACACGTAAGTTTAGGGGCACTAACTAGACACAGCTCACATTCTGCACCAGCCACTGTGTGCGTGCCTGCCTTCTCCTACATGGAGCCAAACGTCCCTGGATGTGAGCTCTCTGCGAAATCTAATTTACAAAGATCCCTTTGCTTCTATTTTTAAAGTTGTCATCACGGAGAAGCTCATTACGAAGGTGACTTGGGTTATGCCACTTGCAGCCGGGGAATATCAACTTGTTTGAAATCCGAAGCTTGGCAGTACCCTGCGCCCCACATCTGAGCCCCATTGTTGGCTCTGTGCTCCAGACGGACAGACCTGCTCAACCACATGGCGCTTTCCTCCCTGAGGGTAAAGAAAGAGAGGCTCACAAGGGGCCCTCCATCCCTGCTGTGGTTTCTGGACAAGAGCTTGGGCACTGCAGGCTTTGTGGGAAGTCCATGAGAGCCTCTCCCTTTCCCGACCTGAGCAAACAAGAATGCCCCCCCCAGCGGAGGCTTTGAAACCCCAGAGGGTATCTTGCATTCTCTGTGCTCCCAACTGGAAGATTTCCACTTGCCTTGTCTTTGTTTTTCTGGCTCTTTCATTTGCAAATCCCCTAATCAAGCGCCATTTGTTATCCAGGAAAGTCATGGGGTCAGGGTCGGGAGACGTCCTCCTCCCTGCTCCCTGCTTCAGATTTCCAGTCCAAATGCCAACAATTCCTGGTTCCCTGGCTCTGTGAGATCACAAATGTCCTCCAACAGCGGTACAAGGATCACACTGGACCCTGACATCTGCTAATTCAACATGGCGCCCTTGCCACCCACAGAGACTTGGCCTTTTTGATCTCTTGTTGCTGCAGGGGCAGCAGGAGGCCCTCACCACTGTTGGCTTCTACACTCAAGGGCATTCCAACAGCATGAGTCACAGTCCTCCCATCGGAAGGCAGATTTCCACCAAAGAGGTTTGAAAAAGACTCTTCTCCCACAACTGGGGGTGCTCAATGTGTGCTCCCTTGGGAGTCCCCAAGGGAGGGAACCAGCAGCCCTCATGTAGGTGACCAGGGTTGTACATCTGCTGGACAGTCTCCCAGGGAAAGAGGGCATGCATCGCTGCTGTGCTCTTTGCCGTGGGACGTAAGTTCTTGCATATGGACCTACAGGAGGCTCTTTCCCCTTCAGGATGGTGTGTCTGGGGTTCTAAAGGCTCCGGTCCTATGCTTGGGTTTGGGGTTTGGCTCTGTCCCTGCCTGAAATGGAACTATAATTGGCTTCAAATAGCCCTGCTGTCTCTGTCTGTTAAGTTGATCTATTTACTTTAGGTTTTTTATATATGTTAATGGATGGGTGGGTGGACGGATGGATGGATGGATGGGAGACGGATGGAATGGTGAGTGGATGGATGGATAAGCAGATGCCTGGATGGGTAAATACATACAAATATCCTTTAACATGATTTTTGCTCTATGTACTCTTGTCTTCTATTTATCTTCTTCTTGTCTTCCAAGACAATATATCAATTTCCAAATACTCGAGAAATTGCCTTAAGATATTTTCTTGGTGGGATGCCTCGGAGGCTCAGTGGGTTGAGCATCTTACGCTTGATCTCAGCTGAGGTCTTGATCTCAGCATTGTGAGTTCGGGCCCCGCACTGGGCTCCATGCCTGGCGTGGAATGTTGCTTGGTAAAGAGAATAGACACACTCCCAGTAAAGTTGGAATCCTTAAGAACTCTGTTCATGCCTCATCCCTTCCCCAGAGATAAGTATCACTGTCATTCTGTGTACATCCTTCCAGAAATTTTCTGTACATTTAGGTGCATTTGGACGTGTTTCAGTGAATGTGTGTGTGTGTGTGTGTGTGTGCGCGTGCTTGACTTGTTAAAACATGACATCCCATTGTCCAGTTGTATGTAAGTGTCTAAATTTGCTATTGTCACTAAACAACCTGTCTTGGAGATATTCTCTAGCAGCACCCGGAGACCCACCATGTATGTTCTATTTGCTCTGGGTTTGATGGTGTGGACCTGTCAGTCCCCCGTTGGGAGGACAATGTGGGTCTCCCTGGTCTTCTGCTGTCTCGTGTGTAGGTGCCATAAGCGTCCTTCATCATGCTCACCCCTGCCCAGATGTGGTGGTTTCTCCAAGAAAGACACCTGGAAGTGTAACTGGAAGTGACTGGTCCCAAGGGAGTGGACCCTTAGCTACAGCTGAAGGAGCTAAGCTGCCTCCAACCCATGATGCCCAAGTCCCTCCCACATGAGAAAGTCGTCGCTCTGCCTCCTTGCAGCCAACTTGCCATGATCACACTTGGTTATGTCATGGCTGTTGCAGGGGATTGTGTCTTTTTGCTTTTCTTGACACTGGTGAAACTCTATCATGACAACACAGAGCAGATAGAGGAACACGTGACATTCATGGGTACAAGAACCCGGAAGGGGAATGCAGCGGGCATACTACCCACAATAATAACAAACGGTGGCAGTTGGTTGAACACTGACTACACGCAATCACATGTGCTTGTCTCTCCTGGCTTTGGAGACCACCCTACGTGTAGAGATCCTAGAATGCTGTCTGCACACAGCCACCCATGGTTAGAGCCGTCGGCGTCTTTCTGTGACCTGCCTGGTGGAGTTTGTCCAAACGTGGGCACACAAGGGCGGGTTTCCATGATGCACACTCGAAGTACAAACGTCAAACTGTAATAACTCTGGTCTGGTGGCCAACAGAAGGCGCCATATGCAATTTCTCATTTTATGATTCATGTTTACACGTGTGACTGGTTATCCTAGAACCAGTAGCTCCGATGGAATCAGATGACATTGGGAGTCGTCCCTGTCCTGTAACGAGCGTGTTTGGTGTTGCTTGGACACAAAGACCATTGGAGCATCCAGTTCCGGGTGCCTTCACTCCTCCACCAGTGGAGCTGAGTGGGTTGCTGTGGACGACACTGGTGTGGCGGGATGACAGGAGTAAGGGTCACACGGGCACATCCTCTCTCATTGCAGAGAAGCTGACTTAATGCTCAAACGCTCTTCGAGGCTCCCGCCCTAGAACTGTAACACTGATTCCCACTGACATCAAGACATTTTCATGATGGCGGGTCCTCTCTTGGCCACACGCATGACACCTCACACATGTGCAGAACCACGGAAGTCACCCTATGCATTTCGAGGTCTACCCTTCATCCTGTGGACTTTCAATTAATCCTTGAGTTCCCCTAACAAACTAGAGATGCCCATTCTGCTCTCTTGTTGGCAAAGCCCACCCAAAACCCAGGCGCAGGTCCTACCAGAACCTTCACTCAGAACCTGGCAAGACAACTGAGGAGAACGGAAATTACTAAAATCATGGTAAGAATAAAGTTTGGTGCCAGAAACACAT
This sequence comes from Procyon lotor, assembly GCA_028646535.1. NCBI lineage: Eukaryota > Metazoa > Chordata > Mammalia > Carnivora > Procyonidae > Procyon > Procyon lotor. The sequence goes on from CM053612.1 coordinate 101,193,014, forward strand.
CCAGCAGAGTGATGGACAGAAGTGTTTGAATTTCAGTAGTCATGCCAAACTTTGGACACCGAAGGCGTAGGGGAGTGCCTGTGCCGATGTCAGGCCAGACTGCCTCTCTGCGGAAGGGCGGGGCTCCCACATTTGGCTGTGAACGTCATCTTCCAGGGCTGGTCATCCATTGTCATTTCAGGCTGCGTCCACGAGGCCAGCGTGCTCGTCTGCCTCCTCCCTTCCTTCCACGTCTCCCGCTGTCCACGTTCTGTTCTTGGGAGAACGGACCCTTCACGCTGTTTGGTTGAACGGAGGGGGAATAATAATTTATGAAGGTAGAAAGATCTGACAGCTCTCAGGATTTCAAAGCTAATATTTGACTTGTGTTTTTTCTTCCCAAGTGCTGAAAGTTAGTATGAAAAAATTTTAATATGACATAAAAATGAATGTCAGAGATTTAATACTTTAGGAGTAAAGTAAGCTTTCTCTCACTCTCTCTCCTTTTTTTTTTTTTTTTCTTAGCCCATGGGGGTTTTTATTAATAGATTTTTTTGTCTTGCTACCCGTTGCATGTCTCATCATGAATCGTGGTGCATGGGGAGCTCCTTCGCCTTGCTCATTGGCGTTGTGCATAAGGTGAGAGCCAATTTGGGACTGTCACAGATGTGCTGCTTTGCTAGGGATGCTCTGAATGGGATGTCTGCGGTCTACCTGATCCGAGCGCAGAGCACCTGTGGGTTCTGGTAACATAAACGAGAATTATGCATGTTCTCCAGCAGGGGGATAAATCCCAGTGTCTTTAAGGGTCTGCTGGCAACACGTACACTCAATTGATGATTCGCCATGTCATGTCACAGCCCCAGAGAGTGACGTGTGGGTGCCAAAGGAGAGTGAGAGGTGTCTGTCACTTCCCTGACAGCCCGGCACATTCCACACCATGCCTCCCTACAAGATGTTCCTCTGTGGAAGCCGGCTGGCTCCCTTTGGTCTCAACAGGGAGCAAAACGTGTGGGAAATCTTTTCCCAAAGCAGAGACTTGATGTGTTGGGTCCCGTCTTGCCGGCAGCACCGCCTGCAGAACCAGGATGATAATGGGTGCCTGCGGAGAACACCTCCTCTGAAATTTCTGGAAGCTTCAGAAGCCTGGTTCTGAAGCCAAAGGGCCGCTGGGGCTTGGGGAGCCTCCTGGAGGCAGATAGGTGGGCGGGAAGGACGGGAGAGGGTCCAGCCAGATTCAAGAGGCAGTGAGTCAATGGAGCATCCCTCAGCCTCTGCCCTCTGCTGCTGGTTGCCTTGGAAACCAGAGATCCAAAGCATGACCTGTTCTTTGGTGGGTACCCAATGGCTCAGCCCCATTGCCTGCAAAGAGGTGCTCCAGATCATTAAATGCCAGCCGTCTGTTCCACAGCAGGTTCCTGGCTCACACCTGTGTGCTTGGAGCTCTCCTTCATCTTGGAGCTCTCCATAATCCATGACCAGTGTGCCAAGAGATGCTTCTCTTCATCGAGTGGAGATGATTGCAAGGATCTGGGAGAAGGCAAGGTCTTTGCTGATAACCTACCAGCAGCCAGCCACCCAATGCTCACTGATGTTCCTCAAAATACATCTTATAGTCTTTTCATAGCTAGGGAGACTGAGGCCGAGGGTCAGCCAGTGACACGCACAAAGCATGGCACCATTAATAGGTGGGGTGGGAGTGGTTCCAAACTCATCCCCTCAAGAATAACACCAAAGAGTACTGGCAACATGGCGGCCTCCTTGGAGGGAAGATGGCAGTTGTGTCTCTGTGCAAGAAACAAGCCACAGGTGAACGGAAGGCTCTGAGGTTGACATCCGGTGATGTCACCGGATTGGGGAGGGCTGGAGCAGGGGGTCCTACTCGTCACGGCCCTGGTTCCCCTCTGATTCACATTGGGCTCCCCCTGCCATTCTTGTCTTTGCTGGGGGTTGTTGCTGGTGCTGCTGACGCTGGGTTTCCAAGGGCGTTCTCCCATTTTCACCTTGGTGTCATAGGTCCTGACGTAAAACATGTGCGTAGAGATAAATGTGCTTCCAATGAGGCATGTCTTTCCCCAGAATAAAGTGAGGAGGGTCCCATGGATGGAACTTATCAGGGGCCTGTTCAGTGTTTGTAGCGGGCGGGAGAGGCCCCAAGGTGCCCTCTTGCTCACTTGTGAAGTGGCCCAGCACCCGCTCAGGGCTGAGCAGCTGCGCCCCAGAGAGGGCTGCAGGTCTGGGGGCAGAAAGGGCCACGGGGGGTGTTATAGTCATTCCCCAGGACAAGCCCATGGAGGAGTATGTGTGAACCCACACATGTTCTGAGTTTGAAGGGGCTGTCAGTGGTGAGCATCTGGTCCTGGAAGTCAGACACAAGACTTTGCTTTGTCCTCTGTTTGGTTTTAATTAGGCAAATATTTCCAGCAGCTTTTGTTCAGTTATATAGCATGTGCACAAAAGGTTACGTTTTACAGAATTGAGGGTGGAAAAGCAAAGAGACTGGAAGATAGGCAGATGAATATGTATTATTGATAGATGGATCTATGATAAATGGATGGATAATGGACGGATGGATAGATAGGTACATAGAATAGAGTGGATGGATGGATGGATAGACAGAATGGATGGATGGATGGATAGATGATAGATAAATGCATAGATAGAGGATAGATGGGTGAGTACATACATAGGTGGATGGATGGATAGATAGGTGATAGATAGACACAAAAAATGGATGATAGATACATAAATGATGGATGGATAGATAGGTATGGATGGATGGATGGATGGATGGATGGATAGATAGTAGATAGATGACAGATAGATAGATAGATAGATAGATAGATAGATAGATAGAATAAATGGATGATAGATACATAAATGATAGATGGATAGATAGATATGATGGATGGATGGACGGGTGGATAGAATGGATGGATGGATGGATGGATGGATGGATGGATGGATGGATGGATAGAGAGTAGATAGATGACAGATAGATAGACAGATAGATAGAATAAATGGATGATAGATACATAAATGATAGATGGGTAGATAGATATGATGGATGGATGGATGGGTGGGTGGATAGAGAGTAGATAGATAGACAGAATAAATGGATGATAGATACGTAAATGATGGATGGATAGATACGATGGATGGATGGATGGGTGGGTGGATGGATGGATTGAGAGTAGATAGATGATAGATAAATAGATAGATATACAGATAGAGAGATAGATAATAGACAGTTGATAGATCAAGCAGTGGAGGGAAACACTGCCCAGCATATGAGGTCCTACCACAGGTGTCTAACATAGTGACTGGCCCTTAACTCGGGAGGTCTTTCTCTGCATGTCTGGAATTCAGTCTTCGATTTTCATACACACGATGCTTGAGTATGATTATTTCATATTAAGTTGATAACACGGTTCTGGGGCCAGTTTTGGGGGGCAAGGTGAGGGGACTCGTAGATGACACACATCCCTGGGAGGCTTGTGAGGAAGCCGGGCTTGGGAGCATCAACAGTGGCTGCTGAACCCAGACTTCTGAGTTACGGAGCTCTGCCCACAGCGAAGACCTCCCAGTGGTTGTCCCACTGTCTGTGCACTTGGGAGCTGACCTTCCAGGGAGCCCTGCCCCATCTGGGGTTCTTTCTGGAGCAGGCAGCTGGTTCTCACCTCCAGTGCCTCCATCTCTGTGACTGTTCCCCTCCCTGCTTGGAGAGCAGGACCAAGGCATCTCCTGAAGATGACTGAAGATGACCTGACTGGGCCCTGGGAGCGAGGCTCCAGGTATCAGGTGGGGAGGGGAGGTTTCAAGTATCAGGAGGGAGGGCAGTTCCAGGCATCAGGTAAGAAGGTGCGGCTCCAGGTATCGGGATGAACACGTCTCACAACTAAGTCCTCTCCTGGCATCTGGGATCCTCAGTGACTTGTTCCCCCACGATCACCTCCTTCCCTTTCCTTCTTTTTGTCCCTGGCTCATCCAGTCCTATCCACGCCAGCCTCCTGGCTCTTCCTTGAACAAATCAAACACAGGGTGGCCCCAGGACCTTTGCACAGGTCCATACCCTGCCTAAAGAGCTCTTGCCTGGTTATCTGCCTGGTTAACTTCTCTCCTCCAGATTGTCTTATTTAAATCAAAACTTCCCTCACCCACCAGAAAGCACTCATGGGCCTGCAGACCCTGTACTACTTACTTTTTTTCCCCTGATATACCCTGTAATTTAGTTAATCATTGCCCATTATTCATCTCCAGCTATTTTTGCTCAAAAACGTCTCCTAATGCCTGGACCAGCCCCTGGTCTTCCCAGTAGGTGCTGAACAAATGCTTGTTGACTGTACCAGCCCAGGTGTCCCTGAAAGGAACCCCTTGCCGAGGGGGTGAGAGGGGCCGAGCCATCCCAGGATGACTCCCCATGAGGATGCACTACCGAGAAGTCGGCGCTGACCGCATGTCCCTGGGAACAGCTCCAGGGCACGTACTGGGGATGAGTCATTTCCCAAAGCTACAGAAGGACAAATATTAACTTTGGAGCAGAGTAATTCAGGACGACATGGTTACTGTCTTGTAAAAGGAGCATCAACCACATTCCCAAGTACTTGCAACATCAGCCTTCCTGCCCTTTATTTTTTCCTCATGGAGACGGTTGCTTGGCCCCCGTACACCTAGAACTTGTCTTTTCCTCCCTGTTCTGGGACAATGCGAGACTGTTTTCTCCGAGACCCACAGTCATCTGTCTACCTGTTGTCAGAGGTCAGCTGGTCTGTCTTTGGCAGTTTTCAAAGGAGGGTATCAACGTAGGTGTTGGCCCCGTATGTGGGTACAGCACTTTTTGCCACTCTCTGTATGTCCTGGGATGGCTGTAATAAATCCCCACAAACCAGGGGCTTAAACAATAGGAGTTTATCCTCCTCTAGCTTTGGAGACCAGATGTCTGAGATCCAGGCAGGGCCGGGCCCCTGAGATCCAGGTGGGGCAGGACCCCTGAGATCCAGGCGGGACCCCTGAGATCCAGGCAGGGCAGGGCTGTGCTCCCTCCTGAGGCTCCAGGGGACGGTCCTTCCTCCTCTTCCAGCTTCTGGGGCTTCAGGCATCCCTGGGCTGGTGGCCTCGTCCCTCCCATCTCTGCCTCTGTCCTCACGTGGCTTCTCCTCTGTGTCTGTGTCTCCTCTTCTGCCTCTTACAAGGACCCCTGTCCTTGCATTTAGGGCCACCCCGATCCAGGATGGGGTCATCCTGAGATCCTTTCCTTGTTCACATCTGCCAAGACCCCTGTTTCTAAATAAGCTTCTGTTCACAGACGTGAGAGTCAGGGTGTGGATACTTCCCTTTGGGGGGACCATTCAGTGCAGTCCACCCTGCAGCAAGATACACCTGCCCCCGAGATTTTGCCCTGAAACGTGTCACTGCTCAGGTGACTGTCTGGTGTATGAGATATCCACCTGTTTCCCCTGGTCACTGTCTTCCAAATGGCACTCACTTAGGGAGACCTAATACCCTGAGGGTGACCTGGTGGCCAAGAGTGGCGTGCAGAGGGAAATGGGGTCCCCGATGTCCCTCCTGGGAATAAGTTTACATTCTGGGCTTCTGTGAAGATGGGGTCATACAGTAGCCTCTTTCATCCATCCATCCATCCATCCATCCATCCATCCATCCATCCATCCATCGATTGATCCATTCCTTCCAGCAGGTGTGTGGAAAGCTTGTGCTCTGCTCAGGTGCTAGGTTGAGCCTGGAGCCACCGCATCGAGAGCGCTCAGCTCTGGCCATTCCCAAATTGTTGACATGAATGGAAAACAGAAGGCGTCCTGCAGATGGAAGGTCTGATGCTCGGGGAGCCAGCAGAGCCCTGCGGTGGGCCAGATGGAGCCCGTTCCTGTCGTGAACGGTATACCATAGTCCCCCCCCCCCCCCGTGAGTGGATCTGCCCCCCAGGAGGCACTCGGCCACGTCTGCCCTCAATTCTGGGTGTCACCACTGGGGAGGGGGCTCCTGGCACGTGGAGGGGGGGCAGCAGGGACGCTGCCCCACATCCTACAGCCCAGGACGCCCCCTGCGTCCTGTTTATGAAGGAGAGTCCTGTGTCCTGTGATGTCCATGCACGAGGTTGACGCACACTTCCGGGTCAAACGTTGCCAAAGGGGGAGGAGAAGGAGGAAGAGGACAACGAGAGCACCTTGGTTCTGTGTCTTCATCTAGGTTGAAAAGTGTGGAGAGGAAAGAAACCAGCTCTCCATCCCCAGTCTCACGATAATGAGGACATCATGACTTTTTAGGCTGAGAAAGTAAGAAAATGTGTTTCTCGTCCCCCGAAGACACTCCCCAGCAACACCGTGAGGGACCCACAGCCCTCGTCGGCCGGCCAGGGGTCTCCGGGCCCATCTCTCCGCCAGGGCCTGTCCCCACCCGGCACCCCCAGCCCCTCTCGGGCCAGGGGGGATGCTGGGCGGCCACCATAATGAGTTCCACTCCCGCCCTGCGACCTCCCCACGTCTCCATCCTGCTTCCCCGGGGGGCCCTGCCTTGTCCCTGCAGCCCCTACGCTCTCCCTGTGCAGACTTTGCAAGGTCACCTGGGCCTGGCGCCAGGTCAGGTCCAAGGCACCTGGAGGCCCAGCATTCCGTGGAGGATGCCCCATTCCCGCTCTCCCTGCGTAGGGTTGCCTGCCTTCCGGCTGAGCCCCCCCGGCATCAGAGGGCTGGGCCCCAGGGCTCGCGCTGGCCGGCTGCTCCCCACCCAGTACCCCTACCTCCTGCTATTAGCAGCTTGGGTGCAGAAGGACAGGCTCTCTGCTGCCCCTCACGGTGGACAGACCTGCTCGGTGGAGGGGAGGGGGGGGACACGACCCGTGGTGATTTCTCTTCCACTACCAATGCAGGACGTGACCTCCTTTTGGAATGCTGATTTTTGCATTTTGCAGGGGACGCTGCCCCAGATACGATTTTCTCTGACGTGAACAATACACGGAGAACCAAATGCTGTGTGTGTGTGTGTGTGTGTGTGTGTGTGTGTGTGTGTGTTAAAGCATCCTTAGTGAGACCCATGCCTTGAAGAGAAACAAACACGTCTTTGGGAAGAGGAGAACGTGCGTCGGCAGGTTCCACAAAAATCACAAACACACAGCCCGCGTGTGCACATTCCCCTGGCCGTTCTCCTAGGGAACGCGCACCATCGCCTTATGCTCTTTCTGAACAAAATGTGAAGGAGGCTGCTACCTGCAGTGGGACTGGGGGCCCACTAGCCTTCTCCAAAGTGGCTTGGTTTTCTTTCCTTCTTTTTTTTTTTTTTAAAGCAGTTTTAGGTTTGAAACGAAATTGGACAGGAAACGCACAGGGTTCCTCGGATTATGAATATCTGACTCTGGGCGGTGCATTTGTGACCAGGGAGGAGCTACAATGTTATTCATGGGACCGAGTCTGGTGCTGGGAGCAGCGATCAGCTACAATGTAATTCCCAGGCCTACACTGGTCCCTTCAGGCTCATCCAGCTGCTGCCAGGATCTTTGGGTTCAGACATGTTGACAAGGACAGAACTCAGCCTGCCCAGGACCGTGCAGAGCAGGGTCGCCGCCCCAGGTCCCGGGGACACGCCGGGCCCCACCCCTTCCTCCTGTAGCTGTACCCATCCCTTTCCTGCCTCCCCCAATTTTTTAATTTTGGAGATTCTTTTATTTTTTTTAACTTGAGCAAACTTTGCCACTTACCGATAAACGCCATTAAATATGCTTGCCATGTTGTGCAGCCACGTCATCTGTCCGGGTCCAGAGCTTGTGCACCCCCGAACACACAGAGACGCGGGGCCCGGGGGCAGTCCCGCACGGCTCATGCAGCAGCTGGAGCGATGCACACATCAGTGCCACATAATTGCATCCCTGTGTGTGCCTTAGAATCGATTCTTACACAGTCATCGTGATTTGCCCCTTCCCCATTATTCCAGCGGACACGTTATCAGGCTTTCCCCCGCGGCTGCCTAAGCAAATGAAACATCGTGATTTGCAAATGTGCGGGAGAATGGATTCATGGGCCCAGGACACGGAGAGGGAGTAGGGAGTCTGCTGGGTTTATTTACAACTGATATCTGACCAGGAGCAACGAGAAGGAAGAACTCTGAGCACAGACCCAGGCCCACATTTGCAACTGTTTTCACCAACGGAGCATAAATGGGATGAGAGAGAGAGAGAGACAGAGACAGAGAGAGAGAGAAAGCGGAAACGCAGACCCCCTGCGTGTCTGTGTCTTTGCGTCGACTGTGAGGCTTGGCCGACCTGGCCATGGGTCTTGGGGAGACTGAGGTCATCGGTGGAGACAAGAGGGGCAGAAATGAGAAAAACCTCCCCCGTGATCCCTCTCAACCCCGGATATTCAATGCAGTGAAGTCTGTCCTTTCAACTGGGATTTTCCAAGATGATGAAAACCCAACTCTATGCTTCGGACGATCGAAGTCTCGTTTTCCTTCCAGAAGAAATTAAAATCATCTGCAAAAGGCCAGGTGACAAGATGCCTCCAGGTCCCTGTGGCTCTTGGGAATAACTATGGAAATGTGTCACCGGCAGGTGGGGGACTTGCGGGCCGAATGGGACGGGGCTCACACAGCTTCCCCGCAGGGCTTTGAGTGTTTATCTTGTTCATCGTTCCTTCGCTGTGCGGTCCATGTTTCATATGCAGCTACAAAGACTTCATGCAGGCGTGTTGGTTACAAAGAGATTTTTTAAAAAGTGGGCAGGTCTGGTTTTCTTTTCAGCGAAGTGCATTAAACGTGCGGCTCACTGTTGTAGGCATTTTGTGGATGTTTGGGTTCGGAATTAGCCAAACCTTGTTGTCTTAACCGCAGAGGCTCTGACTCTGTATTTCGGTCCCTCCACGCTGTGGGGTCATGGCTGGGTTCCTCCCCTCTGCTCCCTGCGTCCAGGCACTTTGGTTCTTGAGGTGAGACGGGAGGGAAGGAAAAATGTATGGAAAACACACCTGAGTCCACACGGGAGCCAAAGGGCACATCTGCACGGGGGTCGGGGGTGGGCCATTCTGGAGGCACCTGCCCCAAACAGATCCATCCCCTGTGACCTCATTATTCAGCACTGTGGCTGGATGCTGAGCTGCTAGGAACACTGGGACAAAGCACTTGTGTAGGTTGAAGCCATATGAATAAGGGGATGAGAAGTTTCCACAGTAGCTTGTCAGGAATGGACAGGATTCGCTCTCTCTGGCAAGAACACCTCTGAGGAGACCCTTCTTCAAGCCACTTTTGTCCCAAATGCCTGCATGTTTTCTCCTTGGGCGGTGTCCCCTCCCCATGCCTTCCTGCTCCTGCCCCATTTCCCCCTGACACTGAGGAAGAGGCTTGAGCAGCTACAAGAAACCAAAGGAACATGGAGGGCTGTTCATTCGTGGATGAGTTTGCAATCCCTCGGCACCAGACTGCAAAGTGTAATTTCAGAAATAAGGATCTGAGGCAAAGGCTGAACTCGTTTTATGGAAGCGTGTTGACACAGACGTTCTTAAAGCCAAACAGAGTTTAGCTTTCGTTGTGTTTTCTGTGGGATGCTGACTTGTACTCAGAAAAACTGTCAAAAATCAGAGAATGTGAGTCTAGGGGACCGCTGTTGAGTCTGAAATAGTGAATTGACAGCAGGCTGGGAATATTTGTTTGAGAGATGGTTTGAATGACTGCCCCAAAATGGTATGTCCACACCCTGACCCTCAAACCTGTGGACTGGAGGTTATTTGGAAACGGGGTCTTTGGAGAAATGATACAGGGAAGGATCTGAGATTAACTCATCCTGGATCAGGGTGGCCCTAAATGCAATGACAGATGTGCTTGTAAGAGACAGAAGAGGAGACACAGACGCAGAGGAGAAGCCACGTGAGGACAGAGGCAGAGATGGGAGGGACGCGGCCACCAGCCCAGGGACAGCTGGAGCTCCAGAACCTGGGAGAGGCAAGAAGGACCCTCCCCTGAGCTTCAGGAAGGAGGACGGCCCTGCCCCACCTGGATCTCAGGGGTCCTGCCCCACCTGGATCTCAGGGGTCCTGCCCCTGCCTGGATCTCAGGGGCCCTGCCCCTGCCTGGATCTCAGGGGTCCTGCCCCGCCTGGATCTCAGGGGCCCTGCCCTGCCTGGATCTCAGGGGTCCTGCCCCGCCTGGATCTCAGGGGCCCTGCCCTGCCTGGATCTCAGGGGCCCTGCCCTGCCTGGATCTCAGGGGTCCTGCCCCACCTGGATCTCAGGGGTCCTGCCCCGCCTGGATCTCAGACTTCTGGTCTCCAGGGCTGGGGGAGGATTTCCTTCCATGGTTTAATGCCACCCAAGATGAGGTTGGTCGTTCCAACTTCTGGAGAATATATATTTACTATGATAATTGGCTCACACAATTGTGGAAGTTGAGAAATTCCATGGCCCCTTGTGTGAAAGCTGGGGCCCAGGGAAGCTGCTGATGTCATTCTGGTTCAAGTCTGAAGGCCGCAGAACCAGGGGAATCAATGGTCTAAATCCCATTCTGAGGGGCAGGAGAAGATGAGATGTCCCAGCTCAAGGAGGCAGGCAGAAAAAAAAAAAAAGAGAATAGATTCCACCCTCTTCTGCTTTTTTGTTCTAGCTAAACCTTCAACTGATTGCACAAGGCCCACCCACACTGAGGAAGGCCATCTGCTTCACAGAGTCCATCCATTCAAACACGAATCTCTCTAGAAACACCCTCACAGGCCCTCCCAGAAATCACGTATAATCTGGACAGCCTGTGACCCATTAAACCAACGCTTACATTGTTCAACCCACTACAAAGAGGGTTTCCTTTTTTCCCCTTTAAGTGACTGTATGAAATTTTTTATTCTCCTTAATTAAATAAGTTCGAGATACCATTCTGTGTTCAGTTTCATCTTGTGCGTGTAAAGACCTTGGGAATTTTATTTCTGCGACCACACACGTCGGCGGTGCGCACTTATACTGGTCTGTCCTAACGGAGACGTCTGCATCAAGCCGGCCCAGAAATAAATCGAGCGGACGCCCAGAGGCAGCCTTCCCTGAATCATATCTGCCTTTTATTTCTAGCACCTTTTTTATGCCCTGAAGCCCTGGGAGGTGGGGAATGTGTGACTCTGTCCCAGGCTTTGCATTTGTGCCAAGAAAGGGTCCAGGCCACTCTGGGATGTGCAAGGTCCCATGGCCTCTGAGATGAGTTTCCACTCACTGTGCCGTGGTGACTGTTCCCGAGTCCAGCCCAAGATCGAGGTGACCTCATTTCATGGCTCACAAGGTGCCGTCCTCATCTGAGGAATCTCTTGCAGAAGTTTGGGGCTTCCAGGGACCAGCTGGGACCCCGTGCTCTTCTGGGCATGGACTGGAGCTGATAATAGGTCTGTGTCCCTGACTGTGCCCTTGAACCCTGCATGGTGAACTGCAGCGCCCGGCCTTCCCAGTGACGCAAGAGCCCACAATGCCCTCAGGACGCCCTGATAAAGGATGTCGGCCATCCTGAAGAGACCATGAGCCCGTGTTCCGTGGGCCCAGCGCTCCCTCCAGAGATGGATGAGAATCTCCAAAAAGTGAGAGAAAGTTGGTGTGCGGGGGCAGGCAGAGAAGGAGGCAAGGAGGGGGAGCCTGAGACGCAGAGACACACGCACAGAGGGAGGGGGAGACACAGAGAGGTATATGAGGACTGGCGGCGGACACAGACAGAGAGGGAGGAACGTGTCCATTCTGGACTGTATGTGGGAAAGGCAACAGCGTCCTTCCTGCAATTTTCTAGTCATAGAAACCATGACGCACCAGCTGCTGAATGAAGAGGGTGTGGCTCTGAGGACCAGGCTCTGGATCCTGGTGGGTGGGGCACCTCTGAGGAACCCAGGGAAGCACCCAGCTGGTGGTCTCAGTCTGTGGTCTCAGTCCCACAGCCGCCTGCTCCGGGACAAGGGTCCCAGGACCCCATCCCGCTGCCCGCCGGGTCAGTGCTGGGCCTGAATATCCAGGCGAGGCAGGACTGTGGGTCCCTCCCCACGGCCCCAGCTGGGGTTTGGATGAGTCTTTAGGATGGTGCTTCTCAGGGGACGATGGCCCGTGAGGTCCTGTAGGGTGTTCCTGCCAAGACGTCATCGACACCCAGGAACACCCTGTTTCCTCCCTCAGATAAGGCAGGCTTACTCCTGATAAACGACATTTGCATCTGAAATGAAAAAACTCTAGCTGCCTGTCTTGGAAATCCATTATCCTTATAGCCCATGGAGGCTGGGGGATGGGGAGGCAGTGGTTCAGTGCGCAACCTTGTATATCTGTCTACGGCTGAACTGGGCCATCCTTAGTCGGGGTGCAGTGGGCTGAATGGTGTCTCCCAAGAAGATAATGTCACCTGGCACCCATGAAGAGGAACTTATTTGGCAAGAAGGAGTTTGCAAATGTGACTAAGTGAAACATACTGAGATGAGCTCGTCCTGGATCGGGGTGGCCCTAAATCCATGACAGGTGTCCTCGTAAGAGACAGAAGAGGAGACACAGACGCAGAGGAGAAGCCACGTGAGGACAGAGGCAGAGATGGGAGGGACATGGCCATAAGCCCAGGGACACCTGGAGCCCCAGAAGCTGGAAGAGGCAGGAAGGACCCTCCCCTGGAGCCTCAGGAGGGAGCCCGGCCCTGCCCCGCCTGGACCTCAGCAGCCCTGTCCCGCCTGGACCTCAGACTGCTGGTCTCCAGAGCTGGGGAAGGAGGAATTCCCGTGGTTTTAGGACTCCAGTTTATGGGAATTGTCACGGCCACCCCAGGACACTCTCACAGGGGTGCCCAAACCAATCACACATTCCCTTGTCATGAAATGGCACTCTTGTAAAATTAGCAAGTCACACAGAGCCCTATGTCCAATCCAAAGCACAGAGGGACAGTGTAACCCAATCCACGCCTGTCTTTGAAGAAGTGATTTCACTGCACTGGGCTGTGGCTTCGGCTGGATCTTTCCTTGTCACAGTTTTAGTTCACAGTCACCTGTCCGTGAGCCGTGGGTGTCCTTGGTGCCTCTATTCCCCCTTAAAAATGACATGTAAGCAGGGTGAGTATGGTGTTCAACTCAATGGAGCCTCAGGCGTTTGGCTTTTGGGGTCTGTGCAGAGAGAGACTTGGACTCTCCATCAGGACCGCGTATGGGGGTGGCCCAAACACCGCAGTCGAGTGGGGGCCGACTGACAGTTCAGTTCAGAAAAGAAGTTCATGGGGAGAGAGGAGGACAGTTTTCACGTGTAGACAAGCCTGGGTGTGTGTGTGTGTGTGTGTGGGTGGGTGGGTGTGTGGGTGTGTGTGTGCGCCTTTTCCCCGAAGGGGAATCCTACAAGGTCATTCACATTAACTTTGCCGCTGAACTATTGTCCCTGCACACCTTTCCACCCCCTGCTTATGGGACCTGTTGTTCCTGTTGATGGCTGCATAGTAACCCACACCAGGCACGAACCACAAATGTAGCCCCATCGTCTATGGAGGGACAGGAAGCTACTTGCAATTTTCCAGCATTTCCGTGAGTGTCCCCTCCCCCACCGTGTCCGTGGGGTGAATCCACATCCAGTGGCGTAAGCGTTTTTGCTCTCGACACTCCTGCCTTCCAGGGAGGCTGTGCCAACTGATGGTCTGACCGACAGTGTGCCAGACGTCGGGGTTCCCAGATGCCCCCCACGCCCCCAGGCGTCCACCTGCACCAACCCCGCCAATCTGCCAGCAAGAAGCGGACTTTCATGTTGGGCTTACTTTCCAAACCTGACCCACTTTGCCGGGGGTCAAACATCCTTTTCATGGTTTTTCACAAACATTTGTTCTTTTTTCTTAAATCCATTAGCCTCCGTCTTCCATTATTACTTCTTTGGACTTGCTTTTCCACCTCGCTTTTAAAATCCAGGAGCTCTTTGTACCTTAACAAAATGAACGTTTCATTTGTGTGGCTTGTATATAGTCTTCTCACACGACCAGTCACCTTTTCGTTTTATTGTGGACGCTGTTGATGCGGAAGTATTAAATGTTTCCACAGCTCAACGTACCAGTATTTTCCCCTTCTGGCTCCTGGCTTTTGTGCTGTCTTTAGAAAGACTTCCCAGCTGGAAGATTATAAAAAGGTTCCTTTGTTTTTCCTGGTTCTGCCGTGGTTTCATTTTCTGTGCTTAATTCCTTCTTCATCTGGAATTATTTTGGGGTTACGACTGACAGAGACATGCAGCCTTTTCCCCCCATAAATTTCTAGTCACAGCACTTAGTGAATAATCCATCGTCCTATGGATGTTTGAAGTAATTGTTTCATTATTCGGGATTCCTAAGTTCTTATACATATTTCGGTCATTTTCTCTGTTTTTACACCCACACCAGACTCCTTTGATTCACAGGCCACGGTGCCTTTGTGTTATATTTTATGAATAGACCAGCACCCTCTTGACTTTTGTCGAGAGGGCCCTGCCTAGTCTCACATGCTTGATTTTTCCAATGAATGAGCTTTGGAGCAATGAGCTTTAGAACAATTTTTTTTCCACCTCAAAAATAAAATATTAATACTACCAGAGATCTTGTTGAGTTTATACAGTATTTTAGGGGAACTAGATAGTGTCTTTTGATCCACGAAGGAGGCGTTTCGCTCCATTTCACGGCCTCTTGCTTTATGTGCGAGCCGTGTGCTCTCTCCCTCTGCGGACAGAGATTGTCCCGGTGGGGGTGTCTCCTTGCACAAGCCTCCCACGGTCCTATTGCACACCCTCCCTCATCTCCCCAGGCCGAGAACCCCCAACTCCTCACAATGCAGAGAAATCACAAGACTTGAACCGGTTGGCTTCTCTGGTGTGTTCAAGTCTTGAACTGTGGCGATTGGAAGCCAACGTTCCTTGCACACAGCCTGGCATTTGGAATTCTGTTCTCTCCGGCCTCCTTATGAGGTTGCAGGTGTGAATAGCATGCACTTCGCCACCCGAGAGTCCTCAAAGCCTTAAACCGCATTCAGTGTCCATGCCCATCCATTGAAAAGAAAGGAAAACTCAGCTGCATTTCTTTACGTCACAAACTCTTGGGTGTGACAATCGTTGAAAGGCAGAAAAACATCAGTGTTCTCTAAATATTGTTCCCATCAGCGGCATCTTTGTCTGAGGGCCCGGGAGCCCTGATGGCCTCCGCACGCTCGTGAGGGCTCACGTTACACATGGAAAAGTCCCTTTCAAACATTCCTCAGGCGTGACACTGCTCTTGTGTGCGAATGAAACACCGGTACGCCTGAAAACACTTTGTTCTACAAACAATGCTCTAATCACCCCGGCGGCTTTTTGTTTTAATAACAGAATGTATAAACTCCACGGGAATTAGTAAAAACGAACACCGGGGGAGAGTCTCACTCAGAACTCGAACTTACACACGTGTAATTGTGATGTTATTATATCACTTACGTGGGGGAAGTTCATTTGAAGAAGATTCTCTGACCCTCTCTCTCATGTTTAATTTTTTCCCTGACACGTGTAGCCAGAACCTTTTAGGGAATAAGGCATCTCGTTCTGCAGATTGGAAATATTAATTTGATCACAGACAGCTTTCAGCATGCTTCTGTGTCCTGGGTCAGCTTCCAGGGCAGAGAAAGACTTAAACAAATACAGGAGGTGAAGCGCTCCAGTATTTTTAGTTACTGTAACAAGAGTAGAATGTATAGAACTGATACAATGTAAGCAATTTGGTGGAAGCCAACAGTGGGGGGGCTGATTACACTCAGTTACTGTAACAAGAGTAGAATGTATGGAACTGATACAATGTAATCAATTTGGTGGAAGCCAACAGTGGGGGGGCTGA
>CM053613.1:0-10386 GCA_028646535.1 Procyon lotor
CCCCATCAAGGTGGGCGGGCGGGGGGTCTCTGGGGGGCTCTACCCCATCAAGGTGGGCGGGCGGGGGGTCTCTCCAGAGCAGGGCGATGGTCTAGTCCATCAAGGTGGGTGGGGGGGTGTCTCTCTGGAGGGGGGTTGCTTGTCCAGAGGGCCCCAGAAGCTCATGCTGGGAGGGGCTCTCCAGGGGGCTAGGCCTGTGAGAAGACCACTCTATCAGCCAGGTGGTGGACAAGCTCTTCACCTCATGAGGGCTTCTCCACTGAGGCAGGGGTACGGCCCTTAGGGGGGCCTACTCCATCCAGAAGAGCACAGAGGTGGGGGGGCTACCCAAAGGGGTCTCTTTCATCAAATGGCTTTTCTCGTGCTGAGGGCTCCTACGACCAAAGGCCCTCTGGCATCAGCCCCTCGGGGCCCTGGGCGCCCCAGGTCTCTCCACCCACAGAGGGTCCTTGGAGACTGAGGCTGGCCTGGGATGGCTTCGGGGTCTGCAGCTGGAGTGGGAGGAGGCAGGGCCCCCAGGGCACATAGAGACCTGGCCCTGCCCCTGGTCCACAGGCCCGGGACCAGAAGGTGGCTGGGGACCTGGAGGCAGCCCGGCGTCTGGGCTCCAAAGCGAAGTGCTACAACATCCTGGCCACGATGTGGGCGCTCGTGCCGCCGCTGCTGCTCCTGGCGCTGGTGGTGACCGGCGCGCTGCACCTGTCCCGGCTGGCCAAGGACTCCGCCGCCTTCTTTAGCACCAAGTTCGACGACTCGGACTATGACTGACAGGTCGGGCCCTGCTCTGGGGACCCCACCCTGACCCCCTGGAGCCCCAGCTCCGCCACCCTGACCCCGAAGATCCCTTGTTTGGACCCCAGTGGCCTCAACTCCAGCCCTGAAGGTCCCCGCTCCCCTACCTCCTTGTGCCCGGGCTGGACCCTCCCTCCTCGTCACCGGACTCACTCAGCCTTGGTTTCACAATTAAAAACACCTGGTTCCAGAAAGTGCCTCCTGGGCTGTTTGCTGGGTGGGAGAGGGCTTCTTCCTGAGAGGAACCGCCCTGGGATCAGCCAAACCGGATCCCCCTGGACTGCCCCTAGCCTGACGGTAGGAGGGCTGGTTCTGTCCGCTGGGCCGGGCCCCGACTGTCGCCCTCTCGGGCGCTGGGAGGGTTGTGGCTTCTGGGGTGGGGATGCCTGAGTATTTTAGAATGAAGTCTGGGAACTCGGGCTTTTGATCGCTGCCGCCCTGCCGGGCCCTGTGGCTTAGTGGCCTCTCTTCCAGAACACGTGTGCCCTTCCCCATCTGCGAGTGCACTTGCATTAAGCTGGAGGCTGGAGCCCCGGGGGGGTGGGGTGGGGATCGCTCGTCCTCACCCTGCGTGTTTCTGTTGGTGGGTCAGGCAAGGGCCAACCTCCTTCTCTGTGTCATTCTGTCTGTCCCTATGATGCCTGCATTCCTGTAGTTTTGAGAAATTTCAGTCCCCACCGTGGGTTCCCTCCCTTTTGGGTCAGGGAGACTGGACCGAGACACACGAGCCCACAGGCATGACCTTTCTGTCACCCACACACGCATACCTCACACACACACAGAGTTGGGCAAAGAGTGAATATGGGGGGGGGGACACTTTCTGAGCACCCCTGGGGCTAGGTAATGTCCTTGTATCATTCTGCCTCCCTTGTGCACCACGCTCCCCCTTCCCGGAAGCCAGCAGAGCCTGGCAAAGGGGGGATTGCTAAACACAGGCACACACCCTGTGTGGCTGGGGATGAAGTCCCTTAGGCCTCCCTGCGGCTGGTCCAATGACAGGGCAGGCTAATTGCAGGGGCCTTAACTGCAGGGCAGTTCGGGGTTTTGAGCACCCCACCCAGGAAGCCCCCTTTGTCGGACCATCTGCCTGGGCTGGGTGTGGGGGTCTGTCCAGCGGCCGTACTCGGAGGCTCAGAGTACCCCCTCTTCTGTGACAGCCAACAGCTGGCCTAGCTGTCTGCACGGTGTGCTGGCCACGTCCCAACAGCGTCCCAGCCCCATGCCGGAGTGTGTGCCACTCCGAGCCAGCCCCTGTAGTAGGGGTGCATGCTGCCTGGGGCCTGGGCCAGATGCAGTGGGTGCTGATCCCACACTGGACCGGGGTAAGGGCAGTGTGCCAGCGCTGGGACAGGGTGGACCCAGCACGCCAATCCTGAGCTCCAGCTTTGGCCCAAGAAGGGGACAACCCGGGTTGGACACACAGGTTGGGAGTGGGGATTAGCTCGTGTGTGACCAGGTAAGTGTCCCCACGCATGGGACAGTCTGCTGGTCCCCACATCCGGTGCGGGGAACAGAGATGGTCTGGCGTGTGCCCAGTGCCGAGGACACAGAGTGTGGGGTCGGGACAGGTGCAGGGGGAGGTCACGGGCGGCCCGCCTTCTCCCAGGCCATCTCCTGGGCAGATGGAGTCGAGGCAGTTGGCTGCCGCGGACCCCGGACCGGCCGTGCCAGCACTCGTGCCCAGCCACAGTCCCCCAGAGGGCCAGCTCTCCATGTGTCCAGATGGAGGCGCGCATACGTGGTGGACTGTGTGCGACTTGTGAGGACGGGGCCCCCAGCGGCCCACCTGCGATGTCTGTGCCCACATGTGCCTCCAGGCTGCAGGAACAAGCCTCTGCTGGTTCCTGGAGGGAGAGCCCTGGGCACCTGGGCGAGCCCTGCCAAGGTGCTGGCTCCAGGCTCCGAGGCCACCCACTCTCGGGGACCAGCGCTGGCATCCGCGGGTCTGCGGTGCTGCTCCCCGCGGCGACCCAGACACGAGCCTCAGGGTCCCTGACGCCCCCACCCCACCTCCCCACTCCCCCCACGGCTCTGTGCCCGGTGTCTGCTCCCCGGGGCACTTGGACCAACTCCCCACCAAGAGCAGAGGGAGAAGAGGGGCCTGGCGTGCCTGAGCGAAGGGGGGCGGCGGGCCCACCTGCTGCCCCTGGAGCGGTGACTGCACTTCCCGCCCTGCCCCTGCCATCGAAGGTAGGAAAGCACCAGCCCCCACGGCAGACACACTTGTCCCGGTGCGGGATTTTAATTCCTCAGGCGGACTTGGTGCAGGTGGGCGGCCCTCCCCGAAATCTCGACAGAGGTACCGTCTCATCTCATTCTCGAGAAACCCCCAAGGACCCCAGGGGGACAACGGAGGGGCTGAGGCCCCAGAAGGAGAGGCAGCCTGTCGGACAGATGGGCCCAGGCCGCGGCCTTGAACCCACGCACCCGCGGCCCCAGTCCTTCTGGCTGGTCAGCGGGAAGAGGCAGGGTCTTGTTCTGCACCCCATCCCCTCTCTTCTTGGCTGAGGAAAGGCCTGTGACGGGGACTGTCCAGCCTCCCTGGAGTGGCCCCGAGGCTGGAGGAGCCACGGGCTGAGGAGCTGAGCGCCCCTGGATTCAGCCATGCCTGAGCTCGTCTGTGTGACACACAAAGTCCCTTTCTGGTCTGTAACTGAGAGTCCCAAGGAATCTCACAGGGGACCACACCTCATGTTCCTCATCCTGGCCACCCTCCACATGGCAGCACCCTCTGGTGTCCCGGGGAAGGGTACAGGTGCAGGTGTCACCCCAGACCCGTAGGCGCAGATGTGGCCGTGTGGGAGGCCACGGGGCAGCTGCAGGCCATGGAGGGTTAGGCTGGGGAGGGGCTCAGGCTAGAGGAAACCATCATGAACTCTGGGCCAAGGAATTCCGACTTTCCCTGGAGCCTGTGAGCCCGGCTGCCAGGCCGGGGGGCGATCAGCAGGCCACGGGGTGGGGTGGGGTGGGGTGGGGCCAGCTGGGGGCACCCACAGAGGGAGGCCAGATGGGCGGGCCCAGGAGACAGCCCCGTGGCCCGGGTCATCCAGGGGCCCGGGACAGCGCCAAGGTGAGGACCCTGGTGGCGATGGAGGACCCAGCAGTGTCCCCCAGGGGTCCTGTGGGTTTGGGGGCAGGTGTCCAGCTCTTCAAAAACTTCTCCTAGGAAACTCTCGGAGCAGAGCTTGCTGCCTCTGGGGCTGACCTTTGTATCCGCCCAGCTGAGCAGGGAAAGGAGACTTTGCACCCTGCAGGGAAAGGGGGGCACCCGGAGTGGTGGCACAGGCCTGGGGGTGACCTGGGGGTTCACCTGCCCCGGGGCCCTGGCTGAGTCCGGGCAGCTGCCTACCTGGGAGCAGGGGGAGTCGAGTGTGTGTCGGCCACAGCTCAGCCTCCAGCTGGGGGGCCCAGGGCCCCACCCGGGCTTTGACCTCAACCGTCACCGAGTCCTCAGAGAAGAAGAAGTCGAGCCTGTTCCCCTGGTAGGAGAGGCCACAGATGTACACTCCAGAGACCCCGGACAGACACGTGGGGTCGAAGGTCATGCCAGCCCTGGTGATCCTGGGGGGGGAGATGTGCATGAGAGCAGGCGGGGGGTGGGGGGTGGGGATGGACTGCTCCCCGCCAGACCTGCACTCACCTGAACCCTGTGAATCCAAAGAGCGCTGCCTGCAGGAAGCCCCCCATGCCTGTCAGGAAGTTCACAGCGCCGGACCCGTCTGCGTTCTCCGTCCACACCTGCGGCGGCAAGGCGGTGAGTGGCCGGACTCCCGGGATACGGGCCCCGGGGCAGGGCCCGAGCTCAGGCGGGCGTCCCCGGGGGCCTGCCCCTGGCGTGAGGCCCCCCGAGGCTGGGCTCCCTCCTGGGAAGCCGGTGTGAACCCCCTGGACACACAAGCTTCTGCGTGCACGCGGAGACCCCGCTACCTTGAAGGGCTCCGCAATGTGGGCGAAGCTCCTCTCTAGGAGGTCCCGCGCCCGCTGGGGCTCCTTGAGCTCCATCCAGCCCACGGCGAACATGCTCTGGGGTCAGAGGTCAGAGGACACGCTGGGGCCAAGCCCATCGCATGGGGAGGGGAGACTGAGGCTAGCGGGACAGGGCTGGGGCTGCCGTGAGGACCGCCGCCCCACACCCCTGCAGTTTCCTTACCCAGGTCATGGCAGGGCCCCTCGGGGATGTCACAGCCTCATAGATTTCCAGGTTTTTCCTGCGAATGTGAGGACTCAGGTGGAAAGGGACGGGGTAGCCCAGGAGCACAACATCGGCCTGCTTCACCTCCTCTCCTGGGGGCAACGGGGGCAGCTGACGGGGGCGGCAGCAGGAGGCGGGGCCTGCTCCATCGGGTAGGGGACATCCAGGGCGGATGCAGGTCCCGCAGGAGGCGTGCAGGGGTCCCGGGGCAGCTCCCGGCACACTCACCAGGCTGGTAGCCATCAAACTCAGGGTGAAAGTTCCGCCTCGGGTCAAAGGGCACCTTGATTTTATCAGCCACTGCCAGCCACTCCCCGGGGACAGGCTGACCCAGGTCCTGGGCCAGGGCAGCAGCAAAGCGCAGGCTAGGGGCGGAGGCAGGGAGAGGCTAGAGCCCCGGCCCTCCCAGCTGGCCCTTGGCAGGGTGCAAGTTTGGGCAGGGGTCCCCGGTCTGACCTGTTCTGGACCAGGACGTTGGTGTACACGGAGTTGTCGACCCCTGAGTGGTATTCGTCGGGGGGCATGACTCCTGGGCACACGAGCGCAGGACGGGGCTTAGTGCGCGGCCCTAGGGACCTGACCCCCGATGCCAGTGCGGGCCTGGCCACATCAGGGGCCGGAGATCCCGTGCTGAACCGAGGCCCCCCATCTGCCCGCCGGCTCTCCCTGCCACGGCCATCCGTGCCCTCCCCTAGGACCAAGCGCCCTCCCCACGACTATCCTGGCCTCCTCGGGCCCTCACCCTTCAGGTGGTACTCTCCCTCCTCAGGGCTCCACTCCACACGGCTGCACCAAAACTCGGCCACAGCCCTGACCACGCCCCAGCCACCGGCCTCTCGGAAGAGCTGCAGATCCTGGGGGAGCAGGCGGGGCCGGGACAGGACCATGCCCCCAGTGACTGGCTCTCACTGGTGACTGCACTTGTCGGTGCCCACCCTCTGAGTGCCCAGAGCTGAAGGCCTGGCCCCAGGCAGGAAGTCACGGTGGGGGTGGGGGAGCACGGCCCCGCCAGATGGGGGTCCTACCCGGGGCATGGCGCCCCCTCACCTGGGTGGCGTGGTAGTACAGCTGGAAAGCCAAGAGCACGGCCCCGTTGATATGAATCTCCTGCGTCCCGTACACGTCCTCGGGGCAGACCTCCAGACCAGAGCCTGCGCTCTCCCAGGCAAACTTGGCTCCCTGAGAGGTTGGGGGGCACGGAGCAGACCTGGGGCACAGGGATGGCCCACCCGCTTCCCGGGGCCCTCCCCACGCAGGGAGGAGCCTGAGGCGGTGGGTGCAG
This sequence comes from Procyon lotor, assembly GCA_028646535.1. Taxonomy (NCBI): domain Eukaryota; kingdom Metazoa; phylum Chordata; class Mammalia; order Carnivora; family Procyonidae; genus Procyon; species Procyon lotor. The sequence goes on from CM053613.1 coordinate 6,267, forward strand.
GCCTCGGAGGGGTGTGGGGACATCAGGCCCTGCAGGGGGCCCCATGGGCGGGTGCCCAGGTCCCCCTCACCTGGTAACCCAGCTTCCGGGCATTGTCTAGGGCCCCACCGAGCGTCCGGACGCGGTACTCCAGGAGGGCCCTGGCGGCCTCTGGGTGGAACATCAGGATATTTGGGAACATCCAGAGATCCTGAGAGCGAGGAAGGGCCCCGTGTTCAGAGCGCTCACACCCTTCTCTCCCTCCCCCTGCTCACGTTCTGCCTTGGCCAGAGCCTGCGCTGCTCACGCGGCCTCCCCGAGCCCCCGTGTCCTTCCAGCTGCCCACCCTGGGTCCATCCTGGGCCCTGCACACCTGCCCATCCCACGTCCCAGCCTCCAGACTAGAGGCTCTTCGGGTCTGGTCCCTGGCAGGCGTCCGGGGGACCAGAAGCTGCGTGGGGGGCACCATAGCTCACTGGCTGCCTGACCTACAGTGAGTGACTCCGCCTTGCCAGGGTGGGCCCCAGCATTGGCTTATCGAGGCATCTGATGCAGAGGGGGTAGCAGCCCGGACACCTCCCACGCTCAGCGGGCACCCCCAGACTCTCCTGGCTCCCATTCCTGCCCGAGGCCTCACCCACCTCACCCACGCCCCCCTCAGCAGCCATGAGGGGCCTCCCAGAGTACTGCTTTGTCTGTGTCACTCCCCAGGTCAAGTCTCCGTGGCTCTCACAGTCCCCTGCAATGGCTCTTCCTCCCCGGGAAGGTACCCTTCTGCCTCTCACCCCCTCAGCTCTGCTCTTTGTACCCCCTCTGGTCCCTTTGCCTGAATCACTCTTTTCTAGCAAACTCCTACTTCTTGGGCTGAGATTCCGCCTCCTCCAGGAAGCCTTCCCTTCTGCTATGGCCTCTGCGCTTCCCAGTCACAGCCACCATCCCAGGGAGGGCAGAGATGGCAGCCGGGCCCGTGCCTGTGTGCCACCCCATCTGCGGCCGGTGTGTACAGGGGTGGACGGACGCACACCTGGTCCCAGAAGACGTGGCCCCAGTAGCATTCCTCTCGGCTCCCGTTGGACAGGCCCCCGGGGCTGAGGCCATGGCAGGTGTACCCTGGGGCCCCGGGCTGGGGCAGCGCACTGAGCAGGTAGTAGAGGGCCCCACGCAGGGCCTGGCGCAGGCGTAGGGGCCCCAGCACATCCAGGCGGCAGTCAGCCCAGAACCGGGCCCAGGCCTGGGCGTGGGCGGTGTACAGAGCGCCCCGCGCCTGCAGCTGCAGGGCCTCGGTGAGGCAGGCTCGGGCCTCGGCCTGGCTGCCACCCACCACGGTCAGGAACTCCCAGGTCCGCTCTTCCTCACTCTCCCCAAGCGTCAGGGCCGGGGGCACTGGTGTCCACAGCATGTGGACCTCCTGCTGGGCCCCTCCGGGTTGCTCCGGGGTTAGCGTGCGGCCAAAGAGGTACCTGCAAGAGTGAGGCCACATCTAAGGGACCGGCTCCCTCCTCGGTCTACCTGGCCGGCCCCGAACCCCTCCTCACCGGGCTCCTTGGAAGTCAGGACCCACATGCAGGTCCAGGTCTGGGCTTTCTGGGGAGAAGGTGGACCGCAGCAGCACCGTGATGGGCCAGTGCCCCGCGGCCACACGGGCGATGGACACACTGAAAGCCAGGACGTGAGGCAGCGTGCGGTGGGCATAGAAGCGCTGGGAGGCCCGGAAGCTGGGGCCCTCCAGGGTATGCAGAAAGGAGCCTGGGAATGGGCCGGGGCGGGGGGGGGGGGGTGTCAGTGGCCCCACTTAGGGCCACCGAGGACGGTTACAAAGCTACCAGCCCCTCAGGGAGGTGGAGCCCTCCGCCACCCCCCGCCGCCCCATCTGGAGAGCTCCAGCCGCACAGAGGACCCCAAGCTTGTACCGGTTCGGCGGGGGCGCCTGCAGGCTGAAGCCCTCCCTTCCTTTGTGAGTAAGGCACCCTAGTTGGAAGGTGGCTGGGTGGGACTGCTGCTGGTCACCCCCACCTGGAACAATGGCTCAGGTAGGGGGAGCAGGACAGCGGTGGTTACCTGTGTTAGTGTCCAGGACATAGGTCTCGGTCAGCCGACCCCCGGGCTCTGCAGGGACCTCCAGTCGGACACTGAGGGGACTCGGCAGAACGGCCCGGTGTGTGTCCCCGCAAGCCCCGTTGTACACGCCGCTCACATGCAGTGTGTCATGATACACACGTGTGCCCAGGTATGTGTTGGTCATGGTGGCCAGGAGCCTCGGGTCACCAGGCAGAGAATGGGCAGTGAATATGGTGGGGTCCTCGCTGGCGTCCTCCATGGAAAGCCTTGCTCAGCCGAGTGGCCTGGAAAAGGGGCAGTCAGTGGCCCCCACAAATGGCTGGACCTCCCTCTTTTGACTGTCTGTAAAGCCCCAACCCCGCACCCCCCGCTTGGCTGATGCCTCCCACGGCTGGTGGGGAGGGTGCGGGCCTCCTGCGCAGCCCCGATTTCCCACAGACCCCACTTTTGAGCCACCCCAGGAAACACTTTCAACCCTAAGAGATGCTTGCACTCCTAACACTGATCTCCGACACCCAGCTGGGTCCCCAGACTCCCGCCTGAAGACCTCCCCTCCCAACCGCACCCCCACGAGCCCCGACCTGTCAGTGCGGAGTCTTCTGCACCGTGGTCCTCAGGAAGGCGGGCTTGGGCGAGGGGTGGGATGTGTGCCTGAGCGCGCTCCTGGCGCCCTGGGGACGGCGGTGGCCGAGGCCCGGGGCGGGGCGGGGCAGGAGCCGGAGCTCCGGGAGGCAGCTGCGGAGGGTCTCTGGGGCTCACCGCAGCCCTCGGTGTCCCCAGGCTCCAGCCCGCTCGGCGCGGCCCCTCCAAGGCCGAGGGGACCAGTAGCTCGCGGGCGCCCCGTCGCCGGAAGGCCCAGAGGTCCCCGCCCCCAGGGCCGCGCGGGGCGGGACAGCCGGGCCCCCACCCCCGGGGCGGGGCAGCTGGGCCGGCGACAGGGCCGCGCGGCTCCGTGTGCAGAGCGGGTGCTGCTGGTGCGCGGGGGCGCTCGCGGGAAAGTGCGTGGGCGGCACAGTTTGAAGTCGGACCCGAGGAGGTGTCCGGGCACGGCTACGAGAGGGCAGGGCCTTTGGTTTGCGCTTGCCCGGCTCGGGTCTCGGCTTCCTCCGACGCTCCGCGGGCTTCCGCGCCCGGCCTTCGGAGAGGGCGCGCTGGCGGCCTTCCCGCAGGAGTCGTCCCTCCCTCGGCTCGGGCCCCGCCCGCCGGCCCTCCCCCGCCTCTGCTCTCAGACTACCTTTCCCCACCTGCCCACCCCGTCGCTCCCAGCGCGGGGCCCGGGGCCCGTGTCCTTGCCTCTCGCCGGGGCCTGACCCACCGGTCGGCGCTCTGAGGAGCGGGCCCAGCCAGACACGCTCAGAGCCAACACGTCCCCGGGACCAGCTGCTTCTTGCAATCCCCAGCACAGGTGTCGGAGACCATGCGTCCAGCTGCTCAGGCCCCCTTGTCCCTACACCCATTTCCATCCACTGAGTCCCGTGGTTCTGCACTGGCCCGGGCTTGCCAGCTCTCCGTGTCCCCACTGCAACCTCTGAGTCCAAGCCGTCCTCTTGGATAAAGTCCCCACCTGGTGCTTCTGCTCTTCCCTCTACGGTCCTTGGTAACATGGAGCCACAGCCTCCCTGAGAGTGACCGGGTCAGCCTGTGCTTTCTGCTCGGAAGCCTGTGGTGGTGCCCACCTCACGGGGAGGACGGGCCAGCCAGCATCCCTGACCCAGCCCTGACCTCCTCCCCTAGTCCACTGCGGTCACGCTAGCTTCCTTGCTGCTTCTGCAACAGTCCAAGCATGGACTGAATGTGTGCCCCCAAATCCATCAGTAGAACTCTAATCCCCAGGGTGACCGAATTTGGAAGTGGGGCCTTTGGGAGGTAATTAGGTCAAGAGCTGTCAAGAGTGGGATTAGAAACCTAATGAGAAAAGGCCTGAGAGCTAGCCTGCTCTCTTTCCAGCGTGTGAAGAGACAGCAAGACGACAGCCCTCTGCAACCAGGAAAGGGGTCCTCACCAGATGCCAGATTGCCTGGCATCTTGACCTTGGACGTCCCTGCCTCCAGCGCTGGGAGAAATAAGTTTCTGTTTGACCCCC
>CM053613.1:10486-31098 GCA_028646535.1 Procyon lotor
TGGCAGATGAGCCGGCTAAGACACTCCTCTTCATGGACTTTGTACTTGGCTGTCGCTTGGCCTGGAGCACGTTCCTCCAAGATATTCTCAGGGATGCCTCCCACCCTTTACATGCCCTGTCCTCCGCTGGGCTTCCCCAGACCCCTGACCTTGTAACCGGAAAGCCTCGACTCCATTGTCTGCCCGCCTTTTGCCCTATTTCACGTTCCCCCAAAGCACTGGTTGCCCTTGTCTGTACAGGTTTATTGTGTGTCTTCCTGCCAGGTTCGGGGCTTTCTGTCTGTCTTGTGGAATGAATGCCCGGACGGGAGAGGTGAATACGGAAGGGGAGTTTCCCGGAGCAGTGAAGGCGCTGACTCCGTGGTCCTCACCCATCTGGACTGGGGTCCGGGAGCCGGTGGAGCCCTGCAGCGAGGGTGCCGGCCCTGCTCGTCCGAGCCGCCAGGCTATGGCCCTGAGCCTCACTCAGTTCCCTCAACTGGGAAACGGGGACTAGAACCGCCCCCCCCCACAGGTGGGCTGGGGACCGGAGGAAAGATGGTGAGCCCTTGTTAGGGTGCTTGGCGCACACAGCCTCAGCGATGGCTTCGCCCCCAATGGCAAGGCCCAAACTCCGCCCCGCACGATCCCCTGTGACCAGGGGCAGAGCCGTTGGGGCTGTGGGGCCCATCGTGCAGATGGGGGTGGGGGCAGTGACCTGGTGAACACACCAGGTAAAGGCCGACCATCGCAGGTGCTGGAGAACTGGGAGCTCTCAACGTCGTTCTTGCGGCTGGGGCGGCTAGAGGGCCGCGGGAGAGGCCGCTGGGTGGAGCAGCGGCGGGGGTTGGGGGAGGAGGGGTCCCTGGGTGCGCAGGGTGGGGGGGAGGGGCAGGTCCCGGGATCGTGTGTCCTCACCTCCCATCCACCCGCCCCCAGCTCCTCGGGCTCAAAAGAGCTGCCCAGAGCCGATGGCAACGTCCCCTTGCCCTCGGGATGAGGAGATCCACTGCGTAGGGCTGACTAGGGTCCTCCCCCTGGCCTTCAGGGCTCAGAGGGCACTGCTGAATCCCGTGGGAGGCCGGGGGTCACTGTCCAGGGCCGGGTGGGTGATGACCAGGCCTGGCTTTGCCGCCTTCACCATCTGTAGCTCCTTCAGGGACTGCTCGCTCAGCTCCACGGAGGTCAGACTGTAGCCACGCACACAGAACACAAGTGGGAATGGGGTGGGGAAACTGAGGTGAATGGACAGTAACGGGGCAGCTGGGGGGGCAGTGGTGGGGCTCTTGGCTCGGGGCCAGGGCTGGGGGGCGGTAACGGGGCAGCTGGGGGGGCAGTGGTGGGGCTGGTGGCCCGGGCTGTGCTAAAGGCACACAGTGACAGGAGGTGTTTACTCAGGGGCGGCAGAGGCTGGGGGAAGGGGTTCAGGGCCCAGAGCCTTTGGGGGAGTACAAGAGTGTTGGGATCACTGGCCCAGACTTGCCAGGGGCCCCGGGCGACATAGGAACATTGCGTCTGGTAGAGTGGCTGAAGCCAAGGGCTGGGGCAGGGCTTTGGAGCCTGGGTCTCGGGGGGCTGGGTTTGAGTGTGGTCACTGAGGGGTGGGGGTCCCGGGAGGGGTTCCCCTTCAGCTTCCAGCGGAAGCACCCAGGCACCCAACCCAGCCCACGGTTGAGAGGCTGAGTCCCCAGCACCTTTCCCGCCCCCGCCTCTACCTGAGGGTCTGTAGGCGGCACCCCGGGTACTGGAGGACCGCACACAGGTAGGTCACCATGGGCCCCGACAGCTGGCAGTCACCGAGTTCCAGGGTCGTCAACGCTGGGCTCTGCCAGAGCGTGCCGATGAGGTACCGAAGGGCTTCCTGAAAGCCGGGCTGCTGCACCCTGCGGGGAGGGGGACCCTCAGGCACCTGCGGACGCCCCCTCCCCGGCCCCGGCCCACGGCTGGCCCTTGCACCCCCGGTGGTCTCTCCCCGGCCGGGTCTCACCGCAGCTTCTGCACCCGGCACTGGGGCCAGGCCAGGCCCTCACTCAGCAGCTGCAGGCCCGTCTCGCTGAGCCGGTTGTGGAGGAGGCCCAGCTCTGTCAGGGCGGGGGCCTCCCGCAGGGCCGCTGCGAGGTCTCGGCAGACGGAGTCCGGCAGTCTGCAGTGGCACAGCCTGTGGGCAAGAGGCACGAGGGTCTGTCTCCAGGCCCCTTGGCGGCCCGGCCAGAGCCCAGCTGGGCGAACTGGTGGCTCCTGGGGCAGCGGTGGCATCCCCTCGGGAGCAGGGGATGCCGTCCTTTGTCACCACATGCGAGCCTGGGCCGCCTGGGCCGTCCGCGAGGGCCGCCCACACTCCGCCTTCCCCTTACGACACAACTGTCTCCTAGCGTGTGCAGGGCCCTCAGATCTGACTGCCCATGTGTTTCATTGCACGTCATTGCCAGCCCCCCGCGACCGAGCAGCTGGGCGGTTCCTGCTTGTTCGCTGCGCGAGCAGGGCAGTGATGAACCTCCTCTTGCACTTCCGGGCCAGAGTTGGCGGGCCCACGCGCCGATGGCCTCCCTCTGATTATCTCCAGGTCGCTGGAGTACCCCCACCGAGCCGAGTGACCGTCACTGCGCCCCCCGCCGCACAGTGTCTCTTACTTGCTGCTCACTCGGTGAGAAGTCCTGTACTCGGCGTGGCCACCTTAGTCCCACCCCGGCCGCTGAGGCAGGACCTCCTGGCTCCTTGCGCAGGGGAGGGAACGGGCTCAGACGCGCTGACCTGCCCAGGGCTCAGAGGCAGCCCCGAGGACCTCCCTCCGCCGCTTGTAAGGGTTCAGAGGAGCTGCCCAGCACTTTCCAGTAGCAGCCAGCAACCTTCCTTGGTTTGTTTCCTTTCTTTGGAAGGACAATCTGTTTTGGTCTTCTTTACCCCCCAGAATGCTTGGCTGCTCCGTGCTTTCCCCTCAAATGGAGGCCAAACCCTCCTTCCTAACTAACACCGTCCCCTCCCTGTCCCGATCCCCGCGTGCCTCCCGGCCCCATGCTGGGTGGGCACAGCCTGTCGACCCCAGTCCGGGACACCGGAGGCCCCAGGCTCTCAGCCTGTCCCCTCGGCCATTTCCAGACAGGGCTACACCTCTGTCACTGCCCAGATGACCCTGCCTCGCATCCCTTCCAAGGGGGCACGGGCCCGGTCACTCACGTCAGGCTGCTCAGACCGCAGTGTGGGTCAGTCATGGCCTCGAAGAGTGAATGCAGCGGGGACGCCTGGGGCTTTCTCGTGGTGGCTTGTGAACTGCTGGGAGAGAGAACCAGGTGAAGCCCACCCCAGTCCCTCCCTCTTTCTTGTGGTCCCGAGGTGGCAGAGCTGTCTCTGCTCTCAACCCCAAACTGAGCCAGGACCCCTCCACCCTCTTCGCTCCAAACCCAGAGGGACACCGCTCATCTGGGGCCCCGTGCACCTCCCGCTGAAGCGGTCTGTGTGAGTCCGGCCGGTGGGGGGTGGCGCCCTCATTCCGAGATGCTCTACCCTTGTACTTGCCGTGGGCGTCCCCAGCCCCCGGCAACACCCTGACGTTCATTATCTCAACAGATGCTGCGCTTTGAGTGCTGAGTTGGAGCCAAGATGCCCCGCCCCGAAGGAGCTGAGGCTCTGGTGAGGGGGATACACACGGGCAGAGGTTGTGGCGTACAGTGGTCTGTGGGGCACTTCTGGGGACAAAGGGGTAGCTCCCAGGCCAGCTGGGGGAGCCTGGTGAAGCAGAGTGTTCTGGGTGGAGGGCACAGCAGGTACAAAGCTCAGGGCACAGCGGGTGTAGTGAGTTCCGGAACTTATGAGAAAGGTGGGCCAGAGCCACGTGGCCGTGCCAGGCGGTTTGCCTCAGAGGGGGCCGGCTGGGAGTTCGCTTGGCAAGGGCACCCGGGGAGGGAGATGGACAGACGGACACTGGGAGGCCGCCTTGCAAGGGGGGGCAGGCCTCCGGTGTGGTCGTGCTCCCCCTGCGGAGGTGGATGCCGGCGCACATTCCCCCTACCGAGGGCCCGGGAACGGGGCCATGTGGCCCTGTGGACTCACGAGCTGCCGCCCAGGCGGCCCTGCAGTCGCTTTATCAAGCTCTTCTTCTTCTTCTCCTGTGGGGGGACCAGGGCACAGCTAACCAGCCGCAGGGCCTGCCCGGCCGGGCAGCTCCTTACGCAGTAGCTCAGGACCACCAGGTCCATGCGGCTGAAGCGCACTCGCTCCAGCTCCAGCTCGGGCAGGCCGCGCAGGGCCTGGTGCACAAAGGCGCCCTCCTGCGCCTCGTACAGGCAGTACAGGAGCTCCAGCGGGTAGTTGAGCTCGACCTCCTCCTCTTCTGGCTCCTCGGAGCCTCCCGTCTCTTCCGTCTCCTCAGGGGCCCCCCTTGGGCGACCCTGGCCCTGTTCCTGCACCCAGCGCAGCATATCCTGCTTCACGCGCTCAGAAACCGCGGCGCCAAAGTGGCACCGGATGTCGCGCATCCGCTCCGCGTTCAGCAGCCCAAAGAGGAAGCGCGTGGTGAGCGTGAGGTGGCCGCGCAGCTCGGTGTCCCCCCGCAGAAGCGCCCCTACACTGTCAGCCGGTGCCTTGGGAGCCCTCTCGTCCTCCAGTAGGTAGGAAAGGGCCGCGAAGAATTCCTGGAAGCTCTGGTCCATGAACTGGTAGGTGACCTCCGTCTCCAGCACGCCCGGCAGCTCTTTCCTGCTGAGAAACAGCGTCTGCACTTTAGAGCCGCGAAGTTCCAGTCCTTCCAGATCCTTCTCCGAGAACTGCGCCCGGTGCCGGAGGATGCCTTCGCGGGCCAGGCGGCACAGCTTCCGCAGCTCACCCTGCATCTGGGGACCATCGGCGGCAGGCGCCGAGCTCAGGACGCTGGTGGTGAAGAGCAGGTACACCGACGTGGTCGTCTTGGAGGTGCGCGACAGGTCCTGGCCAAGCTCGAGCTGCTGGCGCAGAACGGTGCACACGATCCAGCACACGAAGGGCACGAAGCACAGTGCAAACAGCGTCTCATTCTCCTTCACGAAACGGTAGGCACGCTCCGCCAACCATTCGTCCCCAAAAAACTTGTGGAAATACTTCTTCTTGTCCTTGTCGGAGAAGCCGCGCACCTCCGCGCACTGCGGGGAGCACAGGCGGCTCTGCAGCCTCCCGGGGGCGGTGGCGCGCGCGGTCACCAGCAGGCGGGCCCCGGGCAGCAGCGTCTTGCTCATCAGGCCGCCCAGCACCCGGGCGCCATCCGCCTCCTGGAAGGGGTCTGTGCAGGGCACGGCGTCGGCGGCGCCCGGCGGCAGCTCGTCCGCACCGTCCAGGATGAAGAGCAGCCGCTCGGAGCAAGCGAGCATCTGGCGCACGGGCGCGCTGCGGTGGGGGCACTGGTCGAGGATCAGGTCGGCCAGGCTGCACGGGCCGGGTCGCTCCAGCAGCTCGCGGCAGGGCAAGAAGAAGGCGAAGTCCACCTGGTCGTGGTATAGCTTGCCCGCGGCCCAGTCGTACAGGATCTTCTTCGCCGCCATGGTTTTGCCGATGCCCGCCGGGCCCTGCAGCACGACGGTCAGAGGCCGCTGACCCTCTCCGTCGCGGCCGAATAGGCGGTTGAAGGTGTGGGTGTCCGAGCGCCGAGCGCGCTCCGGCTCCTCCGCGACCCCAGGAGCCTCGTCCATCAGCGCGGCGCTCTCGCGCGCGATCAGCACTTTGGTGAAGCGCTTGTTGATCTTCACCGAGCGGGCGTTCCTCTCCTTCACCTTGGCGTGCTGCTGCAGGACGTGCTCTCTGTACTTCTTCTTGTACTCTGGGGGGCGGGGGGCCGGAGGGAGTCAAGGCAACGGCGTGTGCGTTGGGCGGGGGGAGGATGGGACGGGCCGCGTCGCTCGACCCTCTCGGCCCCTTCCCCGTCTGTTTCCCCGGCTGCAGCCCCAGCCCCTCCGCCCAGCCACCCTCCCACACGCCCTTCTCCCTGGGACCAGCCGTCGGGAACCTCCGAGCGCCGTATCAGACACTCGTGCTGCGAACCTGAGGGTCACCGTACCCCTCCCCCCGACGCCCCCGCCCTGACAGCTCCGAGAGACCTACCGGACACGGAGAGCAGTGCGGAGGAGCCCGGGCCCAACCCTGGAAGGGAGAACTGCGGTGAGGCTCCGCCGAGCGCGCAGGGGCGGGGAGGGGCGGGGGCCGCAAGAGGGAGTTGGGGCCCCACTCGGGGGCGCCCAGGATCCGAGCCCTGGGGCTGGTGGATTCGTGATGCGGAAGCGGGAAGGGTGGTGGCGGGAGGGCACGGAGCGGCAGGGACCCCGGGGGCCCCGAGCCCGCGCTCACGCTGCAGCCGCTGCTCCTGGAGTCGCGCCGCCACGTCGCGCACGTCCGCCCTCTTCAGGGTCTTTCGGGTCACGTCCAGCGCAGGCTCAGGCCCGTAGAAGTGGGTCAGCTGCTCCGCGAGGTCCGTGGCGTCCGCGCGCTCCAGCCGTCCCCACGGGATGCTGCGGCCGTCCAGGGGCGCATCGCGCAGCTTGTGGCGGAAGCGCTTCAGCTGCTCCTGGCTCAGGTCCTCGAGCGCGGCCACGAGCAGGTCTCGCGCGGCGGCCGCGCGGTCCTGCGTGCTGGGGGCGGGCGGGCGGCCGGTCAACACGTGGGTGGCGACGGGGACCCCAGCCCTGCCCCGCTTCCCACCCTACCCAGTCCCGTTGCTTCAGGAGACTCTGAGCGGGGGAAGTCTTAGTGGGGGGCTCTGGGCTTTGCTCCCAGACTTTGCCACCTGGTGGTGAGTGGGGTGTCGTGTCCTCCCCCCCCCCGACCGCCGCGCAGGCCCTGGCCATCGCCGACCCCCGCGCTAGAGGGGCGCCTTCCTGCTCTGCACCTCCCTTCTGTGTTCCTCCCACAAGCTCGGCCAGGCCGGGTCAAAAGCCAAAGATGAGGTAGCTACAAGGGCCTGCGCTCTCCCCTCCCCTCCCCTTCCCTGGGAGCCTCGGAGGACAGCCAGACCCACCCCCCTACTCAGACCATAGTCCTCAGTTCCCCATGACACTTGTCTCACTGCACCCTTGGGGGGGGGCCAGGCTGGGGGTCTCACACCAGGGGCTGAATCTGAGCCCCCGGTAGGGAACAGACCCACCCATGTCTTCTGTGCAGATGGAGTCCCTAGAATCAGGAGCCTGGGGGATGTTGGGGGAAGGGTGTGGATGCGGGCTTGCCGCCCGGGGAGACAGCAGCAGGATGCGAGGCCTTAGAGGGCTTTGCCGGTGAGCACCCCGAAAGCCAGCACCCACCTGCCACGGAAGGCCTCTGGCTGGTCCATGGAGTCCAGTCCCTAGGACGAGCGCTTAGGGGCAGATGCAGGGATCAGAAAGCTGACTCTTCAGGCTGGCGGAAACCAAGGTCTAGGGTGGTTGTCCAGCCCCATCCACGCCCGAGGCCCAGGGGCTCCAGCTCAGCCGGCCCTGCGATGTCTGTCCAGCAGTCAGGCTCCCGAACGCGGGCACCGGGGAGTGTGTGCACGATCACCCTTTAAGAGTTTCGCTCGGTGACCTTTGATTTTCTTCTGATCTCCCCGCCTCTACTCTGAAAGTGCACAGGTGTGGCCGCGAGGCAGCGCCGCGGGCTGGTGCTGGCTTGGAACTAGACCTTCAGCTTTAGGGCCTGGATGTAGGTGACACTCTAAAGGCAGCAGAGATGAAGGGCTTCGTAGGCCGAGGGGACACCGGGGCCGGTAGGATAGCACCAGGGAAAGGAGGCTGTCGTGCGGGCCCCGGAAGAGCTCTGTGGCTTCCCAGGTCTGGCTTGAGCAGCCTGATGGGGAGAGGTGTGGAGGCGAGGCGTGTATGTGACCGAATGAATGTGGGGTTCTGCCGACAGCGTCTGCCTGTGTGAGGTGCGTGTGCGCGTGTGCGACCATCCTGCTTGTGCGCGTGCACCTGCAGTCGGCTATGTCGCAGCCCCCAAAGATAGCAGGTCCGGCTCTCTGGAACCTCGAAAGGCCCCCCAGTACCCCAAGAGGGACTCTGGCGAGGTGATGAGGGTCGGGTGTAGAGACGGGAGGGCCGTCCTGCGTTGCCCAGACGGGCCGGAACTCATCTCCAGCACGTGGCCGAGGCCAAGGGGGACTCAGCCCGGAGGAAGGCGAGGCGGTGCGGAGTGGAGTCGGGGGGAGGGGCCGCGAACCAGGGGGCTCCGTGGACACAGCCCTGGGGGCTGGAACTGCCGCTGGAGAAGGCGAGTGAGGTCCTGTCCTCTAGGGCCCCTGGAGGGAGTGCGGCTGAGCCAACCGCTGGAACTCGGCCCAGGGCAGTGGGTTTGGACTTGTGAGCCCCAGAGCCGTGAGAAGAAATGAGCCTTGTTTCGGGCCAGGTTTGCAGTCGCGAAGGCAGCAGCCCCGGCATCTCTCTGAGCGTCCCTGGGACTCCGCGGGCAAGCGCAGGTGTTCTGGAATCGCCCGCTGCCTTTCCGGCCACAAGCCGTCCTTGCGTTCAGTCCCGCTTCCACCGAGAACTGCCCCCTGGGGAGACAGCCTGAGTCCTGGGAGCCCCCCTTCTGGCGGCCCCTCCACCAGGAGGAGCGGACTCACAGAGATGCCTGTTTCTCTCTGATTTGTTTTCTGTGTAAGACAAAGAGCCCCCACGTCTCCCGGAGGAGGGAGGGCTCACCTTCCGAGGAAGGGGCCACACTCACGTCTACCCCAGGGCAGTGTCTCCCTCTGTCCTACTCCCCAAGTTCCTGACAGGCCCCAACCCGTCCCACTTGACTGCCTTGCACCCTGGGCAGCCTCCTGGACACAGGGCAGGGCTGGGAGCAGAGAGCCTGGGGGCTCCGCCGGCACAGTAGGCAGGGGGTGCTTAGTGCTTCGAAAGAACTCCTGTGAACACGAGCACAGCTCACGGTGCCCACGGAGCACTGAGAGGTAGGGTTCTGCACCTGCCCCCGTGTCTTCCAGCAGCTTCCCCTGGGGCAGGTCCCGAGCAGGGACAAGACCCTTACCCCAGGCCCTAGTGACGGTAACACCCGGCAAAGCGGAGGAGGGGACTGAGTCTCCTTGGAGTCCAGGTCCCGGGGCCAAACCCTCAGCAGAGTCGGACCTCAGCTGCCAGGAGAGGTTGGGGGTGGGGGTGCTACTGTCGCGAGCTTCGTGTGCGGTCCCGGTCCCCCTGACCTGCTGGCTCCGGACTTGCGTAGCCCCCGTGACGCGGCTGGGATTCTGCACAAGCAAAGCAACCACAGTGGACCCTAAACGTAGGCACGTCAGGCCTCGACCGTGGACAGAATGTGGGCCCTGCTCAGCTCGGGGGGCACTGCAGGGGCCTGGCCCTGGCCCCGCTTCCAGGGACCCCGGTGCGCCCCTCGTGGACCCCTCAGTGAAGCCCGTTCCAACCCTGAGACACTTCACACACCCTCGGTCCTCCGGGCAGAGACAGATGTCCCACGCTGGCTGGTGCTGTGTTTCTCCCAAATGCATGTTCGCTTTTCCTCTCCACGGAGTGATTTCTGGAAAGCAAGTCCCCGCAGCTGCACTGTCTCCGCTGTTGTTTCAGACAGAAACGCCACCATCAGGAGCACAGTCTCCCAGCCAGAACGCTGGGGATCAAATCCTGCCCGCCCCGTCCAACGGCCAGATCACGCTGGACAAGTTCCTTGACCTCTCTGTGCCTCGGTTTCCTCCTCTGCAGAGTGCCAATGGCAGCCCAGCGCCGTCACGCGTGTGCCTCGCCCCTCCGAGGCACCCGGTGTTACCAGCTCTCGGTTCTCCCCAGCTGTTTTCTGGGTCACTGAGAACACCCTGGTTTCTAAACCCACTTCGGTTCTGACCCCGCCCCCCTCTCCCTAGCCCTTCACCCTGCTGACCGCGGACTCTTCCTGGAAACCCATGCTGTTCCCCTTTAGTCAGAGGGGCGGGCAGGGGCGAGTCAGAGCATAAGGACGGGGGAAGGGCAGCCTCTGCTCCGGCGTGTGTGGCCCTATTCGGCATGGGAAGGGCCCTGAGGCCTGTGATTTCGGGATGTCAAGGTCACCCATCCCCTCAGATGGGCCCTCCTTAAGTGGCCTCTGTGCCCCACGAACGCTGCTGATAACAGCCCCGAAGAGGGGTTGATCACAGGCGCCAGTACCAGGGGCCTTGCGGTGGGCTGAGGTGTGGAAGCACAGGGACCAGGGGTGGTGCCTGGGGGCAGGTGGGGCGGGGCAGTGGGGTAGAGACGGCCAAAGGCTTTCTTTCTTAGAAAGGGGCAAGCAGGCGACGAAAGGCATGGGGACTGGCGAGGCCGCGGTGCCGTTTCCTTCTGGACCTGTGTCTACCACAGGGTGAGCTGCTGAGCAGGGCCACTGCCAAAGGCACGACCTTGAAATCTTTACCCAGCAATCCAGACGGCACCGTGAGATCCCTCAAAGGTCCCTCCCACGGGGGTTTTGCCGCCTGGGAAAACTTGAGGAAAACCTCTGAGCGCTTGGTCCTCTCTCACATCTTGTCCGCACGACGGCTGCTAAAGGGGGCTCTCTGGGACCTTGGCCATCACCCACTCCTCCCCCGGGGCTCCCTTCTCCTGGGTCCTCCTGCCTCCGGAGAGCCTCAGCCCTGAGTGCTCGGACCCCAGCAGAAGGCTCCCTTTCCTGTTCAGGGCATCGCACTTCGTGTCTTGACCTCAGAGAAAGAACCATTTCTGGAGGAGCGGGAAAGATGAGGGACGAGTGGGTCTGCAGCCGACCCCGCCCTGTGAGCTAATATCAGGGAACCTGGCTGACGTGGACAAATTCCTAGAAAGACACAAACGATGGAAATGGACTCAAAAGAAAGAATCTGAATAGATCTCCAGCAAGAGACTGAATTTATAATAAAAGGAAATTCCCACAAAAACGTCCTCACCCAGATGGCATCACTGTTGGTTCTATCAAGCATTTAAAGCATCACACACTCCTTCACAAGCTCCTGCAAAAAGCATAAATGAGAAGAATACTTTCCCACCTCATTCTGTGAGGCCATATTACCCGGAAACCAGACGAGGCGAACACATCACAAGAAAACTAAAGACCAATGTCCCTGATAAATTCAGACCGAGAAAATCTTCCACAACCTGCTAGAAAACAGAATCATTAACATAGAAAACGAATTGCAAACTGAGGCTAAGTGGAATTTATGCCAGTGCTGCGAGGTTGGCCGGGCATCCCCAGATCAGTTAGCGTGACCGGGGAGCCCTTGCTGGCCAGGCGGCCTGGGGGCTTCTCCTGCCCCTTTTCTCTGATGAGGGCTTTCTTTGCATGATTCTGTTCCTCTTACACTTTCCCCCCGTTCCTTTAATACGCTTGTGTACTGGGAGTTTCAGAGGTCAATGTCTTGTCTCTTAGCCTTCCGAAGACCTGGTGACTGCCAGGTCCAGATCAGGGAGTCAGCAGGGCTGGTTTCTTCTAAGGACTTTCCCTTAGACTTGTAGACAGTCGTTTTCTTCCAGTGTCTTCACATGGTCTACCCTCTGGGTGTCCAATGTGGATTTTAGTACATCCTAACCTACCGAGGGAAGGAAAATACCCAGTCCCAGCCCTCCTCAGCCTCCCTGTCTCACTCAAAGAATTTTGAAAGGAGCCAGAGGGAAAGAGAGCCTACCAAGGGATCAAAGATACAGAGTGCATCAGACCTTTCTTCAAAATCATGTTCACAAGAAGAGAATGGAATGAGACATTTCAATTGTTGAAAGGAAGAAAAATCCACCTACCTAGAATTCTGTATCTGCTGACATTCTACTAAAGTGAAGGAGAAATAAGAACTTTCTCATACAAACTAAAATTGTGGAAATTTGTCACCAGAAGATCAGCCCTGCAAGAAATGTCAACAGGACTTCCTCAGAGAGAAGAAAAAGAATATTATGTAGATTCAGATCTACATAAAGGAAGAGGGTTATTGAAGGAATAAATGAAGGTAAAATATTTTATTTTTCTTAAACTCAATGGCTCTATCAGTTTGTTCAAGATAATAATAGCAATATATTGGTTGAATGTAGCTTGTAAGGGACATGTGTGACGGTAGCAACATAAGGAAAGGGAGGGAAGAATTGTTATAAAATGCTCGCACTGCCCGTCAGGTGGGGCAGTATTAGATGAAAACAGACTTAGTGTGATTGTCAAGGCAGATTACAAATTCTAGGGCAGCCACCAAAGCATTTAAAAAAGAAGTATAAATTGGGCGCCTGGGTGGCTCAATTGGTTAAGTGTCCGACTTTGGATTTCTGCTCAGGTCATGATCTCAGGGTTGAGAGATCGAGCCCTGTATCGGGCTCCATCCTGGGCCTGGAGCCTGCTTAAGTTTATCTCTCTCCTTAGGGGCACCTGGGTGGCCTCTGCCTTCAGCCCAGGTCATGATCTCAGGGTCCTGGGATTGAGCCCCACGTTGGGCTCTCTGCTCTGCAGGAAGCCTGCTTCCCTACCCCCTGAACCCCATCTGTCTCTCTGCCTACTTGTGATCTCTCTCTCTGTCAAATAAATAAATAAAATCTTAAAAAAAAAAAATCTCTCTCCTTCTTCTTCTGTCCCTCCCTCCCCACTTATGCACTCTCACTCTCTCTCAAAAAAGTATACTTGATATGCTAAGGGAAGAGAGAAACCAGAAAAATATAAAGTAGTCAAAACCAGAGAAAAGGCAGAAAAAGGGTGGAAGGAAAAAAGAACAAGAAAGTGAGACAAAGGGACCAAATAACCAATGGTTAAAAATATGATAAATGCTAATTCAACTATATCAATAATCACTATAACTGTAAATGACCTAAATATGTATTAAAAGACAGAGACTAGGGCCCCTGGGTGGCTCAGTCGTTAAGCGTCTGCCTTCGGCTCAGGTCATGATCTCAGGGTCCTGGGATCGAGCCCCACATCGGGCTCCCTGCTCGGCGGGGAGCCTGCTTCCCCCTCTCTCTCTGCCTGCCTCTCTGCCTGCTTGTGATCTCTCTCTCTGTCAAATAAATAAATAAAATCTTAAAAAAAAAAAAGAACTTTCTCACTGCTCCATGGAAAGGGTCTAACATACAGGAAAAGAGCTGAAAGATAAGAAGACACAGACCTGAAGACGTCACTGGAATATCTGAATTCTGGACTTGACAGCTTACATGGGCTCCTACACCCATCCCAGCACATACATCAATTCTTTGTGTATATTTTTGCTGTGTTTAAACCAAATTCAGGGGGCACCTGGGTGGCTCAGTCATTAAGCGTCTGCCTTCGGCTCAGGTCATGATCCCAGGGTCCTGGGATCGAGCCCCGCATCGGGCTCTCTGCTCGGCAGGAAGCCTGCTTCTCCCGCTACCATTCCTTCTGCTTGTGTTCCCTCTCTCGCTGTGTTTCTCTGGCAAATAAATAAAAAAATCTTAAAAAAAAAAAAAGAGAGAGAGAGAGACTATCAGAGTGGATAAAAAACATGACCCAACTGTATGTCGTTCATAAGAAATCCACATTAAATATAAAGACACAGAAAGGTTAAAAGTAAAGGGATGGAGAAAGATATACCAGACTAACACTAATCAAAAGAAAACTGGGTGGACGAAGGTGTTCAAACGGACAGACTTCCAGTTATGAGATAAATGAGCGCTAGGGAGGTGATGGAAACCATGGGGGCTGCGGCTAACGTTGCTGGATGGCATGCATACATGAAAAATGTTAAGAGAGTAAATTCCTGAGAGTTCTCATCACAAAGAAAAAGAAGGACCTTTTTCTTTTTTTTTTCTTTTTTCTTTTGGTATCTATTTGAGAGATGGCTATTAACTAAACGTATCTGGTACTTATTTCACAATATATATAAGTCAAATCATTATGCTGTATAGCCTAAACTTACACAGTTTGTATGCATGCTAATTATATCTCAATAAAACTGAGAAAAAAGCTGGAGCAGCAAATTAACTTTAGACGAAGCAGATTTTAGGAAAATCATCAGGGATAAAGAGGGGCATACATAATGATAAAAGGGTTAATTCTCCAAGTATACATAACAATCCTTGATGTGTATGTACCTACAACAGAGTGTCAGATACCTGACGAAGAAACTGATAGACTTTTAAGGAGAAAGAGATGAATTCGTTTTTATATTTGGAGATGTCAATGCCCCCTCTTAGAAATGGACAGATCCAGCAGGCAGGAACTCAGTAAGGACAGAGTTGAACTCAATGCCATCAATCAACTGCATATAATGGACATTCATTGACTACTTCAACCGATGACAACAGAGCACACATTCTTCTCAAGCTCATATCACCAAGATAGACCACATTCTGGGCCATAAAACACACCCTAACAGATTTAAGAGAATAGAAGTCATACAATGTCTGTTCAGATCTCAGTGGAATTGCTTTCAATAACAGAAAGATATTTAGAAAATGCCCAAATATTTGGAGATTAAAAAACATACTTCCAAATAACACAATGGTCAATGAAGATCTCAAGAGAAAAATGTAAAATAATGTTACCCAGATAAAAGTGAAAAAGCAACTTATCAAAATTTGCAAGATTCATCTAAATCACTGCTTAGTGGAAAATTATAGCGTCACATGCATATATTAGAAAAGAAAAGTGCTCTAAAATCAATAATATAAGCTGCTACCCTGAGAAAATAGGAGAAAAAGGAAAACTAGATCCAAAGTAAGCATAAAAAGAGGAATAATAAAAATTACGTCAGAAATCAATGAAACTGAAAGCAGGAAGTTAGTAGGGAAAAAAAATCAAAGAATGAAAAGCTAGTTCTTTGAAAAGATCAATAAAATTCATAAGCCTTTAAAAAGACTAGCCAGGAGAAAAAAAAAAAAAAAGAGATAAGGGGCACCTGGGTGGCACAGTTGGTTAAACTTCCAACTCTTGGTTTTGGTTGAGGTCATGATCTTGTAGATCTGAGATGGAGCCTCACATCGGGCTCTGTGCTCAGTGTGGGGTCTGCTTGAGATTCTCTCCCCCTCCCTCTTGTGCTCTTTCTCTCTCAAATGAATAAATAAATCTTTTAAAAAAGAGAGACAAGGTACAAAGATACAAATTATTAATATTGGCATGAAAAAGGGGCCATCACTACAGATCCCATGGACATTAAAAGGATGATAAGGGAATATTATGAACAACTTTATGCTCACAAATCTGACATTTTAGATAAAGTAGATCAATTCCTTGAAGGAGACAATATATTAAAACTTGCACAAGGAGAGGTAGATATTATGAATATGTCTGTATTTACTAAAAAAATCAAATCACAAATTAATAATGTTCCAAAATAGAAAGCACTGGGCCCAGATGTGTTCACTGGTGAATTCTAAATAAGAAATATCAGCTCTACTAGCTCTTCCAGAAAAGAGAAGCAGAGGAAACACTTCCTAACTCATACTATGAAGCCAGCATTATCTTAACACCAAGACCAGACATAGATTTTACCAAAAAGAAATCGAGCAGTATCTTTCATGGACATAGGTGCAAAAATATTCACCTAAATATTAGCAAATTGAATCCAATATGTGTGAAATTAATTATATACCGCAACAAAGTGAGTTTTATCTCAGATACATAAGGCTGGTTTAATATTCAAAAATCAATTAATATAATCTATCACATCAACAGGCTAAGGAAGAAAAATCAATAATCATATCAATCGATGCAGAAAAAAATTTGACACAACCCAACACCCATTCATGTGAAAAACTCTCAGCAAACTAGGAATAGAGGAGAACTTCCTCACTTAATAAAAGAGATCGGCTAAAAACCCTACCACTAACATCATACTTATGATGAGAATCTAGAAGCTTTCCTTCTAGGATTGGAAACGAGACAAGGAGACTCCCTCTTAGCACTTTTAATCAACAAAGGAAGTCTTAGCCTATGAAACGAGATCCGAAAACGTAATAAGCGTATACAGATTGGGAAGAAAGAGATTTACTCTCCTCCCCCCCTCATGCATGAAATGATTGTCTGTGTAGAAAATTCCAAAGAATAAAAAAACTCCTGGAACTAATAAAAAATTATTTTGAGGTTGCAGGATACAAGGTCAATATACAAACGTTGCTTGCTTTCCTACATACTAGCAATGAACCGCTGGAATGTGAAATTACACAGAGCATCATTTACACCAAAAATGGTACAATAATTAGGTATAAATCTAACAAAATATGTTCAAGATCCGGGGCGCCTGGGTGGCTCAGTCAGTTGGGCGTCTTCCTTCAGCTCGGGTCATGATCCCAGGCTTCTGGGATCGAGCCCCACATCGGGCTCCTTGCTCGGCGGGGAGCCTGCTTCCCCCTCTCCCTCTGCCTGCCGCTGTCCCTGCTTGTGCGCTCTCTCTCTCTCTCTGTCAAACAAATAAATAAAATCTTAAAAAAAAATATGTTCAAGATCTATACAAGGAAAACTACAAATCTCTGATGAGAGATTTTAAAAATATGAATCAATGGAAAAATATTCCATGTTTATGGATAGGAAGATTCAATTTTATTAAGCTGTTAATTTTCTCCAAATTGATCTATAGATTCAGTATAATCCCAATTAAAATCCCAGCGAGGTATTTTGTGTCATTGGCAAACTTATTCTGAAGTTTATACAGAGAAGCCAAAGACCCAGAAGAGCACACACAACACCGCCTTAGAACGAGACGTGCTATAAAGCTGCAATGATCAGGGCAGTGTGCTATTGGCAAAAGGCTAGAGCCATAGATCAATGAAAAGTATAGCGAGCCCACATATAGACCCACACAAATAGTCAATTATTCACTGACAAAGGAGGAAAAGCAACTCAATGGACAAAGGATAGTCCTTTTTTTTTCTGGTTAAAACGTTTATATTTACTTTATTTTATTGATGTATAATTGACCTGCAGTATTATATTAGTTTCATCTATACAACAGTGATTCAGCATTTACATACATTATGAAATGCTCACTATAGTAAGTCTAGTTACCATCTGTCACCATACAAAGTTATATTGCACTATTATTGACCATATTCCTTATGCTGTAGTTTATGTCCTTGGGTATAGTTTATTTTCTAATTGGAAATTCATACCTCTTAATCCCTTTCATGTATTTTGCCTAGAAAGGATAGGTTTTTTTTTTTCAACAAATGGCACGGGAACAATTGGGTATCTACATGAAAGAAAAAATCTAGGCACAGACTTTAACCTTTCACAAAAAATTAAAAATGGAACATAGACCTAAACGTTAAATGGCATACAATAACATTTTTAGAAGAGAACATAGGAGGAAATCTAGGTGATCTTGGGTTTGGTAATGGTGTTTTAGATACAATGCCAAAGGCATGATCCATGGAGGAGAAAATTGATACATTTGACCTCATTAAGGTTCTGCAAAAGACATTTTTTTTAAGATTTTATTTATTTTTACAGAGAAAGAGAGATCCCAAGTAGGCAGAGAGGCAGGCAGAGAGAGTGGGGGAAGCAGGCTCCCTGCTGAGCAGAGAGCCCGATGCAGGGACTCGATCCCAGGTCCCTGAGATCATGACCTGAGCCGAAGGCAGAGGCTTTAACCCACTGAGCTACCCAGGCGCCCCTGCAAAAGACATTGTTAAGAGAATGAAAAAACAAGCCACAGACTGGGAGAAAATATTTGCAAAAGACATATCTGATAAAGGAATATTATCCAAGCCATGCAAACAACTGTTAAGACTCCCGGGTAAGCAGACAACCTGCTTACAAAGTGGTCAGAAGATCTGGGCACCTCAGCACAGACGGTGTTCAGATGGTCAGTGAGCACAAGCACAGATGCTGGGCATCCCACGTCATCAGGAAGATGGGCTTTTCACTATTGGGGCCCCACCGCTCGCCCAGTGCAGTGACTAAGACGCAGAACACCAGCACCAAACGTTGGCAAGCATAAGGGGCAACGGGAGCGAGCGCTCCCTCACTGCAAAGTGGCGCAGCTGCTCGAGGGAGACAGCCCAGTGGTTTCTTACAAACTCTTACTGTACAATCCAGCAATCACACTCCTTGACATTCACATTTTAATTTAAAGGATTTAAATGAGTTGAAAACTGATGTGCGCACAGAAACCTGCACGCAGATGTTTATGGCAGCTTTATTCATGGTTGCCGCACTTGGAAGTAGATGTTCTTCCATACGTTAGTGGGTACACAAACCTTGGGGCTCCACGCAATGGAGTATTAATCAGCGATAAAGAGATATGAAAAGACATGGAGGAATCCTAAGTGCACGTTGCTGGGTGAAAGGAATTGGTCTGAAAAGGCTCTGCATTCTGTGATTCCAAATCTGTGACTTTCTGGAAAAGGCAAAAACTCTGGAGACAGTAAGACTATCAGTGCTTGCCAGGGGTTGGGGGAAGGGAGGGGGGAGAGCGGAGCTCAGGAGACGTTTACGGCAGTGACACTACTCCGCGTGACGCTATCGTGGTAGACACATGACGTCACGCATTTGTCCAAACCCAGAGAATGTACAGCCAAAAAAGAGCCCTAATGCAAACTGTGGACTTTAGTTAATAATAATGTATCGGTCCTCAATTGTAACAAATGTAACACACTCTTATGTGGTGTTACTAAGAAGCGGAGACTTATTATATGTATATTTTATATATATACATATTTTTATATATAAAAATTCTCTAAACTTTCTGCAAAGTTTTTTTTTTTTGCAAAGTTTTTCTGTAAACCTAAAAGTGCTCTAAAAAATAAAGTCTATTTAAAAAATCCATAATGCTTTGCCACTTCGCATCTGGTAGGATGGTTACAATCGAAAGGCTGGACAGCAGCGAGCCTTGGGGAGGACGTTGCTAGTGGGGATGTAAAACGGTGCAGCCTTTTTGGACAAAGCTTGTCCGCTCCGCAAAATGTTAAACATGGTGTTACCACGTAACCTAGTAAAATACCTCTGAGGTCTCTTCCCAAGGGAACTGCAAACAACATCCACACAAAACTTCCACGCACATGTGCACAGGCAGGCTTTAGGACAGCCAAGAAGTGCAAGCAACACCAGCATCAGCCGAAGAACACATACACAAAGCGTGGCCTGTCGCGGGACGGACCAATGGAGGACGCAGCCCCAAGAGGGATGGAATCCCGACACGTGCTATGCCACGGCGGAACCCATGCTCAGTGAAAGAAGTCAGCCCCAGAATGACCAGTATTGGATGATTCTGCTCATAAGAAATGTCCGGACAGGCAAAGCCACAGAGAAAAAGGAGATTAGAGGTGGCCGGGGGCTGGGGGAGAATGGGAGTGCCTGCTAATGGGTAAGGGGTTCCCTTTTGGAGCCATGGAATGTTCTAGAACTGACTGTGGTGCTGGTTGTACAAGTCCGTGAATGAGAGTTCTCAGGACCATTGGATCATACTCTTTAAGTGGGTGAATTTTATGGTATAAAAATTATATCTCACTGAAGATGTTTTTTTTTTTTTGGTTTTGCTTTTTAAATATTTTGTGTATTTATGTATTTGAGAGAGAGTGATCGGGAGAGACAGTGTGAGCAGAGGGAGAAGCAGGCTCCCCGCTGAACAGGAAGCCCTGCGTGCAGGCGTAAATCCCATGACAAAAGACACTGCCTCCTAAGTCTACTCTCCAAAAAAGTTATGATTCTAACCCACTAGTCCCCTTGACGTGGAGTGCGTTCTGGGGCCTCCGGGGCTGGTGCCCAGCGACTGGGTCCGGACCCAGCAGCTGCTTAGGGCCGCTTTTCCGAGAAACCCCAATACGACCCACACTAATCTCAACAGCGTCATGACTCGGGGCTCACGTACACTCCAGAAACCACCCGTTCAGCCCAGAAACCCTCAAAAAATGTTATTCTGTGCTTCAGCTTCTCCAGAGGGGCAACGCAAGGGTTTATCCCATCACAGAGGACCTCTCCCTCGGAGAAACTCTACGGGGAGCCCTGCCTCCGTCCCAAGTTCATGCTCAGGGCAGTGGCTGAAAAGCCCCATCTTGCCCCTTCCCTCGCCTCCCCCACTCTCCTGGTCCGCAGCACCCCCACGGTTCCTCGCACGCCCACCTCCTCACCCTCCCTCCCCTTGCCGGGCCCAGCACTCCCATGCCCTGGGCTCCCCCGTGGGCTGGCCGCTCTGCCCTCTCGGCTCCCAAGCCCCCACATCACCAGCCTTCGACCATCCCTTCCAGCTCTCCTTCCAACACCCCCCGCCCCCCGCCCCCCGCCCCCCGCCTCCCCGGGGTCTGAATGGAGCTTCGTGTGGCCGGCCCGCGGGCTGCTGACCCAGGACCCGTTCTGCCTTCCTCCTTATCGACAGAGCCCCACTTGGGGCGGGTTCGTTCGGTGGCTTCCTATAAGGCTTGATTTCCCAGGGGGTGACCATGGGGCACAGTCTTGGCCAGTGACAGAGAAGAGGAAGCCTGCTGGCTGAGCTCAGGAGAGCCCACAGTGCTCCTGCTGCAGAGGACGGCTGGAGGGAGCACAGCCTTCTGCTCTCGGCCTCTTCGTCTTGCATGGATGTGGACACAGGGCCTGGGGGTCCAGGAACAGTGAGCACGTGAGGGTGGAGACTGCTCACTGAGCTGGAGAAGGAGCCTGACTCCAGGATGGCACTGAGACCCAGGCCCGCTCCGAGCCCTCACTGGGTGAAGACTCCTGCCTGTTCCATGCGGCCTAGGGCGGCCCTAAGTGAGGCCTGTGCACAGGGGACAGAGGCGACTTCTGCCCCATCTCTCAGCCCCATTTCTGATGCCTCCTTCCCAGCAAGGCCCTTC
>CM053613.1:31598-63857 GCA_028646535.1 Procyon lotor
CGCCTCTGGGCTCATCCCCACAAACGCCACAACCCCCGCGTAGTCGTGAGAAAAACAGCCAATTCCAAGACGGCGACATCCTACGATATACCTGACTGGTCCTCCTCCAAACTGTCAAGGTCACCAAAAACGGAAAGTCTGCGAAGCTGACACAGCCCAGAGGGGCCCCAGGAGACATGAGGATTGGATGTCATGTGGGGTCCTGGGGTCCTCCTGGCGTAGGAGAAGGACATTAGGGAAACTGAGGAAAGCTGAATAAAGTGTGGGCTTAGTCAATAACGATGGATCAATACTGGCTCAGTGACAGTGACAAAGGTACAGCACCCATTGTATTAGTCGGGGTTCTCCAGGAAAACAGAATTAACAGGTTACAGGTAGTTCTAGATATAGATATAGATTTATTATGAGGAATTGGCCCCATGACTGGAGATTGAGATGTCCCAAGATCTGCAGTTGACAGCTGGAGCCCCGGGGGGCCTGATGGTAAAGTTTCAGTTTGAAAGCAGTGAGCTTGTGTCTACTCTAGCCAAACTATGGGAAGAACCTAGATGTCCATCAACAGATGAATGGATAAAGAAGATGTGGTGTGTACACACACACACACACACACACACACACACACACACACACACGACGGAATACTATGCAGCCATCAAGAGAAACGAAATCTTGCCATTTGCCACAATGTGGATGGAACTAGAGGGTATTATGCTAAGTGAAATAAGTCAGTCAGAGAAAGACAATTATCATATGATCTCTCTGATATGAAGAATGTGAGAGGCAGGCAGGGTGGGGGGTCATGGGGGGTGGGGGAAATGAAACAAGATGGGCCGGGGGAGGAGACAAACCATAAGAGACTCTTAAACTCATGAAACAAACTGAGGGTTACTGGGGGTAGGAGGGTAGGGATAGGGTGGCTGGTTATGGACATTGGGGAGGATATGTGCTATGGTGAGTGCTGTGAAATGTGTAAGCCTGATGATTCACAGACCTGTACCCCTGGGGCAAATAATACATTATATGTTATAAAAAAAAAAAAAAAAGAAAGAAAGTGGCAGGCTTAAAACCCTAGAAGAGCTGAAGTTTCAGTTTGTGTCTGAAGGCAGGAAAAGATCCATGTTTCACATAAAACAAGCAGGAGGACTTCCCTTTTGCTTAGGGAAGGAACCACATTAAAAACAAAACAAAAACAAAACTCGGGCTCCTGGGTGGCTCAGTGGGTTAAAGCCTCTGCCTTCAGCTCTGGTCATGATCTCAGGGTCCTGGGATCGAGCCCCGCGTCGGGCTCTCTGCTCGGCGGGGAACCTGCTTCTCCCCCTCTCTCTCTGCCTGCCTCTCTGCCTACTTGTGATCTCTCTCCTCTCTGTCAGATAAATAAATAAAATCTTTAAAAAACAAAACAAAACTCAACAAAACCAGCCTTCAACTGATTGGACGAGGCCCACCCACATTGGGGAGGGTGGTCTCTTTCATTCAGTCCCTTGATATACATGTCCATCTCATCCAGAAATGCCCTCACACACACCCCTGGAGAACTGTTGGAGTGAACGTCTGGGCACTGTATTGCCCATTCAAGTTGCCATACAAAGTAACCATCACATAAGATGTTGGTAATAGAGGAATTGGCTGTGGGTTATATGGGAACTCTGTGCTATCTTCAGAATTTTTCTGTAAATCTAAAACTGTTTTTAAAAAGCTGTTCTTTAAAATGCTGGAAGATTTGTAACAAGAAAGATTCTCTTGTTGGCCTTGAAGTAGCCAACAGCCAGTTGTAAACTCCTTACTGAGGGAACCTGGGGGCAGGGTTCTGAACATGGGCTCCGGGAGTGGAGGATAGCCCCCCGCCGACAGCCAGAAGTCAGGGTCTAGACCTTACCTCCTCAATGCCCCTAATTCTGCCAACAAGCAGGGCCCTCGGAGAAGGACCCTGAGCCTCAGGTGGGCCCCGTGGCCCCGTGCCCCGTGATGGCAGATAGTGAGATCTGAGCAAAGGACCACCAGCCTACACCCGGAAACACAGACTGTTCATACCGCTCTGAGCTGCTGGGTCCTCGACAGCTGGCTACACAGCCAGAGGGACGGACCTGTGAGCTAACAGTGGTGTGGAGAGCTCCTTCTGCTGTGAGTGAGGACGTGTCTGGGTTACATCGGGCCTCGTTGACTATGGTCCGTATTAGCGAAAAGAAAGTGTAATAAAGTTTTATTTTCGTTGCCGAAGGTGAAAGGCCAAAGCAGCCAAAGGGCTTCTCTTCTGGCACCTTGGGGCCTCTATCTTTCAGAGTTCTACCAGATAATTGGGACCAACAGGATGTGTGTGTAGGGGCAGAGATCGGGTGGGGGCTGGGGAGTTCCTCTAAGGAATTGGATCATGGGATTGTGGAGACTTGGTGAGTCCAAAATGCGCAGTGTGGGCCAGCAGGCTGGAGGCCCAGAGAGGAGCCCACGTGGCTTAGTCCAAAGGCCATCTGGGGAAGTCGGTCTTTATTCTGTTAAGGCCTTCAACTGATTGAATGAGGCCCACCCACACAGTGAAGGGGAATCTGCTCTACTCAAAGTCCACCTGTTTAAATGTTAATCACGTGCAAAAGTCACCTTCACAGGAACATCCAGAATGTTTGGCCCAATATCTGGGCATCGTGGCCCAGCTAAGCTGACACATAAAATCAGCCACCACACCAGAGATCGGCCCGGGGTCGTGATTGCCGACTGTGGAGTAGCAGCACAGTGTCTCGGGCAGGTCCCCCATGGGGAGGGCCTCTCTGGAGCGGGGCCTCAGGGCAGCGGAGTGCAGACGTGGGCCGAGGAAGGGGCAGCTGGCCCCTCCCACAGTCTCTCCAAAACGAGCTTGGAGTTTTCAGTAAATGCTGCCACACTAAGAAACACTTAGTGGAAGTCTGTCCTTGTGGATAAAAGAGGCTGAGTTTTGCAGTCTGGGTGAGAGTTGGATCTTTCTGGAAGTGGACATTTACTTTAAATGGAGTTGCAGGAAGCATCCATTTTTATATGACTTGAAATGGTTCTTACACTTGTCTGTGTATCACGGTTCCTTAGGACGGCTATTGGGACAGTGACTGGGGCCACCTCAGAGTTTCTACCTCATTTCTAACAAGTTTCCAGGTGATGCTGCTGCTGCTGGTCCATGTTTTATGTGATGAAATGTATCTGCAATAAAAATACTATGCGAATGTTTGGGGCGCCCGGGGAGCTCAGTCAGTGGAGCACCCGCCTCTGGATTTCGACTCAGGCCATGATCTCCTGCTGGTGGGCTGTGTTGGGCTCTGCGCTCAGCAGGGAGTCTGCTGGTCCCTCTCCCTCTGCTCCTCCCCCCGCATGTGCTCTGTCTCTAAAATAAATACACAAATAAACAAAATCTTAAAATAAATGATATGCAAATGTTCGCATGCCTGTGCATTTATTCAGGGTCCTTGGTGCTGAGAAGCTGCGTCTCGCCGGCAGAGTCTCTCTGCTTCTCCAGCAGTTTCTGTGGTTCCAAGTATGGACACAGGGTGGTGCCAAGTGCCCACGGTGTCACCCGGGACCTTCCAGGTGGCCTGGCAGCTTTGAGTGGGAGGATGTGTGCCTACCCCAACCCCTGGGGCAGTAGGATCAGGTCAAGGGCAGAGATAGGAATGTGCCGGGTGTGGGTGAATGGAGGAGATGATGGAGAAGATCCAAGCGACGGGGTCCTTGGGAGCTCTTCCTGGGGCCTCTCCAGGACAGGCTGCAGCAGGCCTGCCTTGCCCTGATCGCTGGGCTCTGCTCCCTCCCCATGCCCTAGCTTCCCCTGCTGTTACAGGGACTCATCTGACCCTGCTCCTCTCAGGGCCTTTCACTTTCTTGTTCGATGTGATGCCCCCGTCCCCCTTGGCTGCCACTCTTTTCTCCATGGGTCATCTCATTTTCCTTCCAGGTGGAGGAGGAGAGTCGTTCAGAGCAGAGCTCTGTGGAGGCTCAGTGTGGCCTCAGAGCAATGAAGGGAGAGGCCAGGCCAGGCTCCCAGCCCTGCAGCGTCTGTGCTCGAGGCAGCAGCGATCTGTGTGGGTTCGGTTTGCGCAAGTGGTTCCCGGGACCGAAAACCCAGTCCGGTTGAGGTCTGAAGCTTGCCTCTGTGGCTGGGGGAAGCCCCCCTGGGGCCGTGTGAGCATGGAAACAGGGAGCATGGGAACAGGCTTGGGCTCGGAGAGGCGGGGAAGCTTGGGGGAATGGAGGCGAAGGGGCTCAAGGTGAAAGCTGGTGCAGCATAGACGTTTGAGGGAGAGGCCTCGGACATTTCCCTCCCTTGGACCACAGTTCCCCAGCCCCCTGTCCTGGCCCTCACCGGGGCCTCTGCACCTACCACTCCTGCCCCCCAGGCTGGAAGAGGTTGGGTGGAGAAGGCCTTCCTCAGAACTAGGCCTGGGTGGAGGGGGACAGCAGGACTTTTCTGTGAAGAAAGAAACGCTGTAGGCCGCCTGTAGGCCGCCTGATTGCTCGCCCGACCCACGGTCTTATGCCTGACCGGACCCCAAAGCTATAATTAAAGGGTTAGGCGGAAGGGATTACTCCAGAGGAGGGGCAGAGCCCCCCGCAGCCTGAGGCTGGCGCTGGCACCGCACGGGCCTCAGCGCGGCTGAGGTCACACTCAGGACGCGCCTGCCCTCCGGCTTCCGAGGGCTTGCCTCCTCACTGGAAAACCTGGAAAACCGAGACAGAGGAAGCCAGTCGGGGGCGGGGCGGGACGCCCAGAAATGAGCCCCCCATTTAGAACCAGCGTGGTCTCCAGGGAAGAGCGCACGTTAAATCACGTCCCCACGCAGCTGCTC
Organism: Procyon lotor; assembly: GCA_028646535.1. Taxonomy (NCBI): domain Eukaryota; kingdom Metazoa; phylum Chordata; class Mammalia; order Carnivora; family Procyonidae; genus Procyon; species Procyon lotor. The sequence continues at coordinate 36,401 of CM053613.1, forward strand.
ACCGCTCCTAAACGAACAGAGCCAGGCGTGATCGTCCCCCGTGAGGCTGCTGGGGGACAGTCTGGGGTCAGGTGGCCCGCAGTCCCCCAGCTGCCGGCCTGCATCCACACTGATCGGGCCTGCAGACAGCTGAGGAGTGCGCTCCGGGCAGGGAACTTTGTCCCCACGCGCCGCCATCGGGGTCGTTCTGACGGCAGGATGGAACCCCGCTCTTGTCCTCGTCCGACTCAGCTGCATGCTCCCCGAGACAGGCCAGTGCTGGCTGGGGGACGGAGGCCATATTTGCCCCTCCGCCCCCGGCCCGTCAGCCACCCTGACCCGGCTCTCCTCTCCCTACCCCAACCAGCCTTCCAGCGCCGCCTGCACACCTGCCAGGCGCCACCTGCTGCGAACCGGCCGCACAGCCCTGGCCCTCATGGGGCTTACGGTCCAGCCGTGAAAGCAGACCATCAGGAGGGTATGTCTCAGGAGGGGCCACCGGAGCAGGACCCGAATGATGGGAAAACAGGAGGCAAAGGCCCCCGTGTGGGGTGGGAGCGAGGTGTGTCTGGAAGAAGGCAGGTGGCAGGCAGTAGGGCGGCCGGAGCAGGTGAGGGCGAGGTCAGCCTCGCCCTCAAGCCTTGGAGGCCACGGGAGGGAGGCGGCCGGAGCCTGTGGGGGAGGCCGAGCGGTGGCCGGGGTGGCAGCTGTCCGGGCTCCCGGGTGGGGCAGTCTCACAGGACACATGTCAGGCTGCACTGGGCGAGGGTGGGGAGCCGGCCGGGTGGGGTGTGGCGACGCTGGTGTGGAGTGTGAGCACCCAGGGAAACGAGGGCGACGCTCAGACATTTGACCCGAGCAGCTGGGAAGGGAAAGGGCAGGGGGACACATCGCAGGGCCTCGGGAACTCCCCAGAGCTGGGGTAAGGGTCAGCGTCAGCACACCCTAACTACCATGAGTGATGAGCAGCTGGGGTGTCACGGCCGAAGGAGGTCTGGAGAAGGGGGATGGAGAGATTGCCGAAGTCCTGTGGCTGGCAGGGGTCAGGCGGGACCTGCACGAGCCGGAAGGAAGGCCAGGGCCTTGGCATCCAGCGACCAAGGGCAGGAGGGCCAGAGAAGCTGCTGGGGACTTGAGCTTGGCATCTGACGGACCCCAGGGGCTCAGGGCCGCTGTTCTCCTGAAGGGCAGTCACGGGGGTCGACAGTGGGTTATCTCTGGTCACCTCCATTATCTCAGGGAAATCAGCGGCAGGGTCTCCGACAAGGGTGTGTGTGTGTTTGTGGGGGGTGGTGTGGGTTCAGAGAAAGTGTGAAAGGGTCTCGCAGAGAGCAGGAAAACACACGTCCTGCAGCTGTTTGCTGCGGGAAGAAGTAAGTCATTTTCTGGAGAAGTGAGGGAAGAGTGGCGGGATGCTCCAAGCTCACGCAGGGCTGGCGGGCAGCTTACAGGCCAGTTACCCCGGGGCCCGTGGGTGTTGGGGCCCCAGCACATTCGGCCCTGGGAGCCTGTCCCCGCAGGTGGGCCCAGAGGCAGGGGCCTAAGTGCCCCCCGGCCCCTGAACTCGCACTCGCTAAGTGTCTGCTGACTTCTTCCCACCTCTGTTGGTCCGAGGGGCAACCGTGAGGGTCTCCTCCGGGAACCAAGGCTGTGATGCCAGAAGGCGCTGCAGGGGGGCCGCTCAGACCCGCCACGCGCTGGGCCTGGGAGGAGCAGGGCTCCGGGAATAGCCAGCGTCCACCAGTTAAGAGTCAGAAGGCTGGACGGCCCAGCCAGGAATCCCTGAGCTAGAGAATTTTAAAATAGCTCTGCATGGGGAGGTCAGCTGATCCTCCAGATACTTAAGGTTCACTCTCAACTTAGGCCACTTTCCCCTTCTTGCATCCTCAAACTCTCTGACTTCCCAGCTCCTGCTTCTTCACTGAGGGCCGTTGGCACCGAGAAATGAAGGCCCTTTGCAGAGCGGGCCCAGCCTGCCGGCGCTGCGAAGGGCTCGAGGGCCCTCAGGTGCCCCAGCAGGGGCGGTGCCTGGAGGCTGCTGGCCCAAGGCTGGCTCTTGCCCACTTCCAAGCGGGCGTCCTCTCTGCCAGGCAGCATGACAGGAGGGGACAGCTGCAGCTCCCCCCTTGAGCTATAAAAAGCCCCAGCACCCGAGCAAGCAGAGGACACGCCGAGCAGATACACGGAAACTTAGCTGGACTCTGGGGGAGCTCGACTACACCACCATGCTGAGGTTACCCTGTGCCCCCAGGCTTCTGCAGGCCCCCGTGAGGGGCTGGGTGGTCCCCAGGGCACACGTCTCCGCCAAGCCAGCCCGAACACCCACATCTCCCACGGTAAGTCCTCCGGCACCGAGGGGTGCTGACCCCAGCAGGGGCGTGGGCGGTCCTTCGCCGTCTTGAAGATGAGGTGGGTTTGGGGGCCGGACGCAGAAGGCCAGGCTGGTAAAGGGAGGAGGGATGTGTTCACAGGCCTGCGGCTTCTAGAGTGATCTTTGTGCTAGAACACAGTCCTGTGGCTGGGACACCGTCGCTGCTGCAGGAAAGAGGTCCTTACATCCTTCGCCTGGAGGTCAGGCTCCCAGAGCAGCCGGCAGTCAGTGAGGGATGGTGGTCCCTGTCTGCAGGTCCCCACTTACCTCCTGACCGATGAGGGTGCTGGGGGCTGAGCTGGAAGGACAGTCTGTGTGCACGCCGGCTTCACTGCCCACCGAAGGGCACGGTGGGCTGCTCGGGGGTCCGTGAGGGCGCAGGCGGGAACACAGAGCTCAGTCGCCCTTGGGCTCTGGGAGAGCAACTACCTCTGTGTTAAGCATCAACAAACCGAGGTCTAGAAGGTCATCTGTTCAAGGTCGTATGACAGATGAAGCGAAGGTCTGAACCCAGCTGAAGGGCCCTGTTCTGGGCCAACGTTGCTCTGAATCCGCTGGAAGGTGAAGTCAGGAGGAAGAATTGGTTTCCAGCCTGGCATCTGTTTTAGGGAGCAGGGAGGGATGACTGGGCCCAGACTCTGTTTTAGTAGGAATCCAAGTGGAGGGAAAGTAGGAGAGAAAGTAGCCGGGTGGGATGGCGGGAGCGCACGCGCGCGCGCGCGCGCGCGCGTGTGTGTGTGTGTGTGTGTGTGTGTGTACGCGTGCGCGCGCGGGCACACGTGGTTCGGGTGTCCCATTTCCTCCACCAGGCCTCCATCGAGGGAAAGGGCCCTCCTGTGTTTGTGTGACTGCGGCCGAGTCTTCCCGGGCACAGCACCTGACACGCACATGTCTGCCGGTATCCAGAAGGCAGGGACGTGTTGTGCCCAGCCAGAAGTTCAAGGTCGAGGCCCACGTGGCCTGGCCAGGCAGGCTCTTGGGAGCGGAGGAGTAGGAGGCGGTGATAAGAGGTCCCGCTGCACGGAGACCGGAGCCCAAGGCTGCTAGTGTGGGTCTTTCAGAGGCCGTCCACACTGACGACTACAGCAGCTCCTGCTCGTGCTCTGCAGGCTTTTCCCACCTGACACATCGCAAGTCTGGGGCTGGGCCGAGAGGCCCCCAGGAGCAGAGGGGGTGGGGCAGGAGGTCCCTCACCACAGGGCCAGGGGACACAGGGGCAGGTGGACAGCCTTCCTCAGTGACCCAGGAATGACCTGGTGAGGGTCTCGTGGACTCACATGTGCTTTCCTCAACCCAGGAGCAAGCTGTCGGGCTCTCTGTGATGTTCCTCAGCTTCCTGATCCCCGCCGGCTGGGTCTTATCCCACCTGGACAGCTACAAGAGAGGCTCCGCGGCGTGAAGGCCCTGCAGCGCGCACCCCAGGGACACCAGGGAAGATCCCATTAAACCCCTCCCTCCAACTAGTGTCTGTTCCCTTGGTGATTGTGTCGTCTGCGTACGAGCATCCCCTTTGGACGCTTGGCACGGGGCGGAGGGCTGGCTGGGACACCTGAGCCCCATAAGCCCCTGGCTGGGTGGTAGTGGGTCAGATGCCTCTGTCAGAGGACAGGGGACACCAGGTCTGAGCCCCGAGAGATAGGACTCACTTCCTTGGCCCCGGTGCCCTGTATGTGCTGATCTGCCCTTTTCCCCGGGTAGGAGGAGGCCCGAGGCCAAACCCCCACCAACCCCTATCTCCCACTCCTGCTTTCTAATCTCTTGGGCCCAGGCTTGACCTGGAAGCTAAGACTAAGGAAAGAGAACCACAAACAGGACAAAACAAAGGCATTTATTATAGGAACATTCTCCTAGGACAACAGAGATGCCCACACAGACGGAGGTGACAGAGATGAGCCTCCAAGTGGTACCCCCAACACTTCCAGGGCTGCTACTTCTCGTTCCTCGGGGCACACGCGCTCTCTTGCCCGCCTTGTCACCGGAGACCCGTGACCCCTCCCCACTGTGGGCGACGGGAGACAGCCACCAAGGAGGCTTCTGTGGCCAGGCCCCCCGTCAGCGACAGTCGTGTTTTCAGGGCAGTAAGAACAGTGCCCACTCCACCAACGGAACCCCACCCCCACCCCCGATTAAACGCAGATCTTCCCAGGCGCCACAGACGGGGCGGCGGGGGCTCTAGGTGAGGATGTCGTGGGCCTGGTGCTCCAGCAGCATCTCCATGCCCCTCACGTCGGTGCACCAGAACTCCAGGCGGCCCTTCATGCCCTTGACCTGAGGCAAACCAGACCACACGGTGTCAGGACACTTGGGAATCCCGGGCGCACATCTCCACCTAAATCTTCAGGGCAGCACTAGTAAAAAGGACACCTGAGCCGGGGGAGTGGGTTGTGTGAGAGGGGATGACCCTGTCACTTCTTAGCGCGAGGACATTTAAAAAAACGTGCATGAAAGAAAATAGGTGAGGAGAGAGGAAATCCACAGGATTAAATTTCCTGCAAACATGGACAAGACGGATCTGAGGATCTGATCAGAGAACAATTTTAAGATTAAAAGGCATCGTCAGCACAACAGCACTGTAATTATGATAAGCTTTTAAATGCAGGGTTCGAACCCCAGGCTTGTATTAAATTAGGTTCTTTGAAAAACCCTCAGCCCCCACGGCAGTAATACATTCTCTGAAATCTCTTGTCAATACTGCTTTCTTCCCAAATGGCTTCCATCCAAGCAAAACTAAGACGGCAGATGCCGTGCCAACCACCCCGGAGGTGAACGACGTGTTACCTGCTGCAGGTCCAACACGCGGGGCTGCACCCAGGTCATGTGAACGCGCTTATCCACCTCGTCAATGCTGCCCTTCACCAGACCCACCGAGAGCGCCTTCATCACCAGCAGCTCCACCTACGCAGACAGGGGCTGACGTGAGTCACCCCGAGGCCCCGAGTGTGAGGGAACGACACCCCGCATCTCCTGTGCTTGGGAGTCTGGGGCGCAGTGCTCATGGGAGACCCGACCCCTACGGGGGCAGCTTCCCCCGGACCATCCTGGTCCAACGACTCTACCTCGTTCACGGTGATTTTAGCACTTTTGGCGATTTCTTCAAAAGTCAGTTGTCTGTGATTGGCAGGTCGTGTGAAAGTCATCTGAAAAAAATTGTTAATTATTTTTCCAAATAAAAATTGTCTTGGAACTAACTGATAAGGATGTCTTTGTCACTATCTGCTCTGAAAACACGACCTTGTTACTGTGCCACATACCAAACTCCTCCTTAACATCAGCCACGTATCTACTGGGAACGAGCTTTCCGTGCTCAGACTGAAGCAAGCTTCGCAGCGGTTATTGGCAATGGTCAGTACTCATGCCCCGGGCAAGCGCATGAGGCCGCCGTGCGCCAGGGCTGTCCTTGAGCTGGGGACAGCGTGGTGGCCCAGAGATGTAAGGTCCCTCTCCTCAAGAAGCTTAAGTTCTAGCAGGAAGGACAGATGCGCGTGTGAGGGGTGCGTTCCCCAGGAGACACAGTGAGGTGGCAGCTACTTCCGCTCAGACGGTCAGGGGACACCTCTCTGAGGAGAGTTATCCACACGGAGACTCAAATACGAACTTAGAAAAGCCAACGGGGGCTGAAGAAAAAGGAAGGTGGTGGGGTGGGGGTGCGGCCGGAGGTTGCAGGACCCTGTGGGCGCACCTGCAGGGTCTGAAATCAGGGCGGTCCCTGGCAGCCTGCTCACCTCCATGAGGCACAGCAACTGGATCTTCCTCAGCAGCTGGGTTTCGTTGGCTGCTAAATCAGGCTGAAAAGTAGAAAGACATCAATAACGTAAGCTGCGCTCTGAAATTCTTTCTACAACAGACAGGACGAAAAGAAACCTGGCGCGTCCAAACACATTACACTGGAGGGTCACAGAGGCTCGCTCTTCTTAGGGCCCCATTAGCTACGGCGTCCCCACCAGGCCGTGCCCCCACGTAAGGCATCGCCAAGGTGGTGGATACTAATGCCGCGGACACCAAGGGGCAGGACCCGGGCGCAGGTGTTGTAAGGAGACCCTCGGCACAAAAAAGGCGAGGACAGGCCCGCCCTGTGCCTGAGCTGGTCCCAGCGCACTGCCTGCTCAGTCGGCTCCGCGCAAGTGGGGCCTCCGAGGAATACAGCCCTTGAGCTGGAGGGAGTTGCTCCGAGCTGAAAAAGCGAGTTATGAACTCATGAGGAAGCAGAACGTGCTCTTCCCCACGACCTGCAAAGTGGCCTCGTGGGCAGGTCCCGGGTTACTGCTGAGCAGACAAAAAGGGAGAACGGGTTCCCTGACTCCAACCCCGAGGAACCCTTACACCGTAACAGGCAGCCCCCCTCGGCCCTTCTGCCACAGGAACAGGCCGCCAACCCTCACAAAGAGCCCGCTCCCCTCACACGGGCTCTGGTCGCTTCGACAGATGCTGCTGGTGAAGCACCTCCGAAGTTTTCTTTTCTCACGTTCCTACAGCTTTCCTTCCAGGCAGCACAACTGTTTCTCTCAGGGACCAGCACGAAGGCTACAGTCCAGGTCACCTGGACTTGTTTTCTCCCTCTTCACAGCCCATTTACGTCTACTCAGCTCCCTTATGTGTGAATTCTGCAAGTTTATTTGAACTTTGAGAAAACTGAAGTTTCAGAAAAGTACAAAAACGAAAATCCCTATCACTATGAACAACTTCGTCATGTTTCCCTCTAATAATTTCGCTAAACAAATAAGCTGCCTACAAAAGCTCAGGTCCCCGTCAGCACCTCTTCCCCCTCACCCATAGCTCCCAGAGGCTCCTCTGCTCGCCGAGTGCCTCTCCCCTGCTGACCCCTTTCCCTCTGCCCTGACCACTTCCTTCTTGGACCCCAGGCTCTCCTCACTCCTTCACTCTGGCCTCACAGGTCCTACGTCAGTTCAGTAACATGCTAAAAGCTTCCTTTTCCTCCGCTGAATACACTCTTCTCATATTCTTCACTTGGCTAAATTCTACTCACACCCAAGATCAGACACAGAGCACTACTTCTTTTGGGGCCTCTGTGACACGCGTCCCCAGATGACACTCCCCTGCCATGTTCTGTTAGCAGCACTGAGTTACTACCGTTAACTAGCCACTTAACCATCTGCTCTATGAGAGCGACACTGGCCTGTCTTCATCACCTGTCTCCCCAGCGCCTGGTCTGGGGAGGGAAGGCGCAGAGAGAACATCTGTTAAATCGATGAACAGATGCGGGATGAAGGAGAGCCAGGGACTCTCACTGCGCGAGCTCTAGGCCGTGCTGCCCACGACTGACCTGCTGGCCCCACGAGGTCTTCAGCGTCTGGAATCTCTCTACGTTGCCACTGTTAAAGGCATAAAGGGTGTCAATCAGCCACTGCCGGTCGGTGCTCCTCAGTGATTCCAGCACGGGGTGCATGAGCTGCGAGGAGGAGAGGGTTAGCTGGCAGAGAAGGATCGGTCTCCCCCTTGTTAAGAAATCTGTGCCCAGGGTCCACTTACGAGTTCTCCAAAGTTAAAAACTCCCTCGCCAAGAAGTCCTGCTAGTCCCAGCGTGAAAGCTCTCTCCTGCTGCTCGGACACTGCGGCAACAACACACTTCCGGTGACACCCAGTTACGGGAATCAGTCCTGTTTGGCTTTAAAAATCTCATAAAAAAGTAAAGAAACCATTCCCTATAATGGTTATATCACAAAGCCTTAACGTGTGTTTGTTTGTTTTTAAATTTTTATCTCTTTTATTTGTTTTTTAGAAAGGGGAAGGGGGGAGGGGCAGAGGGAGAAACAATCTCAAGCAGGCTCCACACACAGTGCGGAGGCCGAGGCGGGACTCAATCCCAGGACTCTGAGACCATGACCCGAGCCAAAACCAAGAGCCGGACACTTAAGTGACTGAGCCACCCAGGTGCCCTATTAGTCACCTCTTTTACAGGACTGGATTAACTCAAGTTATACCTGGAACCACATAAACACTCGTTTACTTATTTCTACCTAAATATGTGACTCTTTATATTTTCAGCTAATCCACTTCCCGGAAGCATTACCTCGCGTTTCTCTGATCACCTCATCCAGCCTCTCTTCAGAACAGTGTGAACCTCCTTCCCGTTCCTGTACGATCCCCCACTCTCCTGACCACCTTACTTGCTTTTTCCAGTATGTTTTTCTTGAGCTGCAGGAACTAAAACTGCACTACCGTTTCTCAGGAGTTGCTGGTGTCCCACAGCTTCAGCAGCGAGCCGTGAGAAATATCTAAAAGGGGCTCCCACACTCCTTGCCCTTTCCCCAAAACTTATCACTTTTCTTTCCATTCCTCACACCCTTGAAGGGTTTTCTAAGGTACCCCTGGGTCTGGCTGTTTCTGGCACAGATTCTCAGGTTTCATGGCCCCCTTCAGGCCGTAGGGGCCAAGACGCTGACGTCACCGTGCTTCTTGCCAAGGCCTCTGATTCAGAGAACAGGGGAGACTTGAGAAGGCACAGCGAAGGGCTACAGGGCACAGCCTCGTTTTCACCCGAGCTAGACGCTGAAGGCAGACTCAGGGAGAAACCGACACTCGCGCGGCTCTTTCCACCCTCTCCCACCTGGGCTTTCTTCAACGAGGGATGGGTACACCAGAGCGACTTCCGACGGCTGCTAGCGTGCCTCAAGAGCGCGCTCCTTCGACACGGACTTGAATGCTCCACGTTACCTGGCAGATCTTTGATGTCGACACAGCCCAGAAACCGCAGGGCATCTTTGTAGTAGGCCGCGTGGTTTCCGACGGTTTGATAGTATTTACTGGAGAGGTCGTAGAAACGACTGTGAACTGACGTCACACCAGGGAGGTTGTTGAGCATCTCTTCAACATCTTCAATTGTTTCCTACATGTAGGAAGCAAGATTGTCCTTCTTTTTAACTTAAAGTACTTTGAAGGAAATATATGACACAAAGACTGGCACACAGGACTATGTTAAAATGGAAAACTTCAGCTCATCCAAGACACACACAAAAAGAACAAAAACAAGCTACAAACTGGGCAAAGGCATTTACTGCACATGTAACCCACCAGGGAGTATGGCCAACGCTATATAAAGAACTCTTACAAATCAACAGGAGGAAAGCAACACAGAAGAAAAATGGGCAAAAAAAAGATATTAACAGGCAATTTGCAGAAGTGGACATGAATGGAGTGGCCAATAAACCCCCAATGAGATAGCATTTCATCTCCACTGGATTGGCAAGAATTAAATAGTCTGAAAATACCAAGTGCTGAAGATATGGAGCTTTGGAAGTGCTTGTATGGTGCTAGGGAACTTGAGCCACCTTGGAGAAAGGTTTGACCACATCTGGTAAAGGCGCAGGGCACACACCTTATTACACCTGTACCCTCACCTATAGGCACATGCGTTGGTAAGATTCTGCCCATGTACACAAGGAACCAGGCGCAGAACTGCTGATAACTGACAATACTGTTCGTAACAGGAAAAAACCCCGAACCCTTCCAACAGGAGACTGATGCATAGATTGTGAAACAGTCATAACAGTAAAATACCAGAGAACAGTAAGAATGAATGGTCCAGGTATCGACAAGAGGACTCTCACACCAAGCCAGTAACTTAAAACAACATTACGCATCACTTGGACTCGCATATCCTATCTAGGGAGTATCAGGAAGCACAGAGGCACGAGGAACACCAAGTGTGCACAGGAGCACTGCTGGTGCAGGGACGTGCTCGGAGGGCCCAGCGGCCCCGACGGCAGTGCTCATTCCTTGACAAAATTCTTTATACGGTATTTTATGGCTTTTGATATGTCTTAAACATTTCAAAGCAAAATGTAGTAAGTGTGCATGCAGGATAGGACTGGGAAGCAGTAAGAAATAAGAAGTGTTATTTTAGGGCAATGAGAACATTAACACTTACCCCAGTATTTTCTTAAATATTGTGGTCACCAAAAAACCCAAACCCAAACCCAAACTCAGGTAGTCTCTTGTTCAACAAGGTGGACTGACCATGTAAGTTGGTCTTACTGCCACCCATACTCAAACCTGTCCCCCAAATTACACTAAAATGGAACTAACAGACAGCGATTAGGAGGCAGAGAGTGTGGAGGAGCAGCCCGTGACCCGTCGTGGTGAGTGGACTGACCCTGGTCAGCGAGGGCCCACGTGGACAGTCTGAAGCCGTCTGGACCCTCCTGCTGACAGATGTGCTGTGCTCCTCTTATGTTGAAGGGTAACAAGACTCATAGCAGCACCTCTCAATGGGTCAGAAAAACAAAACCAAAAACTGTGCGCGCGCGTGCACACACACACACACACACACACACACACACACACAGAATGATGGGGCAAAGAAATGTCAGCAATGGGAGTATGAGAGAGGATATATATGAAAGTTCTTTGTGCTGTGTTTGCAACTTTTCTATAATTTAAAATAACTTAAAAAAGGTAAAATGGAGAAATAGGATTTTCTTCCTAAAACTCTAAACCACTTTGTAAACCAAAGACAAACCTGTATTATGGCAGCCCTACCTTTGTGACCTGTAGGTCCCCGATGTTTAATTTTAGAGCCCCAATCGCAGTTTTACACAGGATCACTGCCTCATCGCTACTTTTCACCTGCAGACATCAGAAACAAGGGGACCTGAGACGTGTGGGCAGGAGACGAACTGAACATCTGCCCACCGGCTTCACCTCCATGACCAGAGACACGCAGGTCTCTACAAGGTGTGCACGGCAAGTGCAGGCACAGAACTGTAAGTCACACATATTCTAAAGATTTGACTCAGACTTCACATTTACCTTTTCTCGAGTCTTTTCCAGAAAAGTAAGAGCCACATTGGGATCTAGAAAAGGCAGAAGAATGATGTCAGAAGAACCACCAACAAAGTATCCTTAGAGATTGGTTCCTACCAACCACAACATAGGTAGGATACTCTTTAGGTTTAAATCATAAAATATAATGAAAACGTTAATTCAGAATCTGGCATTTTCTATCAAAATGTAAAAAGTTCAATCATCCTTTATTTCAAAATTATTTTAATTACTATTTGGATCTGCTCCTTTATGACACAAAGTGAGACTCACCAGTCATCTGTCTAACTACATGAAGAATGATTTCTACCAGGGACAAAGGATTCACCCTGAAATAAAAAACACCAGTCTTTGAGTGTCATTAAGCATCAATGTTTTCATGTTCAAAGTAAAAATCTGACAAAGGTGTTTTACCTGTGTTCAAATTCACTGATGAAATTTTCATAAAGCTGTGGAGCCAAAACATGTAGAGTAATTACAGGATGTCTTTCATTCTGCGAAATCAAACACGCCCGCCACATAGCAGGCACTGCAGAAATGTTGGCGGAATGACAGGAGACCCATATTTGGGTTTATTAATCACCAATGGATTACTAAAGAAAGCTATGATTTTATTCCTGGGAATTAGATCCCTGACCTAGAAGAATCTCCTAGAGACTACATTCCTTCTCCAAAGTATTTTAGGTAAAACACACTATCCGTTTGAAAGGTTCACTAACCTTCAGATTTTAGAGAGTTGCAGCCTATGTTACCAAATTTATTAGCCATTCAGCAAACACTTGAGTACTTACTCTTTGCTAGGTACTATAGACACAGGATGTGTAAAATATGGCGTTCAAGGATTCCTGACCTAGTAGAGTAGACTTGTAAACAAATAAATGACAATACTGTGAGTTTACAAACGAGGAAAAAACCCCACATGGGTGGATCAGCCAAAAGGAGAGGTTCCAGAGAAGGTTATTCCAGAAATGGTGATAACTGAGTTTTAAGGAAGGAAGAACATTAGAGACCTGGACAAATCTGGTATGGGTGAGGAGGTATGGAGTTGGGAGAACATTCCAGACAGGAATAAACGTGCGCAAAGCACTGAAGAAACCCTGCACCATGTTTTAGGAGCACTTCTGAAGGACACAGGCAGTGGCAGGTACTGGGGCTTTTCCTTGTCCTGACGGTAAGCCTCAGCCAGTGGAAACACATGATCACACGACAACTTTATAAGCATGACCGGTGGTAGGGAGGGAACAGAGGGAGGAACGGAGACCAGCTGAGGCTACTAGTCAAAGACAGGAGAATGAGGGAGTAACGGCAGTGAGAGTAGACAAAGGTCTGAGATTCGCTGGTCACAGGGAAGGAGAACTGACAATGACCTCTGAGCTTATCGCTGGGTAACTGGGCAAAGTGGGAAAAGGGAGCATCCAGATAGGGTCAACTTGGATAAGGAGAGTCTGTGATTCTTCTGGGATGTGAAGATAGAAAGACGGAAATGTCCCTGTGAAAGAAAATGTATCTATGCACACAGAGTGTGGGATACTATTTAGCCATAAAAAGACAACATGGATGAAACTGGAGGGCGTTCTGCTTAGTGAAATAAGCTAGACAAAGACAAGTACTGTATGACTCACTTCTACGTGAAATCTAAAAAAACTGAACTCACAGATACAGAGAAGAGATTGGTGGTTGCAAGAGGCAGGGGGTGGGGGGGGTGAAAGAAATCAGTGAAGGTGGTCAAAAGGTACAAATGTCCAGTCATGAGATAATTAAGTCCTAGAGATATAATACAGCACAATGACTAGTTAACAATACTATGCTGCATATTTGAAAGTTACTACGAGAGTACATCATAAAAGTTGGCATCACAAGAAGAAAAAAAAGTATAACTGTGAGATGGATGTTAACCAGACTTACTGAGACCCTTCCACACATATACACATACCAAATCATTACACTGTACACCTTAAACTAATGCAGTATTGCACGTCAGTTATTTCTCAATAAAACTGGGGGGGGGGGGGTTAGAAATGCTCCTACAGCAGCCAGTTAGTTATTTAAATCTGGCACCCAGCATGGGGCGCCTGGGTGGCTCAGCCGGTTATGTGTCTACCTTTGGCTCAGATCATGATCCCAAGGTCCTGGGTTGAACCCTGCACCAGGCTCCCCACACAGTGGAGAGCCCGTTTCTCCCTCAACCTCTGCCTGCCACTCCTCCTGCCTGTACTGTCAAATACATAAATAAAATCTTTAAGAAAGACAAATCTGGCACCGAGCAGAGAGCCATCTAAATAGAATGGCTTTTTCATTACAAAAGACTATTTCAAAGATATCTTTTTAAGAGGGCATGCTCAACTTTCCTGATACCCGCTATAATTTATGCAAAAACCCCACCAAAGGAAAAAGAAACTCAAAATTACTACTGGTCACTACAGATTCATGACTATGTATCTGAAAGTTCTGTGGGCTGAGTCCCAACAATTTTTAAAGGTTTGCTTGCCCAGTGAAACAGTAAACACCAGTCTGCTGACTTGAGTAACTGTTAGGTTATACGGGGTTGAGGGAAAACTTTGCTCAGTGTAGAAAGTGATTTAAATACAAGACAGCAAAGGATAGAGATGAATAATCACAAATTATTCATCACTATGATATAGAACCTTAGGGAACAAATATTAAGATAGCTCTAATTTATCATTTTTCCACGTAATCCAGAAGACAGAATGCCCAGCAAAATCTTTAGGTTTACAGACGAATAGAAGTTCCTTTGAAGTAGTGAAATGTCAAACTGGTGGGTATAAAACACAGGAAACTCTTAGGATCCCAGGTGGTGGGATAATATGGTAAGAAGTATATAAATGTGCTTATATATGCAAGCACGTAGAATGTGATATATCCAGGGCAAGTAGCTCAAGCTATCAAGAACTAGTGTTTGGTTCCAATGCAGGTATAAATCTGATTCATTCAGAATCTGAGAGAAAGGCATCAAAGAGTAAGATGTCAAGAAAGATTTTAAAGAGGAAGCTGCCAGTGAACAAATTGGTGGGGATTTGTCAGGGAATGTGGGCAAGGCTGGGGCAGAGAATGTTTTTTTTCTCCCCTGTTGACAAAATTCTAGAAGTGCTCACTACAGAGGATTCCCCCCTCCAAGCCTCCCCACCTCCGAGGGAAGCACAAAAGAGGCTCTATGTTCCACACTACCCAAGATGAAACATTTGGGCAACAAGCAGAAATCAGGGGGGGTGAAGGGAGAGCAGTGATGACAGTTATCTCTAAGATTCCTATGGTTATCTTCCACTATATCCTACCCAACCTCCACTGATTTTGCACTTTCGATTCTTGAATAGCAGTTTCCAAAAGAAAAAGAAGATCTATGAACAATAAGATACAGGGCCTCCTGGGCTATAAGACAGCATTTTAGGCAGGGATTTCAGAAGAAGCCAGACTGTGTTTGAAGCTTCCTGTACCACCTATTAGCTGTGATCTACGCCAAGTTACTCAATCTCTTGGTGTTAACTTCTACACCAAAGGGACAGGGTGACGGTAGTGCTTATCTCCCATGTTGTCGTAAAGAGTAAACGAGTAAATACACAAAACCCTTAGAACAGTACTGACATACTGACTGCTGAGTACGTACACTGTATTAATATAAAGCCCGCCTATTATTATTATTATTATTTTTAAAGATTTTATTTATTTGACAGAGAGAAACACAGCGAGAGAGGGAACACAAGCAGAGGGGATGGAAGCGGGAGAAGCAGGCTTTCCGCCAAGCAGGGAGCCTGATGCGGGGCTCAATCCCAGGACCATGGGATCATGACCTGAGCCGAAGGCAGACGCTTAACGACTGAGCCACTCAGGCGCCCCTCGCCTATTATTTTTAAAAGTCCTTTACATTTATATAATCTGACCTAGTATGGCAAATCATTTACCTTAATGAGGCCATCTCCTTGGGCAAAGCATGGGTCCTGCACAAAATCAAGCACCTGGAGTGTCAGTTGATGCCACAACCTGAAAAACACAAGGCCCTTAAGACCTATGAACTAATATCCAGTCACAGACACCTCCAGCCTTGATGGTCCTATCAAATCACAAATAGTACCTACTGTGTAACAGGAAGAAAGCTAAAGCAGGTGCTAATAAACCCGAGCTCTTCTCCTGGCTCTGCCATTCAACAGTATGTCACCCTGGAGAACATCTTTTTAGATGACCTCAAGAGTTACTGTGAGGTTTGGCTGAAAACAAGGGTATGGAATCACACCCATCTCAGTAGAAATCCTGGCTCTTCTGCTTAATAGCTGAGTATCTCAGGGAAGGAGCTTAAGGCGAGCTTGTTTCCTCCACTGGAAATGGGATGAATGAAGGAATAGGTGGGCAAACGAGTAAACCCTCTAGAAAAATGGCAGTATATGGGAAACCAAAGTCTAATTTTTTAAGAATGTCCATAAAATGCTAATAGCAGAAGGCTGCTGAACATCATCCAAAATGCATTCCTTTTCTGTGTACGAGGCACAATGCTGGCGCCAGGGTTGGTAACAGGGCGGTCATTACAGGAGGTGCACTTTCCTGTGGGACGATGCGAGAAACGTATTCTACTGACTTAAGAAGAGGTTGGTGCTTAGCAACAATCTCTTCAAAATTCACCCTGTTTCTAAGCAAGCCCAAACTCTGCGAACTCAGGGGCACAAAGCCCAGTATGGAAAGTAATGGGAAGTAGTGACCACGGGAGAGGAGAGGGAGACGTGGTTGAAACCCAGGGTGTAACCAGCGGCAGAACCAACAGGGAAAACAAGCGGGCCTCGGCTCGGGATTACCCGCTGCCGACCGCGGAGGAAGACGGCGCAGATGCAGCCACACGACGGCGAGGCTAAGACACCCGGAGCTGCTACTCAAGCGCACGGCAGCCTGACCCCTGAAAGCGTGTTTGCCTGTCTGACTGGACTCAGGAGCGAACCCCCTTTACAGCCCAGGACCCTGTCGTGAGACCAGGGGAGGCGGAGTTCAGCAGCCTGTCCGGCCCCTCGGTCGGGGCCCCAGTCTCTGCCTACGGCTCTGCTCCTCAGTCCCCGCGGGCCGTCTCGCCCTCTCCCTCCTCGGGCACCTCCCCGGCCCAGCACCCTCGCCCCCCGTCGCCGGGACCCGGGCCCCTCGGCTGGGCGCTCACTTTTTCGTGTAGAGCTCCTCCAGACGGTGCCACACGGCGGCCTGGCCGGGCCCGGAGCTCTGGCTCTGCTGTAAGAAGCCGGGAACGTCCTTCATGACGGCAAGAAGACCCAGGGCCGGCGGACGACGGAGGTGCCAGCGCCGCGGGGATGGCCGCCGGAAATGCTCACTCACTTCCGGCGCCGCGTCGCGCGAGGCAGGCCGGGAGCGCCCTGGCGGCCGCGGCGCGCGCTAGTTGTCAGGGTAACCGCGCCTGCGCCTCGGAGGAGGTGCTCTTCGGGGGTTTGTGCCCGATTTCCCGCGCGGTTGGCGGCGCAGTTCCCCAGTGCGAGGGCCTCGGGTCGGCCCGGCCCCCGACCGGCTTTGTGGCCTCTGCCCTGGTGACCGCAGGCTCTCCCCTCAAATGGGGGCCGTGGTGACAGTAGGGCCTTAACCGTGTCTCGCGAGGACTGAGGGAGAATGTGATGAGCGGCCGGCGCACTTGCTCGCAGACTTCGCCTCCCCCTCCCGGCTGAAGTCGGTGGGGAAGCGGGAGAGGCGAGTGCCGGCGCCTGGTCGGGGCTCCGGGCCGAGAGGCGGGACCCAGGGGCCAGGAAGCCGCCCCCACCTGGCGTCGGTCCACCTGGGCTCGCGGGCGGGGCCGGGCGCGCGGCGGCGGAGCGGGGCCATGGCCCGGTGGGCTCGGCCTGCGCTTTCCGCCTTCAGACCGTGGGGTCCGGCAGGTGAGGGGCCTCTGGGCGCGGCGGGGCGGGCGGCAGCCGCAGTGGTGCGTCGGGGCGGCCGGGGCCGCGGGAGGCGAGCTCTAGGGCGCCCGCGCTGCTGGGGCTGAACGGCCGGCCGGGTTCAGGTCCGGCGGGCGCAGGCGTCGGGCGTTCTCCTCGCGTGGTCGGTGGGACACTACTGCAGACCCTGAAAACGTGCAGTCCCCGTTCACGCAGCTCAGAGGACATCCCAGAGGTCACTATGGCAGCAGCTTCTTGGCTCTTCCTCTGCGTATTTTGGATGAGTGCAACACTTGTGTGTTCATTGCTGACATTCTTTAGCTTTTTTTACTTAACAATATGTCTTGGACTGTAAAAAGATGAATGCTTTCTCAGTCTTTTATACAGATCTGTAGAATTACCTTTTTTTTTTTCTTTGCATGACTTTTTAGTCGAACTACCACATCCACCCCAATGAAGAGCTCCCCAGGAAGAGCTCACCTTACAGGAAAGGGCTTGGAGTGAGGCAGGAGGGACCTGTTGCCTTCGTCCCCGCAGGGGCAGGTCTAGGTGGAGCCTGGGCTTCTCGGTGGTTGCCCCTTCAGACCCCTCCCACTGCCTGTTTCTGCGGGGTACTGAGGATGCCCCGCCCCGCAACGTCCCGGGTTGGGGGTGAGATCTATAGGATTCCGTTCTATTGGTGTTTCGTAATGTAACTAATCATTCTCTTATTGAAATCGTTTGTAATCTTTAGCTATTACAAATAGTTCTGTCTTTTTTACTCACTTTTTGCGTAAATTCCTAGTAGAGGAACTCCTGGGTCTAAAGGTATATGCGTTTTCATTATCCCCGATAAAGGTTATGCAATTAATACTTCTACTAGCATATGTTCATACCCTTCTATGCAGTAATTGTATATTTTGGGATCTTTGCTGTTAACCTTAAAAATAAAACTTATTTTGCCAGTAAAATGGGTGTGTTCAGGAATAGCCTAGAACTGCAATCCAAGACAAGAAAGCTATGGCAAAACCACAGGCAAGTTCCAGACCCAGAAGACAGAAATGCTCTTTGAGAGAGGAAGGGAAGTGGGGCTTGGGAAGGCTGTACTAAGCAAGGGGTCCTTTGGGATAATCTGGGAACTGCAAGTATAGTGGCTTCCCATTGGCTGGGCTGTCCGGATGGGAGGGTCCCCTCCTTCCTCGGCGGCCGCGGCGGCTTCCCGCTGGGAGTGCGGAGGGCTTCCAGCAGGAGTGGTGGGCGGTAGAGCTCCGCTGCGTGTGCGCGAGGTTGCCTTTATTCCGTCTCATTGCCTCGGAATTGAACATAATACGGGAGCATCTTAAGACCCATAGTTACGAAACTTACATGTCCAATAATAGGTTAATACTTAAGTAATGGTACATCGACTTGAAAGTATTGGTGAAGAATTTAATAGATCCACGGGATCTTTTCGTCATTCCAGAAACCTTTATTGCACTGACCAGGTGTCCCGGCAAATTCCGACTCCACCTGCCTGAACAGAGCACCATGAAGGACTCAGGCCCATGAGAAAGCCCCCAGTTTAGACACCAATCTGGTTATCTCCTGTGCTTCTGACTGACCAGCTATGGATTGGAGGTCCCCACGATGCCCTCCTCTGTTTCCATTCATTTGCTGGACCAGTTGGTTTAGTAGATTACTGGTTTTGTACAAAAGATGTTAAAGGAAATGAATGAGTGGCCCGATGTAGAGATACATAGGGTGAAGTCTGCAAGGGTCCCTGATCCCTTATGCCTTGTGGAGTTTGGGGCCCAGGGGCCTGGCACGTGATTCACCAACCTGGAAGCCCTCTGACCACCCCTTTTGAGTTTTTATGGAAGCCCCAACCCTCTAATCAGAGTTGGCCCCCCCGGCACCCAGCCCCCATCCTTAGAGCCTTCCCAAAGTCCACTCATGAGCATAAACCCAGCTGTGGTGGAGAGGGGCTGGGTAAGCAGAACGAGACACTCACTTCACCTTCACGGCTCTGAGGGGAGTTCAGGAGCTGAGGGCAGAGACCAACCAGGGTAAAAGATGTGCCCTTTGCTCTTAGTAATTCCAAGGGCTTGGGGATGAAGACCAAAAACATTATAAGTCACAATATCACAACTTCCCTTTAATTCCTTTTGTGTTTCTCAGAATGACTTGCATGTAGGAGGAGCTCAGTAAACGTTGGGTGGAGACTGTAGGGGAAGAGTTGTTCCAGATGCTGAGGGACATGGGCCCTTTCACAGCTGGGGCGAGGCGGGGGGGGGGCAGCCCGAGCATCTCTTCTCTTCCTGACTGGCCAGTTTTCACTAGAAAACTTCCTTTGGAGACTTATCACCTTGCACTCCAGGACAACTGATGCCGGGCACTTACACAATGTCTGAGATGCAGCAGAACCCCCTCAGGATCCGTGGGCACCTCTGCAGGAGCGCGCGGATGAGGGGGAAGCACTGGTTTTCCCTGCTGGGTGTTTCCTGTACTTTCTGCTGGGAAAGACCTCCAGCTATCAGTCTTGAGCAGGACTGTAAGAATCATTCTTGCTCTTGGCGTTAGCAGCTGAGGCCCGGGGTGTTGGAGTGACTTGATGAGACTGGCAGTGAGCTAGGGCTCTGACTCTCCTTTGGGTGCCCTTGGCCCTGCATGTACACCTTCCTTTGGCATGCTCCTCTTTCTTTTGTACATACCTTTCAGAAACCTGTTCAGGAACTGTGTGGTGGGGGAGGCAACAACGCAGAAGCAAGTAGACTGTGAGCAGCAAGCAAGCCCTGACCCCAGAGTGGAGTGTGTGAGGTGGTGTGCAGGGTCCCTGCAGGAAGGGAAGGGGTGTCAGCCTGCCAAAAAGGAGCAGGGAACCAAACGAGGGCAAAGTGATTGCTCACTGAGGTTCAGCAGTGGCTTCACGAGAGAGGTGGCATCTGGTCCTGGCCTTGACTGTGGGAGGTTTGGACTTGCTGAGGTGGACAATGGTCTTTTTTTTTTTTTTTTTTAAAGATTTTATTTATTTATTTGACAGAGCGAAAGAGATCACAAGTAGGCAGAGAGGCAGGCAGAGAGAGAGGGGGAAGCAGGCTCCCTGCTGAGCAGAGAGCCCGATGTGGGGCTCGATCCCAGGACCCTGAGATCATGACCTGGGCCGAAGGCAGAGGCTTTAACCCACTGGGCCACCCAGGCGCCCCGACAATGGTCTTTTAAGGCAGAGGAAGCTGGGGTTAGGACATACACAAGAGCCAGGGAGTCCTTTTGCTTGGCTGGAAGGGGGGTGTATAAGAGGGCAGCCTGGGGGTTGAAATTGTCAGTGGGGTGGGTTACGCTGCTCTAGGGTGGGGAGCAGAGAGCTTCAGGGGAGCCCTCACTGGTGTCCCAAGGGGGGGGGTCTGTGCAGAGAGTGTGCAGTGTTGGTTTTGTAAGGAGCAAAAAACCACAAAGGACAGAACCAACAGGAGAGTGAGTTAGGGCCATACTCCTAGAAGATTCATTGTTCTGATATGTATGACGACATGAAGATAAAGAAATGCTTATTTCTTGCCTAAATCACAAATGAGTAAAAGAAATGCTTTCGGTTTCCTGTTTTTATGTCTGTATTCACTTTAGATTCATCATTCATGTGAGGAGGGTTGTCAGTTCCTTTTGTTGAATCTCTTTTCCCCTCAGGGTGGAGGAGTCTCTATACCGAAGTCAGAGATGTCCTGGGGGAGGGTCATCAAGGGCCTTCTCCTGGAAGAACAGATATGGTGGCCACCAGTCTTTGGGGTGTGAGAAAGGCGCCTGGTGCCGTGGGGCTGACAGTCCTGAGCTCTGGGTGAGTTGCCAGCATGACGCCAGGACATGAAGAATCGTGCAGCCTGGTTAGATGCTGCGCAGGGGCCCCCACAGCAGATCAGTAAACCCAGGAGGGCTGCCGAGGTTGAGGCGCTGGGGCTGCCAGCCTCCCACGGCTGCAGACTCACTTTTGGGTGGTGCTACAGGCTTGGTATTATTCGTACTGCCTTTGTTTCTTCCTGTTGCTTTCCTGGGTGTTGAGTCGTTTTCTGAGTCCTGAGGTTCCGTCAAATCTTGTGACTTGTACATTGTGTTTTGCTTTTTTTTTTTTTTCTGATGGAAGACCGTCCCGTGTCCCTGACACTCAGTGTTGGGAGTGCCTTCGCTCCTGCTTCTGAGGGGACTCGAGAAACCTTCCAGTGCTTCACAGAGAGAGCTGAGAGGAGTCTACCCACTCCCACTGCCCGACCTTTTTTTTTTTTTAATTATCTCTCTATTTGAGAGAGAGTGAGAAAGCACACGAGCAGGGAGAAGGGCAGAGAGAGAGAGAGAGAGAAGCAGACTCCTGGCTAAACAGGGAGCCCGACGTGGGGCTGGATCTCAGGACCTAGGGATTGTGACCTGAGCCGAAGGCAGACGCCCAACCCACAGAGCCCCCCAGGCGCCCCACCCACTGCCCTGTCTTGGTTGTGGGGTTCCTTAGGCTGCGTCATAGTTCGAGCAGCTGCGAACATTGAAGATCAGGTTTCTACAGCAGTGTGGAGCCTTAGGGTACGAGTGTTTCTTTCTGGAACGATCTCTAGAACCCACTTTTTCTCTTGATAGGATTTGGTGTAAAGTCCGAGACATTCGGCTTCCTTTAAATGTCACTGCCTGTCTGTCACATCCCAGGTATGCTAAGTGTATGTCTCTGCAGAGAGCACACCCAGAACCCCACAAAGCCCCCACACCTTTGGTGTGCACCCTGTTCTCTTAGCACTCAGACTGGGTAACAGAGTTGGGAAACGATACATTCCTTGTTTGCACAGTTCCAACTGACCCGAATTTTTTGCTCCCAAGTAAGTTTTGATTTTTGGGTTGAGACTTTCTCTTGTAGCCCAGTGGTCATCCATGATGGGAGCGGGGTGGTCATTTGGGGGGACGGGAGGGAGGTGTATGATGGTTCTCAGTGGCGGGGGTGGCGGAAGGCCTTGCACGGGTTTAACGGCCCCTGGTCGCCAGGCCACCATCCTCTTCCGTCAGCATTACAGGTGGGAGAAGAGCCATATCTTCTTCTGCTAGTGCCTCAAGCATCTTTGGAAGAGGAGGCAACAGGAAGCAGCAGCTTTCCCTTCAGGACGTAGCGGAGCTGATCCAGGCCGGAGCCTGCCGGAGGGTGGTGGTCATGGTTGGGGCCGGCATCAGCACGCCCAGCGGCATTCCGGACTTCAGGTGCCCTGCAGCGCCCGGCTCCTCCCCTGGCCCCTGGGTTGCCTCCCGGGCCGCTCTCTGGCTCGGGGCTCAGAGCCTCCCGCTCCTTTTGCAGGTCCCCCGGGAGTGGCCTGTACAGCAACCTGCGGCAGTACGACCTCCCGTACCCGGAGGCCATTTTTGAGCTCGCTTTCTTCTCTCACAACCCCAAGCCCTTTTTCGCGTTGGCCAAGGAGCTGTACCTCAGGGCCTACAGGCCCAACGCCATCCACTACTTCCTGCGCCTGCTGCACGACAAGGGGCTGCTTCTGCGGCTCTACACGCAGAACATCGATGGGCTCGAGAGAGGTGAGCTCTCCTGCCGCTGCCTGGGTGCTGCTTCCAGGCAGTGCTTCGCCCGTCCTCTGATTCCAGGCCCACCAGTCACGCCTTTCTCCCTGACGAAAAGTCCCCTGTGTGTGTTGAGTCACCGTGGAGATCGTGTGGGTGGACCCGATGGCCTGGCCTGCGGGCCAGGCTGAGCTTTGGAAAGAGCTAGAGTTGGCATTGGGAGCTTCTGGTTTTGCTAATCTGATAGGATGATTTCTTTTTTAAGAAATTTATTATGAAATTTTCTGAGCACATACAAGTAGAGGATGTAGTGAACCCTCGTGCCCTCGTCAACGCCAGCCCGTACTTTACCTCTGTCTTCCTCCCCCCACCGTCTCTCTCAGGCCCGGTTATTTTGAAGCGAATCCATGGCTGTAAGTACCTCACTGGGTATCTGGAGACGATGAAGACTTTTAAAACAGAACTACGATGTCACACAGAGATCACCATTAATGCCTTAGCAGTATCAGACTCTCTGTATAGTGGTCTCCTGCGTGTCCCGATAGCGGCCATGGCCGGTGACTCCCGGAGGGCCCTGATGCTGACTGGGCATCGTGAGAGGTGCTTGCTGAGCCTTTCTCTTGTGGCAGCGGGGCTGGCAGGTGCCCGCAGCACCGAACCCGTGGCAGCTCGGCCCGGCCGCGGACACCTGGTGGTTTGAAAAACGGAGTCGCTTGGACTCCAGGGAAAGGATTCCTTGCTAGAAAGGTTCTTAGGCAGCAGTGGACACCCGTGGGGACGATCTCTCCTGGAGTCGCGGCAGGGCAGGCCTTGAGGGAGCGTGGGACTGTCTGGTCGTGGGCTCTAGCACACGGAGGTGCAGCACAGTAACCGGAACAGCGGAAGCCCCTCGCAGCCGGGACTGTCTGCCCGTCACAGCTCAGAGGCTGACGGTGGGAACAGGTAACTGTCGTACTAAGTTCCCTCTGTTCGGTTTCTACAGCTTTTTTCCGTATTAGTACAGCATTTATGTGTCTTCCCTCTGCCAAGCCCTCAGCCAACCACTTTCCCCGGGCTGCCTGGGCAGGTGTAGGAAGACAGACAAGACACGGGAGAAAAGACGGCTCCTTCACTTGGCAGAGAGCACGAGAAGGGCCACCATCAAGCAAAAGAGCCCCATCCCTCCTACGGGGCAGAGCCCAGAGTGGTTTGGGAGAAGATCGGTGGCCTCAGAGGGATTCCTGGCACGACCGGGGATGAGGCTCCCAAACGCAGTCCCACTTCTAGCCCCAGAGCCAGCCGCCCCCAGCGCAGGGGCCCCAGCCGGCCTGGTGCACGTGGCCGCTGTGGGGGTGACCCGGGAAACAGCACAGGTTCAGCAGCTGCGGGCGGGACCAGTGAGGTCCGCGGGCGGAGGCTGTCCTCTGTCAGCGTCCCCGTGGGGTTTAGTGCCCCTGCAGATGGTGCTCCTGGCCAGGAAGGGGGTGGGTGTCATTTTCAGGGGCTGAAGGGCTGTGGCGGGAGAGCTACTCCCGTGCAGAGAAGACAGAGGGGCGGGGGAGGGGGGGGCTTTACAGGTTTTTTAGACTTACTGTCTTTATATAGTTAGTTTTTAATTTTAAGATTTATTTGCGAGAGCGAGAGAGTGAGAGCACGCATGCGTGTGCCCGAGGGGGGAGGAGCAGAGGGGGAGGGAGAGAGAGACTATCCGGCAGACCATCCACTGAGCGTGGAGCCTGCCTTGGGGCTCGATCCCAGAACCTTGAGCCGAAAATCAAGAGTCGGATGCTGAGTGACTGAGCCACCCCAACGCCCCTATATAGTTTTTTCACTTTCCCTTGGTGTCTGTGAAAATGTGTTCCTACGTACCAAAAGTGTTTTTATCTGAACGTACATCAAACTTGTTGGCAGGCTTTGTTCAACCATGATTGGGCTCCATCTGGGAACCCTCGTCCCGGCGCTCAGTCTGCTCAGGGGGACGTTGGCTGTGGGTAGCAGAGGCGGCGGCCCCAGGCTTGCACTCGGGGCTGTGACTCGGTCGGGGGCCTGCCAGGCTCAGAGCTCACCCTGGAGCCAGCGGCCTTACCTGTGGTTTGAAT
The DNA here is from genome assembly GCA_028646535.1 of Procyon lotor. Lineage (NCBI taxonomy): Eukaryota > Metazoa > Chordata > Mammalia > Carnivora > Procyonidae > Procyon > Procyon lotor. The sequence continues at coordinate 60,961 of CM053613.1, forward strand.
TTCAGTGTCTGGCATCCCTGCCTCGAAGCTGGTTGAAGCTCATGGATCCTTTGCTTCTGCCACGTGCACCGTCTGCCGAAGGCCCTCTCCAGGGGAGGACATTTGGGTGAGTTGTCCGGCTGCCCCTTCTCTCCCTTCTGCACTTTGCGGCGCCAGTGATCTGGAAAAGTGGCATTTTGTGAGCATCATCTTGGAAGGACGACAACAGTGATGGTGTGAGACGTTTTTCTTAATTTTTAAATTGGAAAAGTAGTACACACTTATAAAATATTAAGAAACACGCAGGGTAAAATGTATCCCCCTTCAGCTAGTTCCTATAGCCCACTTGTAACAGTTTGATGTATAATGTTTCAAGCCTTAAAAAAAAAAAGAGGCGGATCTAAACACACATGGCCATATCTGTGTGCCTACACCACAGACTGACAACTTTGTTTAGTAATAGGGTTACTAGCAATTTTAAAAATGTATTTGAGAGAGAGAAAGAGCACGAGTGGGTGGGGGGAGGCAGAGGGAGAGAGAATCTTAGGCAGACTCCCCACTGAGTGTAGAGCCCTATGTGGGGCTCGATCCCATGACCCTGAGATCATGACCTGAGCTGAAACCAAGAGTTGGACACTTAGCCGTCTGAGGGATCCAGGCACCCCAGTAACAGGGTTGTTAAGTTTAATATTCTACAACCTGCTTTGTTACAGAACAAAATTTTATGGGTATCTTGTGTCAGTAACTACAGCTCTGCTTACTGTTTTTAGTAACTATTATGTTCAGTTTAGCCCTTCAGCTACTGTGGGATATTTCCCGATGTTTGTGATTTCTGCTATTAGGAGTGATGCTCATACCCTGTGTCCTTCTAGGGGTGGTTCTGTACGATGCAACAGGTTCTACCTGTTTCTTCAAGCAGAACAGGGTAGACTGGAAAAATTTTTTTTTCTTAGACTGGAAAATCTTAAATAAAGATGAAACTCTGAAATATTGCTGAGGCATAGGACCCCGTCTTTTATTTTTTAATGAGGTCAAAGTCACATAACTGTAAAATTAAGCATCTGGAAGTATACAATTTGTTGGCATGTAATGAAATCTCAGTTGTGCCACCACTACCTCAGCCTGATTCCAGAACGTGTTCATCCCCCCAGAGGAAAGCTCTGTACCCCTAACCAGCCAACCTCCCGCACAACCCCCAGCAACCATTGGGCCTTCCGACGTGGCTGGACCACTTTGCGTTTCCACCAGCTACGAACAGGAGCAGTGTTTGCTGTTGTCCGTGTTCTAGAATCAGGCCATTGAGGGAGGTGTGCAGTGGTCCTGTTTGCTCTGGTGTCCGGCTCCATGGGGCCATGCGGTGGGGGGAAGCGTCTCTGATGCCCGTCGGCCATCTGGACATCTTCGCTGGGGCGTTTGGCCTATTTTTAAATTAGGTCGCTCATTTTCTTATTGTGGAGTTTTAAGAATATTTTTTTTTTTTTTAAAGATTTTTTTATTTATTTGACAGAGAGAAACACAGCGAGAGAGGGAACACAAGCAGGGGGAGTGGTAGCAGGAGAAGCAGGCTTCCTGCCGAGCAAGGAGCCCGATGTGGGGCTCGATCCCAGGACCCCGGGATCATGACCTGGGCCGAAGGCAGACGCTTAACGACTGAGCCACCCAGGTGCCCCAGAATATTTTTGTGTATTATGGATAACAGTCCTTTATCAGATGTGTTCTGTAGATATTTTCTCCTCATTTGGAAATGTCTTCTCATTTTCTTGACAGTGTCTTTCACAGAGCAGGGTTTTTAATTTTAATGAGGTCTAACATTTTCCTTTCATGGATTGTGCCTTTGGTGTTACCTCTGAAGAGTCATTGCCAACACCTGCCCTGGCCCTTTGTAATGGCAGCGGAAATAAGGGGCTGGGGGCTGCTTGTTTAGGGGCTAACATTTGCTGGAGGTGAAAATTAAGTGGTAGTGGTCTTTCTTTTAGGTGACTCATCTAGGTTGCCAGCAAGCTCGTTTGCAGAGTTAACTAAGTCTGGAGTGGACAAGGTTTCTGATAAGATGATGATTCAACTCATTAATTGTTAAAAATTGTTAAAAAAAATTGAGTTAAAAGCTACTGAGGTGCATTTAGCATCTAGAGGAAAGATTTTCTTTGAAGACAATGTGGAGTCCATTGTGATAGTCTGACCAGGTTCATCAGGCTTCTCTGTGCAAGCCTGAATCTTGTTCCAGGCAGCAGGCTAATTGGGGAAAGGGGACTGTCATTGCTCGATGTTGGTTTGCAGCCCTCTTGGGGGTTCCCGGGTGTAATCTCAAATCTGCCCCTGGTGGTGGACGGCAGGGAGAGACTGAAGAGGCGGCCACTCCAGGTTCGTAGGTGTCTGTCTTAATCCTCAAGGGAACTGACATACAGGGCTTGTCCTGGGCAGCAGCAGGATGGCTGGATTCCCACACCTGCCTTCTAGTCTTAAAAATTTATGAGGAGGCTATAACTGGGCTCAGCCCCATCTCCTCTGCACATGTTCTCAACACCACACCGCATCACCATCTCAAGGCCGTGTCCTTGGAGCAGCCTCTGGGAGGGGAAAGCAAGGGGAACCCAGTTCCTAGGATGGGGGAACGGAATGAGGAGCCTTCGAGTGCTGGGCACCAGGTCACAGGTCAACTGGTGGTCATATCTTTTTGATGACCTTCCCCAACACTCTGGAGGTTTCCAGCGAGTGTTCTAGCACCTTGCCCAAACTCAGGCATCCGTTTCTCGAAATCCCTTTCAGGATGCTCCCACTGGGCTGGTTTTATCCAGCGTTTGGCTCGACCCTCGTCGACAAGCATGTGGACCAATTGACATAAATCTGAGAAATCAGATTAGTAGGTTTGAATAACTGTGTTACATTCTTGAGCAGATTTCTGGGGTCCTCAGTCACTT
>CM053613.1:64357-95653 GCA_028646535.1 Procyon lotor
AGCACCTTGCCCAAACTCAGGCATCCGTTTCTCGAAATCCCTTTCAGGATGCTCCCACTGGGCTGGTTTTATCCAGCGTTTGGCTCGACCCTCGTCGACAAGCATGTGGACCAATTGACATAAATCTGAGAAATCAGATTAGTAGGTTTGAATAACTGTGTTACATTCTTGAGCAGATTTCTGGGGTCCTCAGTCACTTTAGGAAACTTTCACTATGGCTCGAAATTCAGCCTTAGTCCAGGCGACATAAGCAATCTGGCTGGCGTTCACTTGGACCCCCAGCAGAGTTAACTTTCGAGGGGTAGGTATCCATAGGTTCAGGAGAAGGCGGGTGGGGAGAGGTCTGGAGGTAAAGGGAAGCTCAGCGAAAGGGTTAGAATGAGTGGTGGGTATAGGGGAGGTGGGGACTGTGCCGGGGGAAGAGGCCAATGGCACCAGAGGCGGGGCCTGAGCGCACGGCGCCCCACCCGTCTGGGCACAGAAGAGATGCCAGCAAGACTCAGAGGCTGCGCTGACTTCTTCCAGTTGTTTGCCTCTTTGCAAAATACTGTTTCTAAATTCACAAACGAACCCAAGAGGTGAACAAACCTTGAATCCTAAAATGTTTGGAAGCCTCAAGGCACCAATTAAAATAACACGGCTGTCCGATTCAGTTGTGAGAAGAGTGAATTCGGGGGGATGGAAAGTTCCCCATCGTGGCCACTGAAGCTGTAAATTACTTTTGGTGGCGACAGTCAATTTAGGTAACAATGCGCATGAGGAGGGACCACAGTTTTGAAACCTAGAACCGGCTGGGGTCCCAGAAGTGTGGGAGTGTGGGGGCAGGGTGTCCTCAAAGCATTTGATCCCCGGGATCCCCTTTCCCAGAGGCTTTTCCCGAGAGGGAAGAGAAAACTCTCTGAGCGGCACAGTTCCTGTAGGAACAGCCTGGCTCTAGGAAGGAGTCGGACCGAAGGTCAGACGAGTACTCTGAGAAAGGACAACGCCTCCCAAAGGTCTTCAGTAAAGCCTGGAGGGCTCAAAACACAGTCCAGGAGAAAACTCCCCCTCGGACCCCAGGGTCGGCGAGAAAACGGCGAGCCCGACTGGGTCTGTGGGGCCTGGCGCGTGTTTGCTCGCCAGCCTCCGAATCTCTGGGGTAACCCCCTGCATCCCACTTCTGACACCAAGTAGTGTTTTCCTTAAAAATAAAAGTGCCAGTTCTTTTACCAGCAAAATGGGCTTATTCAGGAATAGTAGAAAAACGCAATTCCGGATGAGCGAGCTCCAGCAAAGCTAGGCAAGTCCAAACAACAAAGGGAGGGACATTTGATGGAGGGGAGGGAGGGAGTTGGGAGGGGCTGGAGAAGCAGTTCAGGGGAAAGACTGTGTCGCCAGCTGAGGTGCTGGGGTCGCCGATTTGTTGTGGCCGGTGGGACACATCTTCCGCTGTCGGGGGCCTGCCCTGAGGGTTCTTTGCTGTTGAGGGTTCTTCTGTTGGGTCTGTAGCTCATAGTCTTCATGTGACGAGTGGTGAGCGGCAGGGTTCCTTCCAGCCTCCTGAATCCACATTTGCAAGGTCTTCCTTTATTAATCTTCAAAATGTCCAGCACCATTTGTTGACGAGGTGAGATTTGCTCAGTTGCCTCTGCGAGTCTTCTAGGCTCTCTGTTCCGTCCCACCGGTGCGTCCAACGGTCCCTACGTCACGCCCCAGCCTGAAGTCATCTCCGTCTTACTGTGTGTTATGATTCTGCTCTTCTGCTCTCCATAGAAGCTTTAGAGTCAGTTGGTCACTATCTGTTCTCTGCACATTTTTAAACCTCTTCTCTGTCTTTGCAGTTATGCACTTTTACTGTGGTCTGTCTCCTTATGGGTTTCCTTTTTGTTTACTTATTCTGCTTTAAATTCGTAGGGCTTTCTGAATCTGTGGTTAGAGATCTCTCATCATTGCTGGGAAACCCTTGGCCATTGCCTCTTAGATGCTGGTTGCCTCTCCCACTCCCTCTCCTCCCTTGGGGAGCTCTGTTTGAAGGCCCACGAGACCTTCTCAGGCTCCCACCCGTGGCCTTATGTGTGTCCGTCTTTCTTCTCTGTGCTGTGTTCTGAATAATGTCTTTTGATCTGTGTTCCAGTGTATCAGTCTATTCTGTTGTACAGAATACAGCTCTTCTGTTGAGTGCTAATTTTGTTACTTTACGTGTGTTTGTTTGGAAAAGATTTAATGAGATGCAAAAACTCAGTCAGCAGTAGGCTCATTTCCAGGTCTGAATTACTTGCCCCATTTCCCCCCCAAATGTTTACTTAAAGTCTAGTGAGTTAATATGTAGTGTACTAGTGGTTTTAGGAGTACAGTTTAGTGATTCATCACCTGTACACAATACCCAGTGCTCCTCACAAGTGCCTTCCTGATTTCGATACTTTTTGTTACTAGAAGTTCTCTTTGGTTCTTTTTCAAATCCACTACATTATTTTTTATAGTTTTCTGTCCCCATCAGATACTTCAAACCTTTTTTTTTTTAAAGCACTAAACACGAATTGGCCTTAATCTGAGGTCTTTGAGTCGTCTCTCTTTGGTCGGTTGTCTCTGCTGGTTCGGGCTGGGTTCAGCTCGCGCAAACGACGCCAGGAAAGTTTTTCTTCAGAAACGCCGGCCTCTTTCCAAGGCTCCCTCCTCTGAAGCCCCGCTGAGCACACCAACACAGGCACCCTAAGGTGCAGTAGTGGTCTGTGCCCCGTCCCCGTGGCCTGCAGGGAAGCCATCTCTGGCCGCGCTCCGTACAGCCTCAGCCTGAATGCCTGCCAGGCTGAAGACGAGGTCATAGTCGCTTCAGCTAAAGTCGGGGTCAAGTTTTATACCCCCTTTCCCCTTGAATTACGCCTGGCAGAGGCCACATGCCTACAGAGGACCTCCTGAGCACTGTGTCACGTACTCGTGTTTCCTTGGCATCCAGACGTCTCTGAGAACCTCCCCAGGTGCACAGCCTTGTGTCACACGCACAGGCTGCCCCGTGCCTTCGGGAGCCACTCTCGCGTGCTCCAACCTGCCCCCAGTTGTAGGGCGCTATACGGATCAAAATGGGCAAAATGCCAATAAATGCCAAAGCCGGGTTCATTCAGTTGTGAATGTCTGAAATTTCTTAGTAAAAGCATTCTTTTTTTCTTTTTTTTAAGATTTTACTTAAGTCTCAGTTATGTAACATACAGTGTTGTGTTAGTTTCAGGTATACAATTTAGTGACCCACACTTCCGTATGTGCCCTCCTCAGTCCCCATCCGCCATTTAGCCCGTCCCCCTGCGCCTCCCCTCTAGTCTCCAGGATTTATTGATTTATTTGTCAGAGAGGGAGAGAGAGAGAGAACACAAAGCAGGCAGAGGCAGGCAGAGGCAGAGGGTGAAGCAGGCTCCCTGCTGAGCAAGGAGCCTGATGTGGGACTCAATCCCAGGACCCTGGGATCATGACTTGAGCCAAAGGCAGCTGCTTAACCAACTGAGCCACCCAGGCGTCCCTGTTCTCTGTACTTAAGAGTGTTTCTTGGTTTGCCTCTCCCCCCCCCCCCCCCCCCCCCCCCCCCCCCCCCCCCCCCCCCCCCCCCCCCCCCCCCTCCCTCTCCCTCCCACCCCCCCCCCTTCCCCTGATGTTAAGAGCCAGCTTTTAAAGTGTTGTGACATCATCCTCGGCCCATTTTCTTTGTGTGTCACACAGGCTGATGTGACCATGGACAAGATTCCCCGCTGCCCGGTCTGCACTGGCATCGTGAAGCCCGACATCGTGTTCTTCGGGGAGGCCCTTCCCCAGAGGTTCCTGCTGCATGTGGTTGATTTCCCCGTGGCAGATCTGCTGCTCATCCTTGGGACCTCCCTGGAGGTTCGTCAGCAGGTCCAGGGTGGACTGAAGTGCGTGTGTGTGCGTGTGTGTGTGCGTGTGTTGGGGGGAGGCTGGGAGGGCGGGGCCCAGGAGGTGGGGTGCTGAGGACGGCCCAAGGGGCTCTCAGAGCCTTCTGGCACCCTGGCTTGGGAGGATGGGGAGGGCCAGTGGGCGAGGGAGCAGAGGTATTCCTGGCCTAGGGAGCGGCAGTCTGGGCGGGAGAGGGAAGAAGGAGGACACTTAGCTTTGGGGGTGCTGTCAGTGTGGGTGGGGCACGTGTGTGAGCGGGAGGGAGAAGGGAGGGGCTTCGAGAGGCAGGGCAGGACAGACTTCCCAGGCTACATCACAGAGGCCGATTTTGTGCTGGAAGCAGTGATGGACTTGGAGGACATAGCTCGCGCTCCGCAGGGACCTAGAGACTGTTGGAGAGTGGGGATTGAAGCAAGATGTCGGGGAGGCTGGTCCTCATGAACACCGGCTGTGGGTACATTCAGACCACGTGACTGTGAGCGAGGACAAGGAGAAGGCCTTGGGGACGGGAAAGGGGGTGGTCTGGCTCTGTCTGTGGGCACTCAGGCCATTTGTTGGTAAGGAGGTATGTGTGGGGGGCCGAGCTCAGTTCTGCACCTGTGTATGAGGTGCTTGGGACACAGCCGTGGACACGTTCCAGAAGCCGTTCTCCCCCTGGACTGGAGATGAGGAACTTTGTAAAGGAGGTGACGAGAGCAACAAATGAGCCCCTGCGTCGAGCTCTGCCTGATTGGGTGTGGGCACCACGGGGCACACGGGGCTGCAGAGGCCTGCGCTCGGGGCCCCCGTCTGCCACAGAGGTCTGGAGTGACGTGTGTTTATTCAGCAGACGTGCCTGCTCTGAGCTGGGGCCTTGGACAGGCGCAGGAGGACGTCCTACGCAAGGGACGGTGTTGGGGGCGGCGCGGTAGGGAGGACGAACAGGCCGGGAAGGCTCGCGAACTGCTTGCGATGCCAGCGTGGCTGGTTTGCGTGGCCATGTCTGGGAAGTGACCCGGGAGCTGAGGCCGGAAGGGGGACGCATGTGTCGGCCGAGGTCTGGCCCGTGGCCACATGGCGTGAGCGAGCGGAGGGCTGCTGGGACAAGGTCTCCTGAGCCCTCGGGCGTCGTGGTGGGCAGAGCTGGTAGAGACCCTGCAGGGGGCAGTCCGGGTGGCAGAAGGTGTCGGAGCCCAGCTGCCTGGGTGGGAGAGCGCGGACGCCCGCAGGGCTCCAGGGCTGTGACCTGAGCGGCCGCAGGGGTGGAACTGCTGTTGTGAGAACGAGAAGCCTGGTGGGCAGGTTGGGGGAACCAGGCCCCAGACACAGTGACTCCGAGTGCTCTGTTGGGTCAGGGGCCTGGCGCAAGGACCTGTGATGTCCACGCCGGGCCTGGATGGGATGGGGGTTGCTGGGGGGCACAGTCCTGGTCAGCGGTGCGTGGTGCGGAGTCTGGCTGCTGCTCGGTGCTGGCCACCGGCGGTGGACGAGGGGACCACCGGTCCTCTTTATTAAGTGAAATGAAAATAGTCTTTTTCTCTGGTTATGACAGTCCCGCATACTCACACGTTGTGGAGAGTGAAGTCAAGAATCCCCTCAGACACAGGCTTCTCTGCTGCACAGATGTGGTCTCTGGCCGGAGGTGGGGACACCTGATTAGTGCCCACGGTCCCCCTGACTGGGGCGGGTACGCGGTCCCTGCTGGGCCCCACAGAGCAGAGCTCTTGTCTGTGAGCACCGAGTGGTCTGCGGTGCCGCTCAGACTTTGTCTCAGGTGCCGTGTGGAAGGAACAGGAACGCGCCTGACTCCGGACCAGCCTCCAGGTCCCACAGAGCGGGGGCGCGTATCAACCGTGCGACGTTTTCTACAATCTGAAATAGTCTGGGTCTGGGAACACACCCAGCCCCAAGATAAGGGATGACAGATGTGTAACAATTTATTTTAGCAACTTTCTATTGATGGACAACACAAATAAATAGCATATAGATTTTCTATTTAGAATAATGGTGTAGTGAGTAGTCGTGTGTATACACGTTTGCACATTCATGTGAGTACTTCGATTAATATTGAGAAGGTACTTTCCGGAAAGATAACACTAATTACACTGCCACCAACCCTGGAAGACTGGCCATTTCCCACCTCCTCACCAACACCAAACATTACCTGTCTTTAAGTTGTTGTTGTTTTTTTAACCTGTCTAAGTTTTTATCCATCTGATTGGTTAGAAGTAAATGCATGTGAGAGAGAGAGGAGAGGGAGATCTAACATCTCTGTAATAAAAAGAGTGAAGTTCACTTTTCATGTTTATTAACCACTGTGTTTTCTTTGGATTACATATTTATATCTCTTGCTCAGTTTTCATTGGGTTATTTTCTTAGTCTGTTTATAAATTAGCATATAAAGCCATAAATTATGTAGTGTTTATAAATTAGTTTAGCAATTAGAAATATAAACTGTCACTTGTAAATATGTTTGCAGTTTGTGGTAGTGAGGTTAAAAAATTATTTTTCTACATCATATTTTTATGTAGATAATAATGCGATAGTATTATATAGTCAAACCTATCATGACTTTCCTTTGTCTTATCTGACTTATCAGGCCTAAAAAGTTCTTCCCTACCTTTACTTATGAAACCTAAATTTTCCTCGAGAACTGTTTTGTGTACATTTAAATCACTCAATTGAAATTTTTTTCAGCAAAAGCAGGAATTGAGTGTTTTTCTACCAGATGATGAGCTAATCTCAATACCATTTATTCCTCTTTTTCTTGTATTATTACTCCTGAATGGAAATTTCACTTGGGAGCTGGATGAAGAAGCCCAAAGGCACCGAGTTGGGAGCCCCGGAGGTCTGGATGGTGGAGACTGTGGCAGGGGGGTGCCCACCCCTGTGGGCTGCCCAGGAGCCCTCTGTGGGTTCAGGCCTTTGCTCCCAGGGAGCGGGCACGAACAGGCGAGATGCTGCTGGGAGGGGACTGTGATGGGGCAGGCAGGTAGGGGTGGGTGCAGGCGCTGGAGCCCCGATGCGCCTGGGCAGGGAGGCCTGCAGAAGCCAGGACGTGCGGGAAGCGGGAAGACGTGGACCAGAGGGAGGCACAGGCAGGGTGGGGCCGAGGCACCGACACCAGGCAGACCGCATGCCTGGAAGAGATGAGACAGTGATGTGTTTTCGGCGTCCACAGCCTCGCCGTCGGTCTGGGCTGCCCTTTCAAAGTCTCAGGCTATGGCAGGCAGTGTCCTGGGGGCTTGGAGGGTGGGCACTGTGCTTCTCACGTTTGGGCAATTTTTCAGGTAGAACCTTTTGCCAGCTTGTCTGAGGCCGTGCCGAGCTCGGTGCCCCGACTGCTCATCAACCGGGACTTGGTGGGGCCCTTTGCTTGGCGTCCTCGCAGCAGGGATGTGGCCCAGCTGGGGGATGTGGTTCAAGGCGTGGAAAGGCTGGTGGAGCTTCTGGGCTGGACGGAAGAGTTGCGGGACCTCATCCAGCAGGAAACGGAAAAGGTACCGACTGTCAAGCAGGGTCCTCTGAAGGGCTGTCTTCCTCACTGCTCTGGGGTCTGGGTCCACCTAATGGGGAGGCCTGGCTGGCTGAAAAGTGACAGAAACAGCTAATATTGGCTGTTAATCCCGTCCCGGCCGCTGTCTGGGGCCTTCCGTGTGCTTGTGAACCGGCCGTTGTGACTCATTGTCTCTGTGTGGAGATGAAGACAGTCGCCGAGGTGCGACTTGGCCCAGGCACACTGGGCTGCTCTCCCTGCAGCCTTGCCTCTCGTCCCCTAAATAAAGCCGCGCCAACAGCCAACGGGCTCAGGCGCGGTTCTGAGATGAACTTTGAGGAGCTGAACTTGTGTTTCTGGTGTGGGACGAAGCCCAACCTGGGGATGCTTTCGGGAGATGGTCAGCGCCAGGGCCCCTGGCCTGTGACAGCCTGAGGGGAGAAAGTCAAAGACCCTTGATGCTCTCGAGGTTTCAGACCTGTCCCAAGTGAAGTTTCTTGTGAGGATCAGTCAGCTTGGGTGGCTCCGGTGTGAGGGGCTAAAATTTTCTAAAGGAGGCAACGTTAAGCATCTCAGGTCATCTTGGAGAAGATCATTCTGTGACACGGCCCGAAGGGAGGGGACCCGTCTCAGGACAGCCTCGCCCTTCAGCTGGGAGTGCCTCAGGGCTCAGGGCCGTCGGTCGGGCCTTTCCCTTCACCTCCACTGGCCAAAGCCCCCAGCCCCTGGCTGCAACCTAGTTTCTTAGCGAGTTGAACCAGAGAAAGAAGAATACGAGGCTTATTGAGACCAGGAGGCTTCATGCTGTTTCCACACTTTTTAGACATTGTGGCCACCGTTTTCTCTGGCTGTCCATTCCAGAGTTTGGCTCTCGTGGCTCCGTATCTCCCTGGAAATGTCCAGGTTCCGTTGCTGGGTCATCTTGGGGAAGTGGTCAAGGCAGGTAGCACCGAAGCCTGTGCTTTGCACATCAGAGGCAGCAGGTGCTTGGTCAGATCCACCCGGCAGCTTCTCGGCCCTGACGTTCTGTTTCCATACAAGCCCGAGTCATGTGACCCCTAGCGATTTTTGGAAGCAATCAGGATTTGACCTGTGCGACCCGACAGTCTTACAGAAATTCATGTGAGGTGGGTTCCAGTTTTAAGGGTTTATGTATATAATGAAAGAGTTGCTATCCAGGAGTTGAGCTGCAGTCCAGCCTGGGGTTACCTTCCCCAGCGGTGCCTGTTTTTGCCATGTGGCCTTCCCCACATCTCACCTGGTTAGCCACCGGTTTGGGCCTGCTGGCTTCGTGTCACTTGGGCTCAGCAGCACCGTCGGCAGAGGCAGACAAGCTTTTGTTGTGAGATGGTTTGAACCCAGGCCCTGAGATCTGTGGGGCTGATTCCCTTTCTCCTCCGTGTTCCAGCTCCGGGGACGGGACAGATAGAGCGAGGGGGGTCCTACCCTCCCCTCCTGGGACCAGAAATGGTTCCAGAGGGTCACTGCCCACCTCTGAGGAAACAGCCTCGGCTGAACCGGAACCTGCAGCCTGAGGGAGAGGCTGAGGCTGCCCGGGTCCTGAGCTCCGTGCCGACGGGTCACGTCCTGCTCCCGCTGCAGGCGACTCCGGCCACGGGCGCCAAGCTGCTCGCTGCTTTTCTGGGCTTTGACTCTTCAGTCTGTTGAAGCTCTGGATGCTGAACAAAAGCTCTCCTGACGGTGACCCTCGAACCCAGCAGAGCGACGGGAAGCCCAGGCCGCACCTGCTGTCTGGGCCCCTGTCTGAAGGGCAGGCTCAGCATCTCTGTCCCTCAGAAAGACTGTCCGGGGCGGAGGGGCCACAGCCACTCCCCAGGCGTGGTCCCAGGGCCCAAGTAGTAGAATCGAGTCCTGGAGCATGTTGGTCTCCTTAGTAGGGTTATTTTTAATTGGAGCAACTTTGTTCATTTCTGGCATGAAATAAACTCTGGTCTCCTCAACGGGAGTGCAGGTGTTGACAACGGGTGTGGAAAGGGGATGGCCTTGGGCGAGCACGGACATCCCCCCGGTGGAACAACCAAGGGCGGAGAACACGTGTTGCCCCTGGACTCACCGTGGAGGGTCCTAGTGCCGCTTCCCGTGCAGCCCCAGCCCCCCTCACCGAAGGGCATCGCGCCCCCTTCGCTCTACCCTGATGCCGCTCCCCTGAGCCTGCCCCTGGAAACTCCTCTGCTCCGGCAGCTCCCTAACCAGCCCCGTCCCCACTCTCCCCTGCCAGACCTTCCCAGTAATGCCCCCGCATTAACCTCTGTGCTGTGGAAGGCGTCACTCACTCAGAAACCTCGGCTGCCCCCGGCCCGCCCGGGCCTCCTGTGCGGGCCCCTTCTGCTGGGGTTGTCCCGAGGCCCGGTGTGGACAGCACCCCCAGGCACACCTGCCTGATCCCTGGCTCCTTCCAGGGATGGGTTCCCCACCCGTGGCACATGTACCAGACAGACTCCTCAGAAGGGGTCTGGTGGCCTCCTTGAGAACAGAAGACATGACTGATGATCTAGGAAAAGGGCCAAATTCTGAAAAGAATGAAATGAATCCCTGATGCACACACTCTTGCTTGAAACTCTTTATTCCAAGATGATGTTTCTGTGACGCTTTGTGGCAGGTGACAAAAATCCAAACTTAGGGCTTTACGAGGTACACTTCCCTTCACTTATTTACGGTCTACACGAGCGGGAAGGTCAGGATTCCGCTGTCACAACCAGTGAGAGCTTGGGCGCTGTGGACACTGCAGCAGACAGCCGAGCGAGGACCACGGGTGCTAAGAGGCTACCAGTCCTGAGTTCGGTGGGGACAGAGCGCGCAGGGCATACCTTGGAAGTATGTTTCTGACATTAGCATACACGGTTCTGGCCAGTTCTTTCTGCGTGAACTGCAGCGCCTGCTTGGCACGGAAGCTCTGGGAAAGCCAGACCCGCACCTGCTTGCACGTGCCCACGCTCAGCCTTTGCCCCCAGGCAGCAGCCTCTGCGCACACCCTCGTGGCGCGCGCGCGCGCACGCACACACACACACACACACACAAGACCGCTGCGTCTGTGGAAATCAAGGCTGAGTTCCCACAGTTGCAGCAGGACAAGGCCCTCACAGTCCTAAAGATAAGAAACTGGACCAAAGACCAATCATGAACAGAACTTTGGGAGTAAAGAGCAAGGGGTCCCCAAGCTGGAGAGAGGAACGTGGCTTCCCCAGGTCACAGTCCCAAGGACATCTCTGGAAGCAGCACCAGTTCTGAAGGGGGAACAGAAGACTGCTATCCTCAGTCGGGGTCTGAGTCGGGTTCCGAGGAGAGCTGCCCCTCCATGGTCTCGCCCAGAGCATCCTGCAGGGACGTCAGCTGACCCCGGGGACTCATGCCCATGGGCTGAATGACTCTGTGCCTGTGAGGGGAAAGCACGGTGAGGTGGGGAAGGGGTCTGGTGGGGGGGGGTGGGCGCCGGGAGTCCTGATCGCCCCGACTGCTTCCCTGTGCTCCACCAAGCTATTCCCGTTTACCAGGGGATCCCAACTAGTGTACCCAGTGGCTTTGGGACCTTACAGTCTCTTAATTGCTCGAGATCTCAACTTTCATCACCTACAAAACAAACGTTAACACCCACCTCAAGTCTACTCCTTTTCTGGAACATCCCCTTTGTTCCAAACCTTAGCAGTGCAGCCTTGCCTAAGCCCACCTCTGACAGCAGCTCCTGGGGCTCACGAGACTGGGCGCGGGCCTGCGGGTCTGCTCCCCCTTCTCGCCACCGCACGTACCTGGACAGCTTGTCAAACATGTTCACTAGCTTCATGGCTTCATGCTCCTTCTGCTCCTCCGTCATGCCCTCCGTGGGGTTGGGCGGCGTTTCCTCCACCCTCCCGGTCACTGGGTTTATGCTGCTTCCCAGGGGAGGGGTGTAGGGAACGCATTAGTGACTCTCTAGGACAGGAGGCCGCTGCACGGGGTGGGTGCAGTCCCCCACGTCCTGCTCAGGCCTAGATGGGCAAGAAACCCATGCTCCTGGGGGTGGTAGGAAGCAGGGCAGTTGCAGGACGCCTCCCTCCAGGAGCAGCAGTGGACCAGCTCTTGCCGCCTGGATCTGCTGGTCCGCCAACCGCCCAGCCCCCTCCAGTCTGTGTTCGCAACGAAAGGTCCTAACATCAGGGTATAGCACTTACGGGGTCAGTGCCTGCCTCCCAAAGTCCTGCCCGTCTGTCCTCCTGTCCCACCCACTGTGGGTCCATCTAGGTATGGGAACGGGGACCAGGCCGAGTGGGGGAGCCGAGGGTGCAGGCGCACACACCTGGCCTTGGCTTCCTTGTACTCGTCCGTATCCGTGTCCTCGTCCTCCGAGTACTGGCCCTCAGGCCGGCCCCCCGCCATGAGGCCCCTGGCAGCCAGCAGGCCGGCGGCATTCCCATAGCCCGTGTACTTGATGAATCGGGGCACTGAAGGGCAGGGCAGAGGTCAGTGTGCGAAGGTGGCTGGGGGTGGGGGACAGGCGTGGGGCTGGATGCCAGCACTCACCACTCTCGGAGCACAGGACGAACAGGAACTCGGCGGCCACTCTTTTCACATCAGTGTCCAGGTGGGTCATGAGGCGAACGAGCTTGTTCCGCAACAACTCGCCAACCTCGGGCCGGGTCCTCACGTCCCGCAGCGGGGGCAGCACCTGGGGAGGTAGCCATCCCTCAGCCTGGGCCTGCAGAGGTTGGCGCCTGTGATCGGGGCCCGGCCCCAGACCCCACTCTGCCCATACCTGCGCCTTCAGGAACTTCCTGGCGGGCCGGTGCACGCGGGCACACTCCGTCAGCACGCTCAGCACGGGGGCCACGCTCTCCTTCAGCCTGTGTGTCTGCGGAGGAGCCTCTGTCACTGACTGTGCCGCCACCTGACGGTGGGGGGGGAGGCGTGGGGAGGGGAAGGGTGGCCTCCACACACGCACCAGAGGGTCCGGTCCTGGCGGGAGGCGCTCAGGCCCAACGCACGTGACCCAGCTCACAGTGTCCATGAGCTCAGGAAGAGGCCTGGCCACAGTCAGCTGAGAGGCCGAGTGGGCAGTGGGGTTCTGTGGGAGCTTCGAGAGGGCCGCTGGTGGGACTGAACTGAGGAGGACTCTCGTGTGCACTGTGACGTGGGGCACGTCTCTTAGCTACTCTAACCTCCTCGCCCAGACACCAAAGTTGTTCACAGCCATTAGCACACCAAGGGCACATGACCTGTCCTCAAAAAATAGTGGCCAGGGCGCCTGGGGGGCTCAGTCACTGAGCGTCTGCCTTCGGCTCAGGTCATGATCCCTCGGTCTTGGGATCGAGTCCCGCATCAGGCTCCCTGCTCGGCGGGGAGCCTGCTTCCCCCTCTCCAGCTCCCCTGTGCTTGTGCTCCCTCTCTCGCTGTGCAGCCTTGCCTAAGTGTCATAAATAAATAAAATCTTAGAAAAAAATAGTGCTCAAAACACAACAAAAATCCCTCCTCTGTGGGCTTTCTGGACCCAGACAGCAAAAGCTCCTTTTCTCCCTGGCCTCACCCGACTTACCTCCCTGGACCCCAACCCAACAGCAGCAGTGGGAGGGACAGTCACACACATCACATCCAATGCACGTGACCCAGCTCACAGTGTCCATGAGCAACGTGGATTCCCAAGGGGTCCACCTAATTCCCCTCCACTCCACTCTGCAGCCTGCGTGCTCCCAGAGGAGCTGGTTAGAGGTCTGGCCAGCCACTGTCTCAAGTGCAGGCATAGGGATCAGGCAGCCCCGGGCTCAAGATGCCTCTGGGTGCCTCAGGGATGCCAAGAGACAAATGATGCTCGTTCCCAAGAGCCGCTCAATACAGCAACACTAAGGCTCGAAAGCCACAAGCAAAGACTCAAAAAACATCCACAAAGAACTCTAAAAAGTAAGTTGTTTGACTTTGAAAACTCATTATAGCAACCAGCAAAACAAAACCCTTCAAATTTGTGTGTGTGTGTGTGTGTGTGAGAGAGAGAGAGAGAGAGAGAGAGAGAGAGAGAGAGAGAAAGAAGGTCCACATGTTTCTCAGGAAGGAGGAGTCTGGTTTTCTGCCAAGCTGGACCACAGAGCAGATGGAGAAATTTCCCAAATCACCCTGCCAGGCTGATCTCCACTTAGCGGTGTGGACTGTAAGAAAGCAGTGACCACGGTGGCCTGGGAAAGCCAGAGCCACCGAGGAACCCCCACATCAGGTCCCTCTGCCCACCTGGTGCAGACGCTTCTCCAGGAAGCTGAGGAGGACACGAATCACATCCATGTTCGCTCCCAGGAACTCCAGGGAGCCTTCGCGTGGCTCCAGGGTGAGGAGGACGTCCAGACACTTAAGAGGCAAGTTCCCCAGGAGGTTCACTGTGTGGCTGAGGACAGGTGGGCAGGAGGGCTTGCTAAGTCTGACCCCCCAGCATAGGTAAAACCCCCGGTGCCCCCCGCAGAGGCCACACGTGACATGAACTCGTGTCCCGGGGCCTGACGACAGGAACCGGAGACCAGAGCTGAGGGTGGGACTGACCGCAGAAGTGTTTCCACTCGGCGGGGTGAGTTCCTAAGGACGGGGGCATGTCTGCAGATGCCCTCCCTGCCAGGCCGTGTCCGGGCTGAAGCACGACAGACCCTGCCTCGGCACGGGTCCCCAAGACAGAGATGAGCAAGCACACTACCCTGTGAACGCGGCAGCGTCTGTCACTACTCCCTCCGTTCCAGAGAGTCATGCCCACCCTCGGATCTGTACATCTCGTCCTGGCCACGTACTGACGGACCGTGGAAACACAGTGACGTCGGGTCCCCGCCAGGGCTGGGAACCACTCTCCAGACACACGAACCCACTTCCCTTCCCTCTCACAGGCCCCACCCTCACCCGTGGAACTCCTCTGTGCGGTCTCCAGCAGCAGCGGCCATCACACAGTGCCGCAGGATGGTCCCCAGGTGCCGATAAAGGGCAGCATCTTCCTGACCAAAAAGAAAGGGGTTCCTGTGAGAGGAAGCCCCACTCTGGGATCATGGGCACGGACTACTCATCTCCTCTACTGCACACCTAGCCCCTCGACCTCTCCTACGTACCCTTGACGACGTTTCCTCGATCAAGTCTAGGTCCCCTCGGGATGAAGTCACAGTGTACGCTAGCCCCATGCTCCCGGCCTCCCCATGCCCCAAACGGCCCTCCTGCCAGGCTGCAGGAGCCACTCGTACCCTCCACCTCTCTTAGAAACATTCTTCGGGATCCCCTGCCCAAAACGTGCCTCTCCTTTCCTCCCCCCGATAGGCTGAGAGCTCCGTCGGTCCTCTCCTCATCGGACACCCAGAACCCGGCAGGTACCCTCTCGCCAGACAGATCCCGGAACCATCCACACCGTTAAGCCCTACCTGTGGGCTCAGGTCAGTCCTCACCTCGTCCACCTCTCTCTTGATGGAGTCGAAGGTGATGTTGAAGAGCACTTTGAGGATCTCCATGGCCCGCTCGGTCTCCTGGGGAGGAAGGAGCTCAGGCGGGTTCTCCTCTGGGATCAATCCCAGGGTCAGCTCCAGCGCCTCAGTCAGCAGGTGCACCCCCCGCAGGTCCTGAAACAGCTGCTGGCGCACGTCGGTGCGGAGTGCCGTGAGCAAGAACAAGAGGCGCAGGTCAAAGAACTGGATGTCGTGTGGGAAGCTGGTCTTGTGACCCAGCCCCACGCGCTCTGCCAGCCTCACCACCAGGCGGGCCTCTGCCGCCAGCACCTGTGCCACCGGGCTGCTGAGCACGAGGTTGCACAGGCACTTAAGGGACTCGAGTACAACGTCCAGGTCCAGAGGCTCCGGGACCGGCTCCTCCAAGGCGATGCCGGCGTAGCGGGCAAGTGCCTGCAGGCTCTGGCGGCTGGTGAAGGGGTCCAGGCAGCTGCGGTCCCTGGACAGGATGCGGATACTCTGCAGCCAGGTGACGCGGCGGGAGGGCGGCAAGCCCCGCTCCAGGACCGAGACCAGCAGCTCCGCCAGCCTCTGTGGGCAGGGAGAAGAGCGGCTCCACCAGGCCCCTTTCCCCGCGGCCACCCACGCCTGCCCCTTTCCCGCTCGCTCGGCACCCACCTTCCTGTCCTCCTGCTGGGCGTCCTCGAACGAGAAGCTCTGGGAGTTCTGCGGAGAGACCCGGGAGCTCAGGGGCTCCGCGGACCCCTGAGGCCCCCTCGGACCCGGGGGCGCCCCACCCCCGTCCCTCGGGGTGTGCACTCGGCCTGTCTCCCCACAGCGACTCCTCAGGGGCGCGGCGCCCGCCCGGCCGCAGGCCCCTCGCCGCACACACCCGCTCAGGACCGGCCACGACCTCCCTTCCGTGCCCCACCCCGCCCCACCTCTTCGGTGCGTGGACCCCGTCCGCGGCCCTCGCTCACCTCCCGGTTGTACGTGCGCAGAGCCTCCATAATCACGTCCTCCTCTCCCGCCTCCACAGCATCCGCAACCACCCGGGGCTCCATGGCGCCCGCGGGCTCCCGCGCCGGGCAGGAGAGACGGGCTGCGCTTCCCAGCTCCGGCCGGAGTCCAGCCGCCCCGCCCCGCCCCGCCCCGGCGCGCGGGGGAAGCCGGGACTGGGCGCGCCGCGTCGGGGGGCGGGGCCAGGGCTGCGCGCGGGGGAGGCCGGGACGGTGTGCGTCGCGCCGCGGGGCGGGGCCAGGGCTGCGTGCGGCGGAGGGGGGGCTGTGTGCGCCGGGCCCTGGGGCGGGGCCAGAGCCGCAGGCTCCTTAAGGTGGCGAGACTTGGGCCAGCTGATTGGAGCTTGAAGGTTTTGCCGAGAAGTTGACGGGTTTCCAAAGATCCTACTAAGTGATCGTACGACCTCAGGGTCGAGTCGCCCCTGAACCTAATAGGGACCCATGCTTCTTGGGCCGGAGTTCCCAGCAGGCGAGGACCCTAGCCCGCCGCACCACGCCTCCCTCCCACGCCCCTCTTGATGCGCGGACCAAGTGGAAGTCGAGGGGAGAGCCGGGGCGGAAAGGACTCTGCAGCCCCGGGACCACTTGGTGTGTTCAACAGGGGTTTGAGTGCCTGACGAGTGCTAGCTCCCTGCCTTCGTAGAGCTTGTGTTCCGAAAGGGAAGACAAGGGAACACAGACGGCTGGGTTAGCGGTGGGCCGCAAAGGGGTCTGAGTCGAGTCCGTGCCATTTTTGCTGAGACTGGACGATAAGAAGCGGTCTGGGGGAATGTCATTCAAAGCAATAGGAGCGGCCAGTGCCAAGATGGGAATGGCCGCGGTGGGCGAGAGAAACACATTCCTGGAGCTTCAAGAAAGGGGAGAGTGGGGAGGAGTCAGGATGAAGGCAAAGCCCGATCGTATGCAGCAGTGTCCTGGGTGTGCAGCTCAGACACAGGGTGGCCTGGACGGTGTCCTCTTCCGGAAGGCAGAGAGATGGACATTCCCGTGTCAGCGTGCTGTCGGGAGGACTACACGGCACGCAGCAAGTGCTGCAGCACGGTGTGTCGGCATGCACCGTGCAGCAAGCCCCTGTGGGCCGTCTCCTCCGCGCCAGGCCCACTCCCGGTACCGAGTGCGACGGCAAGAAGCCCTGGCTCCTACTGTCCCCACACTCCCACCCCTCATCTGGCTTCGTTTTCCTGCAGAATGCTTCACCCCTGCATCTTCGGCAGCGCTCGCCGTTCCCGGAACTGGTCTCCAGCTAGTCCCACAGGCAGCGACCGCGGCCTTGATTCGCACCACAGCCTGGGCGGTGGCGAGCGCCCGCTGCGACCCCTTCCAGGCTCCCTCCCGAGAGAGGCGACCTGGGAGCGCTCCCGGGTAGGACCCGACTCCGCCTTCCCCGCGATTGGCCGGTAGAAGTGTCTATCCACGCCTCCATGCCGTCATTGGCAGGGAAAGCCTCACGGCCCGCCCCCTCCCCAGACCGGAAGTGGGCCGGCCGCCGGCCGGAAGTCGGCGTCCTGAGCGTAAGCAGCGGGGCCGGAGGGTCCTCCCCGGGACTACGCCACGTCCGCGGAGGCCGTGGCCGCTCGGCTCGCCGAGACCGGGGCCGGGGCCCGGGCCGGGCGCGATGGCAGACTGGGCTCGCGGTGAGCGCGGGGAGCGAGCCGGATGGCGGCGCGGCCGTCCGTCACGGGCGGGGCTGCCCGCCGGAGACGCCGCCGGAGGGCGGAGCCGGACCGCGCGCGCCGGGGAGGGGTCGCTGGGGCCCTGCGGGTGCTCCTCCGCCTCCGAGGTCCTTCCGCCGGGGCCTCCGGCGGGCCACTCGTCCGCACGTCCCGGAAGCTAGCGTTGGGAGGGGGAGCTTGATGCCCCCCCCGAGAACCCCTGTTCTCACCCGGGAAGTGGGGTGCCGATGCCTGTGTCGCCGGGCTGTTGGGACTGAAGGATTGAACGAACGTGGAGTGGTTGGTAGGATGTTAACATCCCTTCCTTTGGGGTTTGTGCACGTCGGCGACTCGTAGGGCTTTGCCTCGGTTGGGTCCGGCCCGCCGAGGCGTCCGGCCCGCGGCAGATTTGCACTCCGACCTTGGGGGAGCTGGGTCTGACCACCTCGTGGGACAGGAATTCGGAATCAGCCGGCCTGGCACTAGTCCCGTGTCACGTTTCAGCATGGACCCTGCTCTGGGTGCCACGTGAGGTGTGGGGTGCAGAGGTGAGCAGACCTAAGCCGACCTCAGCCCCTAGTTTTGGGTGTTGCGGAGCTCTGCTCCGTTGTTTCCTCCGTGGTTACTTGTCAGCGGTTCAGGACCCAGTTGACAGGTCGTCCCTGCAGGGGCCCTTCCTGCTCCGCCCTCTGAGTGCCAGAATTAATTGTTTTTCGGAGGACGGGTCCCATGAATCCTGATGACACCTGTGGGGGCATCGGACGGGTTCTATCACAATATTAGAAAGTGCTGGTAGGACTGAACGCTTTGGGGTACCTGTCCTTGCTGGCTTGGATATGTTCGCAGGCCATGTGCTCAAATGGCAAGTGCTCACACACACTGTCCTTTACACAGCGTGCCCTGTGTGAAGTCCATGCACCTGACCCTGGCTCAGGGTTGGACCTGTCTATAGATGGGAGTCCCCTGAGACTTCCAGCTTGTCGGGATAGAGCTGGAGTGAGGAGCCCCGAGACCACTGAGACCATCAGAAGGGCTGATGCAGGGCTGATGTGCAGGGGTCAAGGGCAGGGGTCAGATGCACCCCCTCAGACTCTCCCTTCTCACAGCTCAGAACCCCGCCGCTGTGGAGGACATTCTAGACCGGGAGAATAAGCGGATGGCCGACAGCTTGGCTTCCAAGGTCACCAGACTCAAATCGGTCAGTGGTGGTCCTCCCTTCATCTGGAGTGGGGACCAGAGGGAGGTTGAGGCCGGGAAGGGTTTCAGGTAGTTCCCATCTTCCTTGTCTCCTCCATGGCGGCACTCCTCTGTGGGGTCCAGGGGACACCTGGATCTCCTGATCTCTGCTGGTGGCACTGTGCCTGGCAGAGTTGTTGGCAGGGTCTGCTGGTCTCCTGGGGGGGTCAGGTGCCATCCAGTGTGCCTTCTCTGGCCTGACCTTGCCCCCTCTGTGTCCTGACCAGCTGGCCCTGGACATCGATAGGGACGCAGAAGACCAGAACCGGTACCTGGACAGCATGGTAAGGGTCTGCAGTGTGCGCGGGCGTCGCGGTCAGCTGTGCCCCACGCTGCCTGCTGTGCAGGCCCCTGGCGTTGCCTGTGGCACCTGCGTGGCAGTCATGGAGGTGCTGCCCCTGTGTGACCTTGCTGGGGTTCCTCCCTCAGGACTCGGACTTCACAAGCATGACAGGCCTGCTCACGGGGAGCGTGAAGCGCTTTTCCACAATGGCAAGGTCTGGGCGAGACAACCGGAAGCTCCTGTGTGGTATGGCCGTGAGCCTGATCGTGGCCTTCTTCATCCTCTCCTATCTCCTGTCAAGGGCAAGGACATGAGCCCCGAGGAGCTGACTTCCGTGGGTGCCTGGGGCAGCCAGGGCCTCCTCCTGCCTGGTGTCCTAGGCTCCAGAGGAACTACCTACAAAATACTCCTTTGAAATGATGATCGTGGCTTAGGAATTTTCTTCCTGTGTGGCTGGAGTTCATGGCTGCCTCTGACCGAGTGAGCTCATGTTGGCTGGTCCCATGTGCATAAGGGTCTCTTTCCCTTGGGGAAACCGAGGCTCGGCCGCCTGTGCTGCTCTGGGTGTGAGAGGCTCTGGCAGAGTCAGGTGTGAGCAGAGCCTCTGGGATTCCGGGACATGGCCATGTGTGGCCAGCAGCCCTTCCCTTGTCCCTTGGGGCTTTGACATTTTGGGGCTCCGCCCCATCCACATCTCTGGGTAAGGCCGCGTCTGATGCCTGCGGTGCCGACACAGGAAGGGGGGTTTGGCTGTGAAGTCTGAGCACCATCGCCTCAGCTCAGAGACGGCAGCTCAGCTTTGGTTGCCAGGCAAGGGCAGGTCAGCCTCGCCTGCCCTCCAGGCCCTCGGGGGAGGGCAGGGCATTGTGGACGAAGAAGCGGACTGCTGGAGGCACTGGGCCCTGATCCTTTCGGATCTCACAGTCCTGTATCCAGGGGCAGAGTGTCCCACTTTCTCAAGATCAGGGTGTAGCCAACACCAAAGATGTATTTCCGGGAGACCAGACCTCCAGGAGCAGTTCCAGCTGGCATTTCAGAGTCGGGCAGAGTGTGTGTTGGGGAGGCCTCCCTACAGGGGCTCTCTTCATAGGACCCACGGGTCCCTTTTTGAGGGTCACCGGGCAGCTTCTCCTCCATGTGAGGCTCTTCAACAGTGAGTCTCCCCTTACCAAGGGCACCCTGAGTCCCTCCCCAGCCTCTGCAGCCTGCCCTCCACGCCCGCCTCTCCCCGGGCCCTCACTGCTCACTTGGCCAGTGCCGTGTTCCCACAAACCGAAGCACAGGTCCAGCTGGGCCAGTGGCTTCTCACTCCTGGTGAGGTGTCGGCTCCCTCGTTGTGCATAAACACGTGCGAGAAACGATTGGTCAGCTCTGCGTTCTTCTCTGTCCTTGTTCCCGTCTTCTGCCAGCGCGCTCACTCCCAGAGGACCGTTGGCGCTGCCCCACAGTGCCTGCTGTGCAGGCCCCCGGTGTGACTCACAGACACTGCACATCGGCTCCGGTCTCCGGCTCTGGTCACCTTGCCTTCACTGCTGCCGCTCCCTGCTGTCCCTTCTGCTTCCTCCTCTTTCTCCTCTTCCTGTCCCTCATCCATCCGGCAGGCCTGGCCTCTCCTCACGTAGTCGCCGTAGCACCGTTCTCGCCTTGTACCTGCTGGGCTGCTCGGCCTCCTGGAGGAGGGGAGCCTACTTCCCTACTTCGGAATCCTCTGTTCTGACTTGCCCCGACCCCTCCGGATGCTAGTTTCTCAGCCGGGGAGGTCAGCTTACCTGCCTCCCCGTCTGGGGGGCTTTGCCGTTTCCCCTGACGCCTTGACAGTCCTTCTCAGGCCCCCGTGGTCCTGCCTCCCTCCCCGGTCCCCACGCACTGTGGTGTTGAGTCAGCGGTCTCACGTCAAGGCTTGCCACGGGGGCACGTCCACTGGTCAGGCACCAAGCTCACTAGACCTGTGTAGCGTGTCTGTTCGCACCCACACTCTGCATCCCCCCTGGGCCTGTGCCGCTGACGTCTTCCTGACGACGTGGCTCAGTTGGTGGGAGCCGAACCACACTGCAGATTCAGTGCTAGTTTAGATTTGGTGTTTCGGGTGGTCTTCACAGGTGCTTTCTGCCGTCCGCCTCAGACCTCAGGCTGCAGTGTTCTCTCCTGAGAGAGCTTTTTCCTGTTCTCTCATGAAGCCCCAGCTGCCTCCCCACTTCCACAGCTCTTTGTGGCCCTTCCCGCTATTTTGGGGTCTGGGTTTTCATTCCTTTCTGGTTTCCCTTTTTGTTTCTCATTCTGGTGGTATTGGGATGGATTCCACGATGGGGGCGCGCCAGCTCTGCCGCCGGCCTCTCCGCACCTTCGCCCTCCTCCTGCCCCGTCTCGGGCGCCGGGCACCTGCACCTGTGCAGTCTGCCGACATTGGTCCCTGAAGCCACTGAAAGAGGATCTGGGGGCCCAGCTCGGGCCAAGTGAGGACACACTGCCAGGCTGTATCCCACCGTTGAAGGACAAGGCATTTAACGATAAAAATTTGGAATAAACAGCTTCGTGATGAAGTAAACAGTCCTTTGGTGTAATCATTTTCTTGGGTGCCTCAGGGTTTTGTCTGCAGCTGACCCTGGTCCCCAGATTGGCCATGCGCCCCTCCCTGCACCCTTCCTCGCTTGTCCCTCCCACCCCCACCTCAGGCGGGTGGCTTGCCACTTTCTCTGCCGAGTTTGTGGCGCTCACCCCCCAGAGCTGAATGAATAAATGTGAGGAGCTCCGAACACAGCCTCGCGTGGCCCCAGCAGAGTGAGGGTCAGCGGCCATACCGAGCCTCGTACAGCTGGTGGGCTCCCAGGCGGGGCCGCCCACCCTGCGGTCTTCATGGTGACCTTTCCCCGGGGCTGCAGAGCAGTCCTCGCTCCACCCCTCAAGGCCTGGCCTTGGACTCCAGGCAGCCTCTGGAGACGCCTGGCTCTGGCCTCGCTCGGACGCCCCCTTCCCGGCCCACATCCTTGTGCTGCCGGTGTCGCCTTTGCTCTTAACAGAGCACCTTAAACCTTAGTCACAAGTACAGTGACTCGCGTCTTCTGGTTAGTGTGGTTGGCATTCGAGACCGGCATGCTGAGGACGGCCATGTGCCTGGACCGTTAAGGCCTCGGCTGGCCGATGGGAGCCCGGGGCCGTTGTCCCCTGAAGGCTCAAGTAAGTGCCTGCAGGTTGGTGGCGGCGAGCTGGCTGCCTGGATGGCACGGTGGCCCCACCAAGTGCTGTGCTCACACCGTGGTGGCTGGAGCTGGAGGGAGCAAAGGGACGGGGTTGCCTAGCGCCGCAGAGGAGCCGTGTCCTTTGTATGTTGCATGGCCTGGCCTCAGAGCCCATGCAGTGTCGCGTTGTTGAGGGCGGTCACAGATTCTAGTCCAGATTCGAGGGGAGGGACACAGGCCTCATGGAGGAGGGTCAGTCACGCAGGGAGAAGGCCCCATGGAAGGGGATGGATGCCGGTGTGACCATTCCTGCAGTGTACAACCAGGTATGAAGTGCAGAGCCCAGGGCAGAATTCGGAGGGTGGACGTGGCATGGTGTCCGAGGATCCCAAGCCCTCTCTGCTCAGACCCCAGGCCCTGGAAGCCAGGATAGGCCCCAGCCACCTAGGCAGGAGCCTCTTTTCTGGGAAAAAGGGCTTGATTCTCCGGCCAAGACAAACTAATGTAACCTGTGATTTATTAAATATCTGGGCACAGCAGGAAACAAGTTTAGCAAATGGGAAAGCAGCATAGAAAAAATAACCGGTCACAAGTGTCCAAACAAGCAAGCTCCGCCCTGCAGGGCCGGCCGGCCGCAGCCCCGCTGGTCCGGAGCCCACGGCCCGGCGTCTCTTGTGGGGGGGTGAGCCGTGCAGAGGCTCTGGGCGGCCGCTAGGGTGGGCCCGGGGCTATTCCACGTCCACCACCAGGGGTGTCATGTAGTCGGAATGTTTGATGCCGAAGGTGACGATGGGGGCGCAGGGCTTGGTCACTGTCACCTGGGAGAGGAGAGGCTGTGAGAAGAGCCAGCGTCCCTGGCCCTCCTGACAGGCCCCGCCCTCCCTGGGGCTAGAGCTGCTGCCAGCGGCCTCACTGTCCCCCCGGAGCCTGGGCCAAGGTGACTGGCAGCAAGTCCACACTGCCGGGTTCAAACACCGAGGCTGGTGCGTGGTGAGCGCTCAGCACGCGAACTGTCCCTGGTTTCTGGGGAGGCGGAGCCTGCCTGGGGCAGTGCCAGGGGTGCATGGCCACTGGGGCCCCCACAGGCCCTTCCCCTCCACCCCCACTCTGGGCGTGCTCCCCAGCTACTCAACCCCTCTCGCCGGTGCCCCACCGGGCTGTGCCCCTGCCAGCCCCACCCCCCGGGCTGTCCCCCCAGTCGACCACTCTGGCCTGTGGTCCCTGCTCCCCAGGCTGTGTCCCCCCTCACCCTGGGTGGTGTCCCCACTACCCCTCCCCACTGGGCCGTGACCACCCCCGTCCCCACTCCCTCCTCACCGTAACCCCCCCACTCCTCACCCCACCCCTCTGGGCCCTGCTCTTCTCAGACCTTCTCAGGACTGTGGGCTCCTGGTCCTGGCTTGAGGGTCTTGTCCCCTGGGGGCTCCACCCGGGCTGCCATGGTGTACTGTGGAGCCTTGAACTTCGTCACCTGCACGTCCGTCTGGCGGTAGGCTGCAGGACCTGGGGTCTAGGGGGCGAAAGAGGCTCAGACAGCCTCAGCCTGCCAGGGCACGCCACAGAGGGCAGGATGCCAGCATCGGGCCGTGGGCCTCAAGCTTGAGCCACTGTGTATCTGTGTGTCAGGGATCCCTGTTGTCACACTGTGGGGATGACCTTCTCTGTGTGGGACGTTGCCCTCGCACAGCAGCCTCGCTCTGGCAAGGACACCCCCGTATGTGCCAGTCCCAGGCTGGTCCCTCTGGTGTGTGCCAGAGAGGCCCCTTTCCAGCTGGGACTCTGTCCTATGGGACTTGATGGCCATGGGATGGGCGGGCGAGGTCAGCAGCGCTGGGATGCCACCCTGGCCTTCTCCTCAGGCTCCTCAAGCTCCCGGGCACATGCTCACCTCGGGGCCTTTGCACTGGCTATTTCTGCAGCTGGAACCCTCCTCCCCCAAATACCTTACGGCTTTTCTTCTTCCCATCTTCCTGCAGGCCTCTTTATCAAAGGCTGCTCCTTGCCTTCCCTGCAGCAAAGGCCCCTCCCCTGCTCAACCCTCAGCACTGTTACTGTTGGTACCCTTGTCCATTGTCTGCCCCTCCTCACCCCTAGACTGGAACTGTGTGTGTGTGTGTGTGTGTGTGTGTGTGTGTGTGTGTCTGTGTGTGTGTTGGGGGGGCAGGTGCCAGGCATGCGGCAGGCCCCAGAGGATGAAGAGCTGACCGGCTTCAGTCTGGTGGGACCGGGATCTGGGGGACAGGGCCAGAGGGGACACCTCTGGGGGACGAACAGTGCTGCGCCCTGGCGGGGAGACCCTTGCCTTGTGCAGGTCGTCACTGAAGCTGCCCAGCTTGCTGCGACCCTTGATGGAGAAGGAGGGCTGGGAGGCCTTGCCGACAGTGTGGGGCCCCATCACCACAGGCAGCATGTAGGCGGCCGGGCCTGCGGGGCGCACGGGCATTGAGTCTCAGGCTGGACAGAAGCCTGCATCCAGACTCTCCGCGGGCTCCTTCCCTGGGGCCTTTCCCCTCGAGGAGGGCAGCCGTCGGGCAGCCTGGTCCGTTCCGCCGCCCCCGCCAGGGTCCCCAGCCCAGTCAGAAGTTGGCCGCCGGGGCTGCTGCGCACCTGGGGTGCTGTCCACTCGAAAGGTCTTGGTCCGGGCGGAAATGGAGTGGCTGGGTGCGGAGTCAAACACGTGCCTGGTAGATTTCTCCGGAAAGTAGTCACCTGGCCCGGGAGAGGGGTGGAGGGTGCGCTGGGAGGGACAGGGCTGCTCCCACAGGCTGCTGACCCGGCTCGGGGGTCAAGGAAGCCCCGGCACTGCAGAGGCAGGGCCCCAGGCCAGCCCCGATGGTGCCCGAGGCTGGTCAGGGGTGTCTGGGGGCTGCGGGAATCGGGCGGACAGCTGCAGCTTTGGAGGAGGAAGGGCAGGCTCTGATGCGGGCCTGGTGCTGGGACGCAGGCCAAGGAAAGCTGGGGTCAGAGTTGGCCCGGAGGGTCCCCAGGGCTGCCTTGGCCTGCGGGTGTCCGTCGTGCGGCAGACGAGGGGATAGGAGGCCCAGGACGCTTGTGTTCCCTCACAGCCTCACCGTGACAGGACACGTGGTAGCTGTCGGCGGGTTTGGCCAGTGCTGCGGGGGGCCCAGAGTCCCTTACCAGGGCCAGGGGTCATGACGGTCTTGGTGCGGTAGCGCCCCAGGATGGAGTAGGCGGGGCCGAGGTCCTTGCCCGTCCTCAGTATCTTGGGGTTCACACTGTAGCGGGGCCCTGGGGAGCAGTTCTCGGCCAGTAGCATGGGAGCCCCCCGGAAACTGTAGGCTGGTGCACGCAGCTTGGTGGGTGTGTGCTTCACAAAGCCTGTGGGGCAGGGGCTCTGAGCACCCTGGAGCCAGACACCACCCTTCTCCCCACCCTGTAGGCCCCAGGGGCGTTCATGGGCTGCGAGTCAGGGATGAGCCCCCAACCGCCCCAGCCCTACCCTGCACTCCCACCCCTCAGACCCCCAGACCGTCCTCGACTCTCCCCGGGGTGGCCCCAGCCTCATTCCAGGCACTGCCCGGAGTCCCCCAAGTCCTCCGCGGGCTCACCCCAGGCCCACCCCAGGCCCTCCCCAGACCCCCATCAGACCCTCTCCAGGCCCTCCGCAGGCCTGGCTCCTGCCCGCACCCCAGCCCCATTTCAGGCTCCCAGGCACTTACCCGTGGTGGGCGGGATCAGGTACTTGGGTCCTGGGCTGCTGTAGAGGGCCATGATGGGCCCCCGGGGGCGATGGGGCCTCCAGGTGCCCACCCATACTTCCTCTGCCATGGCTGGCTCTGTCCATGGATGGGAGGGTGACCAGGTGCCGGGAAGACCCGACTCCTCACCCCATCCCTGCTTTGTCCCCACTGATGGGCAGAATTGCAGGCCACAGTCTCCTCAGTGAGGTCTTGCGCTGGGCCCAGACTTCCAGAACTTCCGCTTGGAGTAGGGGGCTTGCTGTGCCGCCCACCAGCTCCTCCTCCCCGAAGAGGAGCTCCAGACCCTCGTGTACGCGCCCAGAAGGGCGGTCTCTTCCAGCCCTCACAGACCACCCCTCCCTGGCTCAAAGGGGTTCTGGGCAGGTTCCTCCTACTCAGAGGACCCTGGGCACTGCTGGGCAAGAAGCGGTGGGCAAAGGTGGGAAACTTCTTGGTGGAGACTGTGCCATGGGGGGCGGGGCAGGCCGCTCCAGAGAGGCCCTCACCTGTTTGGTCCAGGAGCTGCGCGCAGAGCAACCTATGGACCAGGCGTCCTCAGGGGCGGTCCCGTCGCCTCTGGTCCCTGGCCTCAGTGCCAGGGAGTTCCCGAAAAAGGGGCATGGAGAGGAAGGCCTCTCCCTCTCTCTCCTCTCCCCAGGGGGCTTGGAGAATTGGGGAGGGGTCCTAGCCCCCAAGCTCTAGAATGTGGCTCTGTGGGACGGCGGGTTCTAGATCACCATCTGTGTGATGGAGACAATGGCCTCTGCCCGGGGAACCCCCACCCTCACCAGGCATGGTTCAGGTCAGGACTTTGCTCCGCTCCTCATTTGCAATGGGAGGGGCAGAGGCTTGGAGGGCAGGAAAAGAGGAAAAGGGACAGCAGGGTTCTGTACAGGACAGGGAGGCCACGGGGCCCGGGACTGGAGTGGCGGGGGAGTGAAAGTTGTGAGGGGCACAGAACCATCTGGTCAGCCCTGTCCCCAGTGAAGACCGCTGATCGGGGGGACTGAGACACAGGAAGGCTCCGGCAGTTGGGATCCTGGGATCCGTGGTGGGGGTAGGGTCGGCGCTGGCTGGGGAGGTGGGGGGGGGACCTGCTGCCCCCCCCCCCCCCCCCCCCCCCCCCGCCGAGCCCCTGCAGGCCGTGCCCTTCGGAGCGCGGCTGCCCTCAAGAGCAGATGCACTTTCTTCTTGACTTTGTCACGCTTCCCTTTGGGGCTATGGCTCAGGTCCGCGTTTCTTCCAGGTAGACTCTTTTCTTGGGTTACTTGGGGGAGATTGCTTTTAACCCCTGACCTGTGCCACTGTGTATGTTGTCCTGGAATGACAGCCTGCAGATGCAGAGCGCCCCCAGCGTGACCTCCCAGACCTGGCCACGTCCTCTGCCTGGGGCCCTTTGCCCCCCCTGCTGAGGCCCTGCTCCTGCATCCCACCACCGCCCCTGCAGGCCTACCTGCCTGCCCATCCCGTCCATCCGGACAGGGATCTGGTGGGTCTGCCCTCTGGGCGCATGAATCTCCGTGTGTGTGTGTGTGCGTGTGTGTGTGTGTAGCTGTGGCCCCGAGTGTGGGGAGAGACAGGAGCCCGGAGCTGAGCTGCAGGAGGCTTTATTGATGGAAAGGTTTTAGGATAAATTCGCACACGAGGAAGCGGTAATGGGGTGGCGGGCCGTGGCTGCTGTGTAGCCGGTCCTGTGGCCGCCTGGAGCTGTGACTGGGGTCGGCTAGGCCTCATCCTCACTGCCCAGCACTTGCACCTGGAAGGCAGACAGGTGTGGGCCGAGAGGGCTGGGGGTCCCGTCCTTGGGGAGCAATAGCTAGAAAGCCCCGTCTCCATTGGGCAGGCAGGCCCAGGCCAGCCCCTGGGGGACAGCAGGCTCTGGCATATTTCAGCCAGTCCTCTCCTGGCAGCTGGGGAGGCCATGTGTGCACCTGTGTGTCCGTGCGTGTATGTATATGTAGGGGAGGCTGAGGAGGCTCTGTGGGGAGTGAGGTCTGGGATGTGCCCTTCCGATGACTGCGGCCGGTCAGGGCGTCTGCAGGGGTGGTGGGCTGCGTTGGGGGGGTAATCAGGAGCTGCGGCATTTGGCAGAGGGCCAGTAGGGCGGGGCCGTGGGTCCCGCTGGGGCTGCGGGCATTTAGGGACCTGAGAGCCCCCGCCCCCCAGCCCCGGTACCAGCAGTTTGACCAGCTCCGCCTTGTGCATGGGCTGGAGGCCGTCGATGCAGGACTTGAGCTCCGTCAGTGCGGCCTTGGCGTCTGCATTGACGTTGTACTTGCTCAGGGGCCCCTCGTATAGCTCCTCGGGGGACCCCACCAGCAGCGTTTGCAGGAAGTCCATGAAAAACTCATTGTTGTCCTCCCCGATGCCCAGCCCTGTGTGGTGGGGGCGGGATGGCACCAGGACGGGAGGGTTGCTTTCCCGCCCGTGACCTCAGATGTCCCAGAACTCCAGCCTCGGCGTCCAGACCTTCCGCAACCCTCCTCATCTCCCCCAGATCTTCCTCTGCAAGAGCTCCCAACCCTGGCTGCCCACAGACCCTTCCCCTCCTTCCTCCCTCCACGCTGGGTTTCCTGGCATCTCTGGGGAAGGAGTCCAGACCCTCACGCAGCTGAGATTTCCCCTCCATGTGGGGTTGGCTGACTTGGCGCTTGGAGGGTTGGGGTCAGGCTGGGCTGGGCTGGTGACACCAGGGCCGGGGCAGAGGTTGGAGCTGGGCTGGGTGGGGGTGGGGCTGCACAGGGCCTGGCGTTGGCGGGGGCCTCAGGGTCCTTGGCCACATCTGCGTTCCGTGGTGGAGTCTGGCAGGGCCCCTGCAAAGGCTGCCGCCCCTCCCTGGAGAGGCCTGGTGCCTGGGCTTTCAGCTGCCCGGGTCTCCCTCGATCCCCCAAACAGAGGCCTTCCTGGCAGAAGCACAGACTCACCCCAGGAGCAGAGCAGGGCGAGGGCCGCGAGCAGGAGGGTGCTGCTCCCCTTCATGGCAGACAGCGGTCCCTTGGGAGCTGCCTCTGCTGGCTTTATGCCGCACAGGTGGCACCTGGACTGGGGGCGGGACAGCTTGCCCGTCAACACCTGGGCAGCCAGGGGGTGTGTCCTCACCCAGCTGGGGGTGATGTCCTCACTCGGCTTGGGGGTGGGGACAGCCCCCGGGGGGGTCCTCATCCCGCTCCCAGGGGGTCCTCACCCGGCTCCCAGGGGGGTCCTCACCCCGCTCCTGGGGGGGGTTCTCACCCGGCTAGGGGGGGAGTGTCCTCACCCGGCTCCCAGGGGGGTCCTCACCCGGCTCTGGGGGGGTCTTCACCCGGCTTCCCAGGGGTCCTCACCCCGCTCCTGGGGGGTCCTCACCCGGCTAGGGGGGGAGTGTCCTCACCCGGCCCCCAGGGGTGTCCTCACCCAGCTCCGGGGGGGGGGTCCTCACCTGGCTCCCAGGGGGGTCCTCACCTGGCCCCCAGGGGGGTCCTCACCCGGGCTCCCAGCAGTGTCCCTGGCAGGCTGGGGGCACCGGAGGAGGGGGATGTGAGGTCAGTGGGGGAGAACAGGAGGGGCCAGGATGCCGCAGGCCTCTGGCCATGCCTGCTCTGTGGCTGAGAGTGGTAGGGTCTGGGGTTGGGCTCAGGCTTTTTGTTTGTGGGGGGGGTCCCCCCTCTGTTCAACATGCCTGAGGGTCTCCCCTGGGGCAGGGCCTGGGGCTTCTGGAGCCTGCAGATCTGCGTGGTGGGAGATGGGCCCGGGCTGCAGGAGGCTCAAGAGGACAGTAGGGATGAAGGGGAGGAGGTGGGCCTCAGAGAGACTGAGGGGCCGGGAGCCGGGCCACCCCGGGGGCGTGATGGGATTATCCCAGCACTGCAGGAGGCAGGGAGGGGCCAGTCTGAGACACAGCCTCCTTCTGCAGCAGGGCCAGCCCTGGGAAGCCTAGGATGGGGGAGATGGTAGAATGGAGCTGCGGGGCTGACCAGACCTGCCCTGGAGCCGCCATCTGTGTCCAACCCTGCCCCTCTCCTGTCCCCTACTGCCACCTGGTGGCTGATGGCATCCTCGGGGTGCCCGTGAGGACCCAAGGGTTTAGCCCTCGGCAGGCCTAGGGGCTCCTCATTCATTCAGCATTTGGGGATGGTTTCCACCTTCCCCAAACTGCTCTGGCTTAATTACTCTGGTGTCTATGTCACCCTTGGCCACCCTGTCCCTCACTCGTCTCTAGCTGGCCCTAAGTCTGTCGCAGACCGTGGCCCTTGTCCTGTTGAAGAGGAGTATTCTGAATCCTCTAGGCTCCCACGGAGTAAGACCCAGAGATGGTAGATCTACGTACACACAGAATTCCAACAGTACGGGCTGAGAACGGCTTCCAGGGTCACCCGTAACACGGCCCTGTGGCCAAATCGGCGAGACCGTCCCCAGAGGCCCCAGGGGTCACAGGGTCTGGCCACAGCCCCCACCTTTGCTCTGACGGACCCTGTCAGAGGTTTATTTAATTTCATTAGCTTCTTGAAGTACAGTCGGCCCAAGATGTTCCATTCGGGCTGGGAGCACAGCTTGGTGGCTCCGCAGTTCTGGGCATTACTTAGTCCTCCCCACAGGAGGTGTAGCCACCATCCGTCCCGTGCCACTGACCCTGTCCCTCTGCCGCGCCTGTCCCCGTCCTCCCCCCGGGCCTCTGGCCACCCCGGGCTTCAGCGTCACCCAGAAGCAGTGTCCCGGGGTAGGGCCTGGACACCAGCGGGTCTGAACCCCTCCAGAGGACCCGACAGTCAGGGCTGACTCTCATGGGGGCCAGCCTGCCCGGCTCTTCTCCTTCCCCGTTTTCCTACCAGGTCTCCAGAGTGTCGTCCCTCCCGGAGGTGGACTGGGTACCCCCTTGGCTGTGCTTGGGTTGTGGCTGTTCTCCACACGGCGGCCCCTGGAAGCACAAGCGGCTGGCGGCTGCCCTGCAGCCCCTCTGGGCCCGTTGGAGACACACCCTCTGGCTGCCTCCCTGGCCCCCGCCACCCAGCGCGGGATGACCCCTGCCCACCCCTCTCTCCCTCCCCCGGCTGCCTCAGCGGATCTCACCTCCAGGACGCCCCTTGGGTGGGTCCTTAGTGCTGCTTGTGGCTTCCAGGTCCCAGGGTGACCTCACACCCCCTGAGATGGCTACTTGTCAGGCTGCCAGTCTTGCCTTGCCTCTGGGCCTCGGCTCCTACTTCACTGAGAAACTGAGGAGAGCAGAAGAAAAACCGCACACAGTCACAACCCTACCTCCACAAGTGCCCCCTCCTTCGCGGGCATCTATTTGTGTGCCCTCCGGGTGCGGGAGGACCTGTCTTCACACACACACCAGCAGCAACGCTCCATCTGTCGTTCCTGCCCAAGGGTGGCTTTGCCGCCTCTCTCCGCAACCTCACGGTTGTAACCCTACTCGGTCATCCTCACTGGCATTTCTTCACGCTGTGACACGACCCGACCTCGAGCAAAGCACAGCAAGCACAAGTCCTCTTGGCAGTGGTGACGGAGGTCTCCCCT
>CM053613.1:96153-113941 GCA_028646535.1 Procyon lotor
CGGGTGCCCCGGGGCTGTTGGCCTCCCCCACAGGGCTCCCCTCCCCGCAGATCCGGGGGACCCTGAAGAGCTGGACCAAACTGTGGTGCGTGCTGAAGCCAGGGGTGCTGCTCATCTACAAGACGCCCCAGGTGGGCCAGTGGGTGGGCACGGTCCTGCTGCACTGCTGTGAGCTCATCGAGAGGCCCTCTAAGAAGGACGGCTTCTGCTTCAAGCTCTTCCACCCGCTGGACCAGTCCGTCTGGGCCGTGAAGGTACTGCGGCCGGGTCGGGGGCGTCAGGCCCGGGGACGCCCCGGGGGAGGCAAACCTCAGGGTTCCCGCTGGGCCCATCGCCGCGGCGCTGCGGGGGCCACGGGGTGGGTCTCTCGGTGGCTGGGGGTCAGGTGGGGACCCAGGACCCGTGGGGGTCAGCTTATCAGATGGAACCCAGAAGATCCAGTTAGGTTAGGGTTTCAGACACGCAGCACACAGGTTTGGGAGTATAAGTATGTCCCCCACAGTGCGGGGGCCGTCCGTCTGCTCTACAAGGCTGTATTCTTTCTCCGAGATTTGAGTTTACGTGGCCGTGCCCATTCCGGCCACCCTGACGCCTTCCCTCCGCTGCCGGGTGCCTGACTCCGCCTGGCGGGTCTGCAGCCCCAAGAGTGCCGGTTTGCGCGAGTCCACGGGACCGGCGTGTCCCCCGTCCCCGGGTGTCCCCTGGGTGATGCCACGTCTTTGCCTTCCCAGGGCCCCAAAGGCGAGAGCGTGGGCTCCATCACGCAGCCCCTCCCCAGCAGCTACCTGATCTTCAGGGCCGCCTCTGAGTCGGATGGTGAGTCCCCGCCTGCCCTGGGTTCTCCCCGGGGACCCTGCGCGGGGAGGGCGTCCCAGCCGGCTTATAGAGCAGGAGCACAGGGCTGCTTCCGAGGCCCTTCCACTGCCCCCGAGAAGGACAAGCCTGGGCTTGCGTCAGGCAGGCCCGCCACTCGTTAGTGGCACCTGGAGCCTCAGTCTTCCCAAAGTAAACCGTGAATGGTAGTGCCCAGCCCCACGGCTGTTGGGACAATCCCGTGACCTCATTTAAAGTCGCCAGGTCACAGCCACTGTGCTCCAGGCACTTGCCGGGCACCGCTGAATCAGTGGGTTCGACTGTCACCACCCACACGCAACAAAACGGGCCCCAGCCACCTGCCTGCAAGGAAGAGCGTGGCCGGCCGGGATCCCACATTCCCGGGACTCGCAGACGCAGCACACGCTGTCGGGGCGCCCCCCAGTGGCTGCTCCGGGTAAATGCGGCCGCCCCCTTCCCCAGAGCCCGGGGCTGCGGGCTGGTGGCTGGGCCCACCCGGGTGGACAGACCCCGTGTCCACACTGCAGGAGGGACCCGAGATGCTCTCCGGGATCCCGCATTCTGGGGGGAGGGGAAAGCCGCTGTCAGACGAGGCCAAGGGGGCTGCGGCACTGGCAGGGACGGGAGGGCTTCCTGGAAGACGGGGAGGGGGCCTCGGAGTGGGCTTCAAAGGACACGGAGCGTTCCGGGCATCTGGTCTTTTGTGGCAGCCGCAGAGCATGCCCTGCTCAGGCGTCCCGCTGAGGCTGCTCCCGGCCCCCCCTCTGCCCCCGCGGGTGTTCGGCCCAGGCTGGGCCCGCAGTGACATCCTGTGCAGACCGGGGCCGCCAGGCCTGCACACCCTTGCCTCCCTGCGCCAAGGTCCCGAAGAGCTTTGCTGGGATAGCGTCCCTGTGCCATTCGTCATCACCTGGGATATCGAGCACCTCGGTGGACACACGTCCCCACAGCTGCTCACACCCCCGGGGACACAGAGGTGGTCCCCCCAGAGCACAGACGAGGCTCAGCCTCCACCAGGAAGGCGGCCAGGGTGGGGGGATTCGCCCACCCTCCACCCTCTGGAGCTGCTCCTCTGAGGCCCTGGCCAGCCCTCCCTCTGGGACGCTCCCGCCCCCTCCAGCCTGCCACCCCCGGGCCCGTGCTCCGGCCCCTGGGAGCCCCCACGGCCCGTGAGACCTGAGGTAGGGCCCCCAGCCCCAGCCCCATGTGCACACACGGCCAGTTTCGGGTGGACTTTGGGCTCTGAGTCTTGCTAAGGCGTGACCTTGAGCGAGGGCCGTGAGCGTCCTGCGAAGGGCGTCTTCCCCCGGGCAGGCATCTCTCCCTGACCTGGCCACCGGCTGAGGCCCCCAGCCTCCTCCCCATCTGCCCCCAACTCACGCCCACCCACCCGGCCTGTGCCCCAGGAGGATGGGGAAGGGACGGGGCGTCTCTGGCAGAACAGCCCCCCGCGCCGGCGCGGAGTGGGCTTACCATGTGCCACCCCGCAGGCCGCTGCTGGCTGGACGCCCTGGAGCTGGCCCTGCGCTGTTCCAGCCTCCTGCGACTCGGCGCACGCAAGCAGGGGTCCTCGCCAGATGCGTCGCCCCCCTCGGCCGCCACCCACGACCAGGACCTGTGCCCGTGAGCAGGAGCGCGGCGGCAAGGGTTGGGCCCTCCCAGCGGCCCGGGTCTCCCGCCTACTGGGGACCCCAGGACCCGGGCTGTTGCTGGGACTCACACGTGGGGTCTCCTAGTATGTGGGCGGGGGGCCACGCACTGGGGAGGCCGGCCCCCGAACCTCCGATCGGGGGCGGAGGGACCCACGCGCCCTCTGCCCCTCCAGGCTGAGCGGGTCCTCCCTGGAGAATGATGCTTTCTCAGACAAGTCGGAGCGAGAGAACGCCGAGGAGTCGGACCGCGAGACCCAGGACCCCAGCGGGAAGACCAACGAGAGTGGGAGCGCCCAGTCGGAGACCCTGGAGGGCCCCGTGCCAAGGGGGACCACATACGTGGAGCAGGCCCACGAGGAGTTTGGGGAGGTGAGAGCCTGCGCCCCCAGAGCAGGGTGTCGCCCTGCACCCCGCCTGCCTCCCTGAAGCAGAGGGGGGCAGCTTGCCGCACCCCAGGTGCTGGAGGCCAGATCAGGGGGCCACGACCCGGAGAGCGGGGATGGGCCCCGAGGGCTTGGCTGAGGGTGCTGGGAAGACCACTGGGGCGGTGCAGGCGGAGGCCCCTGGGGTCCAGGCGGGGCCTTTAGGAGGGCAAGGTATGGAGGGAGAAGCCCCGGGCCCACTAGGGAGGAGCCTCTCCCTCTCGGAAGTCCTTGGTCCCCGGTAGCCTTGGAGAAGGGCCACCGTGAGCCCGGCAGCTGGGGGTAGGGAGGCCAGTGACGGGGGCAGGTGACGCCCGTGAAGGGCTTAGGGCAGAGAGCGGGACCCTTGGGAGGCAGAGCACAGACGAGGCTCGGCTCCATGGGGGAACCTGGGGAGACCTGGCAGGAGACCCCGGGACTCGTGTGCAGGCACAGAGAGGAGAAGCAGCTTGTCACAGGCGGCCCAGCGGGGTGGTGACAGACCCTGAGCCTCTCTGGGGGAGGCTGCCGTCGGGCCACGGCAGAGAGCCCCGAGTTCACATCCCACCTGGGCCTCCCGCCGGCTGGGCAAGCCTGGGCAGGTCAGCGGTGCCCTCCGTAAGGCCGGGGTGAGCACAGCGCGGGGCCCAGGGGCGGCTGCCGGGACTCAGTGTAGGGAGCAGGAAGGGTGCACGGGCGGCCCGGACGCTCCCTGCCTCCTGTGCCCGAATCCACCTCCGGGCCTCTTGCCGAAGCTGGCCCAGCTCACGGTGCCCCAGTGCCCCACCGGGCGGGGGTCGGACACTTGCTGGGGAGGGCGGGGCCAGGCCAGGGCCGGGCAGGGCAGGCGGGCCAGGCCGTGGAAGGGCGACCCCCGAAGCCAGCGCTGCTGTCTGCCCATCTGCCCCGCGCTGCGGCTCCCTGGGGCCGCCAGGGGCCGGGGGCCCGACGGCAGCCCCTCTGCCGGCAGCTGGGCCAGGCATCCCAGGTGGGGACCGTGCCAGAGGAGAGCAAGAGTCTGATGAGGGTCCTGCTGAGGCAGCTGCGGCCCGGCATGGGCCTCTCCCGCGTGGTGCTGCCCACGTTCGTGCTGGAGCCCCGCTCCTTCCTGGACAAGCTCTCCGACTACTACTACCATGCCGACCTGCTGTCCAGGTGAGTGCGCCCTCCGGCCCCAGCCCCCTCCGCACCTGCCCCCTGCCCTGGATGCTTGCGAGGGGCCCCGGGCTGAGCTCCGCCCACAGTCCCTTCCAGCTCAGCCTCCTGGGGGCCCGGTCTGCGAGACCAGTCCCGGGGGGCAGCTGCGTGTCTGGTCAGGGCCCCCGCCATCAGAGGTGAGTAGGGGGCAGCCCCCGGCACCTTCTAGTGTTCTGAGTTCTGGACCCTGGCCTCAGTGTCCTCCAGCTGAAGCTCACAGGCTGGAAAGGCCGGAAAGAGAGTGGGAGGCCGTGCAGAGGAGCCGGGGGAGGGTGGGAGCTCCCGGAGGCCTTCCTGGAGGCAGAGGCACCTTCCAAGCCCGAGTCCTGTCTGCCCAGTCCTCTGCTTAGGTGGGGAACCCGGGTCCCTGGAGCAGGGTGGGAAACTCCCCGCTGTCCCGGGGCTGGGCAGGACAGGAGGGGCCCAGGTGACCCGGGGGCGGAGGGCGGGACGGAAGGTGGGCAGGGAAGAGGGTGGTGGAGTGAGGGGTTGTCTCGTCGGTCACAGGGCAGCTCTGGAGGGGGACGCCTACAGCCGCGTCAAGCTGGTGCTGCGGTGGTACTTGTCTGGTTTCTACAAGAAGCCCAAGGTAAGCGGAGCACGCCAGCCCCCCGGCCCGGGCCTCCCTGCCCCTCGGAGAGCCTGGGGCCGCCCCGGCCCCACGAGGCCTGGAAGGACGCTGATGGTCCCCGCTGTGACCCCTGGTCCTCAGAGATGGGGACAGCCTTGACCTGCTACCCAGGGACACCCCCTAGCCAGGCCAGGCCCACCGGGTGGTCCCGGGTCCCTGCGGGACCCAGGCAGGACCTCCACACGTTGGAGAAGCAGCGAGCACACACAGCTGGGAGAGGGGTGCTCGACCCCCACCTTGAGGAGACCCCGGCACCTGTGGTTTCCACAGTGTGTCCCAGACTGAGGGAAACTTTCTGAGAAGCCAAACTGTAGGCTCTGCTGGGCACGGGGTGTTGGGGGTGGGGGAGGTGGTCACACACACACACACACACACACACACACACGTAGCTGGAAGTCACACGTCTGGCGCTGGCGTGAAGGGGCGGCCGGCTGCCTCCAGCAGATCAGGGGTCTGAGCCCTGGAAGGAGGGCTCTCCTGAGCAGGAGCTTGTCCTCCCACAGTAGGGACGCGCTTGGGCCATTTGGGGAGCAGGAGGGTGGTGAGCAGGGCTGAAGGGGAGGCGGGGGGCGGGGGAGCAGTGGGGCGGGAGTTAGGATTTTTTCCGACGGTCAGTAGAAGCCACTGGGGGCCTTGAACAGGTTGGGCGCCAGCTGTGTCCAAGGTCCAGAGACAGCACGACCCAGGGAGGGTCTCAGGTCCCCCGGGAGCCAAGAACCAGGCAGGACATCTCCGAGGCCGCCCCCGAGTGTGACCCACGGGCACAGCATGTCCTCCCCAGAGTGCAAGTGGGGTGCCGCCCCATGCTGGTGTCCCTGGGGGTCCCTGGGGGTGTGTGCAGTGGGCCGCGCCCCACGTGGCCCTCGGTCCGGGGTCCCGCTCCGTGCTGGTGTCCCTGGGACCCCTGGGGGTGAGT
Source organism: Procyon lotor (assembly GCA_028646535.1). NCBI lineage: Eukaryota > Metazoa > Chordata > Mammalia > Carnivora > Procyonidae > Procyon > Procyon lotor. Next base: position 101,785 of record CM053613.1, read on the forward strand.
GCAGAGGGCCGCCCCCCACGTGGCCCTCGGTCCGCACCCCATCCTGCATGCGTCCGTGGCCCCCCAGTTCCTCCCTGGAGCTTTCCATGCATCGCCTGCAGGGGATCAAGAAGCCCTACAACCCCGTTCTGGGGGAGACCTTCCGCTGCTGCTGGTTCCACCCCCAGACCAACAGCCACACCTTCTACATCGCCGAGCAGGCAAGGCCCCTGGACGTGGGGCTCCGCGGGGGGCAGGGTCTGAGCCCGGCGCGTGTTCCAGGGGCTCCCCCAGGAGATGCAAGCCCCGCTCTGGGACGGCAGGAGGTGTTTCCTCGGGCGGGGGTGGGGGGTGGGGGCGCCTCCCGTCCCCCCAGGGCACTCTGCACATCGCCACCGGCCCACGACTCAGTGTCCGCTTCCCGGGCAGTGGGCGTGAGCGCGGGGTGGCCCCGCACCACGGGGCAGGGGGAGCCGGGCTCTCCCCTCCCCCGGCCGGTCCAGAGCGCCTCTCTGCCCGCAGGTGTCCCACCACCCCCCCGTGTCCGCCTTCCACGTCAGCAACCGGAGGGATGGTTTCTGCGTCAGCGGTAGCATCACGGCCAAGTCCCGGTTTTACGGTGAGGGAGGCTCCCCGGGCTCTCCCGGGGCCTGGGGGACACGGGGCGGGGAGGACTGGGCCCCCGGAGGCGGTGGCCGGCTTTATCTCCCCCGTCCCTCTCGGGTCAAGGGCTGCGTGGGCAGTGAGGCGCCCAGAGCCTAGAGGGAGGCACAGCCCGCAGGGCCCCCAACCCCTGAGCCACGGGCGCCGCTTGTGGGCAAGAGCCTGTGTGAACAAGCGCCACAAGCCACGTGTGGCTTTCAGATGGATCGGAGCGAAGGGCCCAAGACACGGCTGCTCGAGGGCCCAGCCTCATCTCACGTGCCGGATGGCCATGCGCGGCTCGTGGTCCGTGTCAGCACAGAGTGGAACAGTGCTGTGGCCACAGAGTTCCGTAGGGGGCCGTCTCCCCTCCGGCGGTGGTGACAATCAGCAGAGGTCTGCAGGCAGCCTCTACCCTGCGAAGCCCACCCTGGGAGCCGGGCCATGTACACCCGGGGGGGGGGGGGGCACGGGCTGTTCCAGAGTCTGAGGTGCAAGGAGGTGCAGGGACCCACAGGTGAGGTACAGGGGCCCGGCTGCCGCGGTCGTCCGGCTGGAGGGACCCGGGACGCTTCGCACCGGCTAGAAGGGAGCTCAGACTGCGTGACTTGGGGGCCCCCAGGCCCCGAGGGCCCGGGTCCATTCGCTGGTCCCACCCCCTGCCCCATCTCCGCAGGGAACTCGCTGTCGGCTCTGCTGGACGGCAAGGCCACGCTCACCTTCCTGAACCGGGCAGAGGACTACACCCTCACCATGCCCTACGCCCACTGCAAAGGTGAGAGGGGTCACTGCCCCCGGGGGCGCAGAGCCCCGGCCGGCGCCCTCAGCGGGGACGCTGGTCCTCGTGTGTTTGTTGGCGGTTCACCCTGGCTCCTCAATGACTTTCTAGCCGGAACGGGACTCCCCAGCAGGTTGTCTAACAAAATGTTTTCAGCCTGAACCGCCTGCTTCCTGTCGCAGACCACAAGCCAGAGCGGCTTCTTAGGAGGACTTTTGTCACTGTTTCTAGAACTTTCCAACAAAAGAAACACAGAGACTAAAAGGGATCCTGAGTTTATAGGTTTCCAACCTGGATCCAAGACGGTGGGTGTCCGGTAGACCGTCGGCCTGACAGCGAACCGGGGGCCCCTCCCCTGCCCCCGCGGGAAAGCCCCCTGTGAGCAGCAGGCCTGTGGGCTGTGGTTACTCTCCTAACTCGCTTCTCACACACGCCACCCGGAGCGACCCTAACCAGCCCTCCCCCAAAGGGCCGGGGCTGACAGCAGCCTGCCGCTTCCTTTTGGGACTTCCCTTGCCCAGGCACCCCCTGGGGTTTGCAGAGTCAGCAGAAAAAGCTCCAGTGTCGGGCTTCCCTTCTGTTTCGGTTTCCTTTTGCTCCCTAGTCTTGCATTTGTAAGTTCTTTTGTGCGTAATTATGGAAATACAGTATTTTACCTGGAGCCAGAGTCTGAAACCACAGAAGCGGGTGCAGGCGCAGAAGGCTGGCTGCCCCCCCTCGCCCCCCAGGGATTCGCCCCCCCGTGGAGAGTCGGGCGCACCCCCTGCCCCCCGCTGCCTCCCCCCTTGGCGCGGGGCTCCCGTCCGGGCGCTGGCGGGATCTGGGGGTGTTCCCAGCCCTTCTTGTTTCCCTTGGCTTGTCTTTTTCCTTCTTTTCACTTTATGGCGCGCTTCCAAGTGTTTCGTGATACAAGTAGCTCTTCTCTTCAGTTAGATTGAAGTCCTCCACATGGGAAGAGCACGGCAGCCCTTCCTTCCTTCCTTAATTATTAGGTATTGGCGACGCCTGGGGGGCTCAGTCCATTAAGCATCTGCCTTTGGTTCAGGTCGTGATCCTGGGGTCCTGGGATCGAGCCCCTGCATCGGGCTCTGTGCTCAGCGGGGAGCCTGCTTCTCCCTCTCCCTCTGCCTGCTGCTCCCATTTGTGCTCTTTTTCTGTCAGATAAATAGATAAGTATAATCTTTAAAATACATACATATATATCATATACGATGTACCTATTAGCTTAAATAAATGCCCCAGGCCAGTCCCGGGTGCAGCTGTGAGTGGGGAAGACAGAGGAGCCCACCTTGGGGCCCAAACTGCAGAGCAAATGACAGATGGTGATCAACGTCTCATGGGGGCAGTGGGGCTCCTGGGAGCCTGGAAAGGGGGTCCTGGAGGAAGAAACCCGCCAAGGGCGCACATTCCTTGGACAGAGCAGCTCTCAGGGCAGAGGCGCTGGCGGCAGAGGGTCACTGAGGAACCAGGGGCGGCCCGGGCTCTGCCTCCCGCCCCCTGCAGCAACTCTCCATCCCAGAGACTCTGCCCCCGGCGGCTCCCGTCCTCCCCCAGGAGATGCCGGCCCCGGGTCTGACCCGGGTGGGGACGTGGTACCAGGACTGAGCAGGGGCCCGTGTTTCAGGGATCCTGTACGGCGCCATGAGCACGGAGCTGGGCGGCAGAGTGACCATCGAGTGTGAGAAGACCAGCTTCCAAGCTGAGCTGGAATTCAAGCTCAAGGTAGCGCCGGCCACAGCACCCCCAGCCCCCGGAGGCTCTCGAGGGGCGCGGGCTCGGGCCAGGGAGGGGCCCCCCTCTGTGCCCCAGGGGTGGTTTCTGGAGCAGGTGCACTCGGGAGGGGGCAGCCCCCAGCATCTCCGTGGCGTGGCCAGGACCCAGAGGGAGGAAGGAGCTCCCGCAGGGCCCCTGACAGAGCCGGGACAGGCCCAGACGCCTTCCCCGCCGTGGGGCGCACAGGCTCGGTAGGCCTCCTGCCTCCTTGAGCTCAAGCAGAGGCGTCGAGCAAGTGTGGCGGTCTCCAGCTTCGGGGCCCGTCCTAGCCTGGCTCCGCATCCCCGGGGCTGAGAGCCGGCCCCTCATGAGGAAGGGGCCTCGCCCCCTCCCGGCTCACTGAGGGACGCCGGCGTCCTGGGGAGGCCGCCGGCCCCTCACCAGCCCGGTCTCGGGGTGCCCCCGCAGCCTTTCTTTGGGGGCAGCACCGGCATCAACCAGATCTCGGGGAAGATCATGTCAGGAGAGGGGGTCCTGGCGCATCTCACCGGACACTGGGTAAGAGGCTGCCGTCGGGGCAGGCGGGCCCGCGGGGCAGGGGAGCGGCCGCAGGGCCCACAGCCCTGACCCTGCCTGGGGCGTCTGGGGCAGGACCGAGAAGTGTTCATCACGGAGGAGGGCCGAGGAAGCACGGAGCTCTTCTGGAACCCGAGCAGGGAGGTCCGGGGGCAGAGGCTGAAGAGGTGCACGGTACTGTTGCAGGAGCAGACCGAGCTGGAGTCGGAGAGGTGAGGCCCGTCGGCGCCTGAGGGGCCCCGAACCCAGGCCTGGCATGGCCGCAGCCGGCACGGCCCGGGACGTCCCTGGCAGGGAGCGGGGATCAGAGGGGACCCCCGGGACAGACGACGTGTCCCGCCGGGGCTGCTGCGGGAGAGGGAGCGGGGCCGGGGATGGCAGATGCCCAGCAGCTCCCAGAGAGGACCCTGCCAGCAGGAGCTCTGAGCTTGGGGTCGGGGGGAGCCCCTTGCGGTGACTCTCCAGCGCCCTGAGACACCTGGGCTCCCCAAGAGATACTGAGCTCCCTGTTCCTGGGGGCAAGCAAGTGGAGGGTGCTGTCTGAGCCTCCCCTCCGGGCCGGGGCTGGGACTGTCCAGGCGGCCCGCTCAGGGCGCGTGCCTTGCTCCCAGGCTCTGGCAGCGTGTCACCAGGGCCATCGGCGAGGGCGACCAGCACAGGGCCACGCAGGAGAAGTTTTCACTGGAGGAGATGCAGCGGCAGCGGGCCCGCGAGCGCCAGCAGAACCTCGTGCCCTGGAAACCACAGCTGTTCCAGCTGGACCCTGCCACCCAGGAGTGGCGCTACCGGCACGAGGAGTGAGTGCGGCCAGAGGCGTGCAGACCGCCCCGTGAGAGCTGCTGTTCCCCTGGAGGGGCGAGTGACGGGGGAAGAGGGGTTCCTGTGGGGGCTCTGGCCGCGCTGGGAAGCTGAGGCTGGGCGAGATGGGGCCCTCTCCCCCCGAGGGCCACTGCTCCTGCTGACGGACACCTTCTGGACCCTCCAGCCGCAGCCCCTGGGACCCCGTGAAGGACATCGCCCAGTTTGAGCAAGACGGGATCTTGCACACCGTGCGGCGGGAGACCGTGGCCCGGCAGACCACCTTTCTGGGCAGCCCAGGGCCCAGGCGCCAGGTCAGCTCCCTCAGGGCCCCACCTGGGCTCGACCTCAGCAGCAGGAGGGGACCCTCGGAGTGTAGATGTGGCCGCCTCCCCCACTGACCTCTTACTTGCGTGTCCCTCCCCCTTTGGTACCCCCCCCCCGCACTCACCCCCTCCCAGCAAGGGCTCCTCTGCCCACCCCAAGGTGCCCGGATTCACAGGAGGCTGTGTGCACGGGGCACCAGGTGTGCAGGACGCTGGGCAGGATGCCCTGGCTTCTAGCCGCCGCCCCCTGCCTGCCCCCCGCCTGCCCCCCACCCGCCGGAGCTGCTGTGTGCGCGCCAGTCTGCAGAGGAGGAAGCTGAGGCCCAGGGCAGTCTGGGGGCGTGCTCGGGCAGGAGGAGAAGGCTGCGTCCACAGGATTGCGAGGGGGCAGGAGGCCAGGTGGGGAGGCTCCAGGAGGCCTGCAGGAGGTGAGACACACCACGGTGTGGCTTGTGAGGAAGCCTGGAGTGTCTTCCACGTGCCGCGTGGGCACAGGCCAGTGGGTGACAGCCCCCACAGCGTGCTGCCGGTTCTCCGTGCCCTCAGCTGCCTCCCCTGCACACGGCAGGAGGCCAGCGGTCACAGGGGCAGAGCAGGCATGGACCTTCTGGCCCGCTGGGCCCAGTTTCCCAGCAAGCAAGGGTCCTAGAATCTCACTGCCCTCGTGTCCCAGCCCCTCCCCTTCCCCACCTGCTGTAGCCCCTCAAGCTGGGGGCCCCACCCCCTCCACGGGCACCCACCTGGATGCCTCCTGGGTCCCCCTCAGCCTCTCCAGCCGGCCAGTCCTCTGCTCTGGGCGATGAGCGACAGTCAGCCAATCCCGGAGGCCCCACTGGAGAGGTCTCCCCAGCATTGGGGGCTCCCACGGTGGGACGGGACCAGCCGTCACAGAGCTGTCCCCAGCCACGTCCTCTAGAGCGGCCCTGTCCCGAGGCCGGCACGTCCCCGTCCCCGTGGGCGCAGCTGTGGTGGACCTGGGTGTGCCCCTGGCCATGGGGCTCCTTCTCTCTCCAGGGACCCGGCCCAGACCGGCGGCTCCGCAAGGCCAGCGACCAGCCCTCTGGCCACAGCCAGGTCACCGAGAGTAGCACCACGCCCGAGTCCTGCCCCGAGCTCTCAGATGAGGAGGAGGGGGAGGGGGAGGACGAGGAGGAGGACGAAGACGACGACGCTGACTTCCTTCCTGGTGAGCTCGCTCAGGCCGGCTACGCTGCAGGGGGGAAGGCTCAGAGAAGCTCTCTCCCTGGGCAGGTGTGTGGCCCACCCTGACCGCCCTCCCGGGGTCCTCCGGCAGGCCTCCCTGAGCCCAGGGGCACGGAGGGCACCGTCCCCAGCCCTGCACTCAGATGGTGCGGCGCCCCCTTGGCTGGCAGGGGCCGTGTGAGAGGCGGGGGCTGGATGGTATCCCTGTGGGCACCACCCTCGGACTCTGCCTGCTCTTCCCCGACTTGGTGCGTGAGCTGCACCCTGCCATTTCTGTCTCCCAGGGCTCATTAGAGGCCAGCTGAACTTGAGGGTTCCCTCTACCTGCCCCTCGTGTCCCCGTGTTGTTAGCTTTACCCGAAGGCTCCCGAGAGGTGGGGCAGCGGGGGCCTGAGCCGGGCACAGCCTCGGGACCCTGCATGCGGGCTCCCTGGACATGCCCGCTCGTCTCTGATTCTCCCTCCATCCCCTGCCCCCTGGGTCCCGTGACGGGTGGCCACATCCCAGGCAGCGAGAGCCCGTGCCCGCGCTGTGGGAAGGAGGCGCGGCGGCTGCAGGCCCTGCACGAGGCCGTCGTGTCCATCCGGGAGGCCCAGCAGGAGCTGCGCAGGTAAGCCTCGCTCCCGGGGGTGTGCCCAGGGCACCCCCAAGGCCAGGGAGGCTGTGCGTCTGGAATGCCACTCAGAGCTAGGCCCCTGGGGGTCGGCGGAGGGTCTGGTGGATCGAGGACAGGAAGAAGGTGGCCAGCTCTGCCCTGGGCAGGCCCGGGGGCGGGGGGCGGGGGGTGGCACGCTGTACGGGTCCTGCTGGAGCAGGATGAGCTCCGTGTGAGGAAACAGCGGCCGGAGGCCTGGGGGTCCAGGGGCGGGCTGGGGGTTGGGGAGGAGCCCCTCGCGGGGACTCAGAGTGGGTCAGCCCCCTGGGACCACGGAGGAGGCCGGCCGAGGGGCAGAGAGCCGGGGGGAAAGGCCAGACTTTTTGCAGACACACTATGCCGCCAGAGGCCAGGGCGAGGACGTGAGTGTCCCGAGTGGCCGTGACACAGTCCACAGACGGGGGCTCACGCAGCTGACGCTCACGGTCCCCCCGTCCCAGAGGCCGGCGCCCAAGGCGCAGACAGGGCCGGATTCTCCAGGCCCTTTTCTGGTGTGCGGGCTGCTGTGCTCTCCCTGTGTCCTCATGGGGTTGTCCCCGTGTCCGCGTCTGTGTCCTGATCCCCTTTCCTGATAAGGGTCCTGGTCGCACTAGATTAGAGCCCAGTCTCGTGGCCTCGTTACTGGGGGGTCAGGACTCCGACAGGAGTTGTCCGGGGCTCGGGGTCCGGCCAGGCCCGTCACGGCAGGAGTGGAAGAGGCCGCAGGAGGCCCAGCTCCCCCAGCCGTGGCTCCCTTTCCCCGGAATCTGGGCCCGGGGGCCCCTGTGTGACGGGCCGTCCATGGGAGGTGGGGACGCCGCCCGGCGTGGGCCCACCTGGGCTCAGCCGGCTACCTCCCGTCCTCACAGGCACATCTCGGCCGTGCTGAGCTCCGCACGGAGGGCCAGGCAGGGACCGGCCCCGGGCCTCCTGCAGCGGCCCCGCTCCTGGTTCCTGCTCTGCGTGTTCCTGGCTTGTCAGCTGCTCATTAATTACGTCCTCAAATAAGAGCCTTTTGGGGGCCGCGCGGGCATGGCCTGCAGGCCTCGGGCGGCCCCCCTCCCTCCCAGGCACCTCGCACTTTCAGCCGGCCCGGGGGAGGCAGAGAGCCGGCAAGCGTGGCCCCAGGCGTCAGGAGGGACCTGGCAGGCCACACCAGCTCCCGGAGGGGAGCTGCTGACCATCCCCGAGGGACCCTCCACCCAGTGCCGGCCTGAACGCTAAAGCCAAATGCAGCTTCTGTCCTGCCTCTGGCCCCCTGGCCAGCCCGCCTGCTCGCTCCTAGCGCAGCGTCCACATGTCCCGCGGGAGTGACGGAGCCGGGCGTGGACGGGCTGCCCAGGCTTCGCACGGTCACTCCCCAGCAAGGGTGAGTGGGGAGCTTTGGCAGGACAGGCCTGGACTCCCAGAGGTCCCCACGCCTCCTCCCTCTGGATGCGCGGGGCCGTCCTTCCCGAGAGCTGCCCGAGCTGCCCGAGTCGCGCTAAGAGGGGTCTCCCGTGGGCTCCGGGGCCGACGGGAGCTGCTCTGGGGAGAGACGTGTGGATTTTATTCTGCTTCCATGCTGAGTGGACAGGACCCCCGCAATGTACACCCGCGGACCCAGCCCACCTCGCACAGCCGGGGCGTGAGCGGGCGCAGGTGTGCGTGTGTAGACGGGGGCACAGGGGGCAGCCTCTCGGGCGCCGTGTTCCCTGGGACAGGGAAGCCCAGGTTGGTCACTCGGCTGGGACAGATGCACGGTCTTCCCGTTTTACACTTTTTTAATAAACACGATTGCAATATTTTAGGCAGGCTGCAAGCAATGTCTGACGTCTCCCCTGTTTGTGTCGAGTGCTGCCGTGTGTGTGTGTGTGTGTGTGTGTGTGTGTGTGCGCGCGCGCGCACGTGTGTACATGTAGTCACCCTGAGCCTTAGCTACGTGGGAGGGGGTGCCATCCGGTCCCACCGTCCCACTTTCCACTTTGTACCCGTGTTCTCATTCCCTGCCTGCAGGGGGGCCGGTCTGTGCTCGGGCCCTGAAATAAACTTCGTACACACTTTGTGTCGTCTTCTTGGGGGACTTCTGCAAACGTGGGGCTGTGTCCCCGGGGAGAGAAGCCATGCCAGCGGGGGCTGCCAGGAGCACCCGAGGACGTGGGGAGGGATCCAGGGAAGGATGGGGGCAGCGTGCAGGCCGCCCTCCCTCGGGGCCTCTCCGCCTCGGGCCCCGGCGCTCCGGGACACAGCAGGGTGCGGGCTGCAGAGGAAGGGGCAGGTGGGTCCTGCCGCTCCAGGCCCTGTGGCTGCCGTGGGCAGATGGGACTCTAGGACTGGATCGCCCCCCGAGGGCGGTGCCCCCAGACGGGCTTTGGACCCCCGTGTAGAGGCGACCCACTGTTGAGGAATGGGTGCCCTCGAGGTGGCCTTCCGTCACTCCAACCTGGGGCTGCTCGCTCCGGAGAGGAAGCCTGTGGCCACCTCCTCTTCCGACCCGCCCACGTGTGGGCTGACTCACCAGCTCGGCCACCACACCCCACGGCAGCCTCAGAATCCCCTCCGGAGTTAGGGTTATGTCCTCGGTGTGCCAAGAGTTATGCTAAATCAACAAGGGAAAGAAAGATGGGCGGGCGTAACGCCTCCGGAACAGTTGGTCGGATGCCCACATGGGTGGTCCCCGGGGCGTCACACGGCCCTTGGAAAGAGTACAGAGCTGGGCGCGGTATCTGGGTCCTTCGGCTCCACTCCTGGGTATGTGGCAGCAGTGGTGATCCTCGAGGGCGACGTGGACCTGTGCCTCCCATCCCACTCCGCAGTCCTGCCCTTCCCAGGCCCAGAAGGGGGCCTGGCTTGGCTCCCAGGCCATCGGTGCCGGCCTCGCCTGGGAGGACAGCTGCGTGGGAGGGCAGCGAGCCCCTGGACCGCCCTGACCCCCACGGAACCCCAGGGCAGCAGGGGGAGGTCCCCGGTCTCCTCAGAGGAAATGCAGTTCCCCAGTGACACGGTGACGGTCCCGGCATTTGGCGTCTCATCTCCTCGGGCAGGACCCGGAGGCCCTGGAGAAGGAGCGTGACTGGAGGCGAGGGCCAGCTGGCGCTCCCTCCCGGAGGGTGGGGTCCTTGCCCTGGACGACCTCGAGGGAAGCCTAGGGGATGGGGGCAGTGAGTTCAGGGGCCTCCGGAGGCATGACTGTCGCCGTGAGCAGGTCCTCTGACCCCTGTGTAACCCTCTGCGGCCAGTGTTCCCCTCCCTCTTGAGCAGAAGAGGAAACCGGGCTGCAGGCCTTCAAGAGCCCCCCAAGTCATGAAATGGTCGCTCCCCATGCCTCCAATCCTACCCCTCACGCTGCCCGACACCCCACCTGCCCTGGATCCTGTCTCCCTGGATCGGCCTCTGTGGGACCCTACAACCGGCAGCTTCCCGAGTCTGGCTTCATGCAGGCAGATATTTCAGGTGCCCCCCGATGTGGTGGGACTCGGTGCTTCCTCCCTTTTTCAGACATGGGGGGCAGCCAGCAAGCATCCCCCAAAGCGAGACCAGGAAACAGAGCCGGCCGCCCCACACCGCTGACTCCGTGTGCTCAGGGGGTTTCCCTGTCGGGCCCAGATGACAATCCTCGCTGAACACGTCGGAGGCCAGGGGCAGATCCGTGCTGTCCCCTCTGCTACAGCTTTGTGGGCGTGTGGGGTGTCCGGTCCCACATTGTATTGATTGATTGATTGACTTTTTAAAGATTTTGACAGAGAGACACAGCGAGAGAGGGAACACAACAAGCAGGGGCAGAGGGAGAGGGGGAGGCAGGCTTCCTGCTGAGCAGGTAACCCCATACGGGTCTCGATCCCAGAATCCTGGCGTCATGACCTGAGCGGAAGGCAGATGCTTAACGACTGAGCCCCCCAGATGCCCCATTGGTCCCACATTGTACTGAGTCACGTCCCTGAGATGGACATCAGTGCTGTACCCACTCTGGCTGTTTCGAATCAAGCTGCTGCGAACATTCAAGTTGGAGCTTTGGTGCGGGAGTCTGTGTTCACCGTCGATCCGTCCGTTTTTCATTGCCTTAAACCCTCTCTACGGTTTTCGAACCCTCTTTTGACTAAGACTTGTCAAAAAGTGTCAAAACCAAGAAAACCAAAGCCTTGTTCTGGATGATAAGGCTGAACTTAAAACACTTCCTTTTGGCGGTTTGCCTTTTTTTCTTTTTCTTTCAGAGATGGGGGAGATGGTTTTAAATCTGAAAAGTCAGTTGGAAGCCGAATTCAAGCTGAGCAGGAGCAGGGCTGTCGGCCCCAGCTCGGGGACCTCAGGCTGCGGTCGGCAAAGCGGAAACTGCTGGTCTGAGGACGCGCACCTCCCCCGGGCTGCGCCGTGCAGGAGGGAGCCCGAGGGACTCCGTAACAATCTGGGGTTTGCTCCTTGACCGGCTCCTACTCTTGCGGGGACCTGACCCCCCCCACTTACACGTGCCTCGGAGCGTATATAGTGTCTGTCCTCCCTGGAAAGGCAAGGAGCCCCCGATCCCATGAGAAGTTCACAGCACAACGGGCAACACCCAAGGAAGGACCGGGTGCGAGGGACTGGGCTTGATGCCTCCACACTGAGACCGCTGGGCTCCAAGCAATGACCGTTCTATGAAGGACACCGGGGCCCTTGTTTCGGCTCTAACAGGTTCCCGAGAGGACACGCACACTGGACCATGGTCCTGGATGAGAACCCCAGACCCCGAGCAGAGAAGAGAGTCTCCTTTCCCGTCTGGAACTCCCACACACCACCCGTACTGCCCTCTCTCCCTGCAGTGAATCCTGCTCCCCTCCCGCCCGGGGCCGGGACCTGCTGGGCTGGCCCTGCGGGGACCCCTCTGGGTTCTCGGGCAGGCCTGCTTGCATCTACCAGATGTGCCTGCAGGCGGGAAGAATCCAAGTCTCCCCCCTTCTGTCTGCTTTGACGGTCAGGTCTTCCCGGAAGCTGGGGCTCCTCAGCTCCGATCATGTTTGATTCTTTTGAAAGAATCACGACCTTGTACACGAGAAGCTAATATGAGACTGTATGTTAACGACTGGATTTAAAATGACAGAGGCTGGGGAAAGGCGGTGTCCCGCTCGGCTCCCTCCCACTCCTGCGGCAGCTCCTCCCCGCAGTCGGCTCCTTTCAGAGGAAGCAGGTCCCCCCTCCCTGGGGGTAGCCGGAGCTCCAGACCAGGCTGGGTCCCTGCGGTCCTTCCACCGTTTCCTCCCTGGTTCTGCTCCAGGGATGGAGCCTTGGGATAGAGCATTGCTTCCAAGCAGTTCTAGTGTCCAGTGTCTGATTCATTCGCTCAAGGCAGGAATGCGCCCTGGGTGCGGCCCGCCATGGATTCCTGGGAAGTCCCTCCCTGCTGCCCAGTGCCCTGGGGGGGCGGCCCTGGGGGGCATGCGGCCCCTGCGGAGCCGGTGGCCTCCCTTCCCAGTGCGAGGGCCCCAGTGCCCTGGGGGGCGGGGGCGGCCCTGGGGGGCATGCGGCCTGTGGAGCCGGTGGCCTCCCTTCGCGGTG
>CM053613.1:122175-138841 GCA_028646535.1 Procyon lotor
GGCTCCATGCTGCTGCTCGAGTAGTCCAGCGTGTCCTTCCAGGCGTGCATGAGGAAGGCCAGCCGCAGCTGCCGCGCTGGGGTGGGGACAGCACCGCGGGCCCTCAGCCAAGGCCGCCGACCCCCGCGGCCCCCCGCAGCGCGCCCCCGGCCTACCTGAGTGCTTCTTCAAGGCGTCCTTGATGGTGATGAAGTTTTTGAGCGACTTGGACATCTTGCAGCCGGCGATGGTCAGGTGGCCCGTGTGCAGGAAGTAGCGGACCCAGCAGTCGTTCTCGAAGTAGGCCTGCTCGGGAAGGGGCAGAGGGGCCAGGTCGCGGCGCCCTGCGGGCACTCGGTTCTCGCGGCCGACGCGCGGGAGCGGGCTGCTGCTTCGAGCTGCGGCCACTGGGGCTGGGGGGACGCCCTGGACCGGCGAGGCGAGAGGCGAGGCGACGCCAGGCGAGACCGGTTCCAACGCAGGCCTCTTGCCAACGCTCGGGCGGGAAATCAGACCGACCGACGAGGGTTCGGATCCCAGCAGCAAAACCCCGCTGTGGGCATGGTGGGGCCGTGCTCAGCTCCTGGCTGGCCGCGCCCCTGGCTGCTTCCACCACTGGAGGGGGATCTCGAGACCGCCCCCCACCCGCTCCCCCGCGGCATCCGCCTACCTCCGACTGGGCCAGCTCGTTGTCGTGGTGGGGGAACCGGAGGTCGAAGCCCCCTCCGTGAATGTCCATCGAGGCTCCCAGGAGGGTGCCCGCCATGGCAGAGCATTCGATGTGCCATCCCGGACGCCCCTGCAGCGCCGGATGACCCCCATGACCCACCAGACATCCTCAGCCCAAGCCCTCAAGTGTCCCGTGCTCCTGACCCTCAAGACCCCCAAGCCTCAGTGGAACAGACGTTATATTCTACACATGAACCCAGGGCACGCTGCAGCCCGAGGCTCACGTTACTCCCAGAACTGCCCAGGCCTGGACCAGAGGCAGGTGCCCGCACTCCCTCCCCTGGCTCTGGGCCGTCAGGACCACTGTCCCAGGGAACACCAGAGCGTGGACTGGCCTCCAGTCTGAGGCCACAAGGACACGGGGGCCTCAGAGGCAGGCTGTCCACCCAGACCCCAGCTACACCTGGGCAGAGTCCCCCAAGGGAAGTCACATGCCCAAAGGCCCACGAGGCTGTGTGGCATCCAGGTCCCCAGGACAGGGCAGACGGGCCTGCAGCAGCGAGGGTGCACCCACCCCTGCAGCCCGTGCCTTCCTGGGGGCCTACCTGTCCCCAGGGGCACGGCCAGGAAGGCTCGCCTGGCTTGGAGGCTTTCCACAGGGCGAAGTCGTTGGGGGACCGCTTCTCACTCAGGCGGTCTGCCGAGATGCTCAGGTCACCTGCAGACACGAGGAAGAGGGTCACCCAGTGCTGCCTGGTGGACAGAGCCGTGTCACCGCAAGGCTGCTTCTAGGGGCTACTGCCCAACACTTCAAACTTCCATTGATGTCCTTGGTCGGCACGCGGCTTCCCCACGATCAGATGTCAGCGCTGCCCCGGTGTGGGAAGCTCTGGTTCCCCGGGCGCCCTTCTCCCCACCCGCCCCTCACGGCCATGGCCTGGGTCCAGGGTAAGCCACGGTGCTCGGGTCTGAGGGGTGAGGCCATGGCCTGGTGGTGGTGGCTCTCACGGGTGGGGTCTCGAGCTGGTGGCCTGCTCGGCTCCCAGGCTCTGAGGACCAGCAGATGCTGCCGGGTGTGGCCCCGTGGCTGCAGAGGTGGCAAATGAGGACACCCCTGCTCCTCCTGGGCCAGCCTGGGTCAGCCAGGAGCAATGGAAAGGACCACACGCAGGGCCCGTGGAGAACACTGGCGGCCGCCAAGTCAGTCCCCTCAGCTGGCGGCCAGGTGAGTAGGGGCAGTGCCAGGGCCTTCAGCGGGGTCCCCGGTGCGCGGCCCCAGGGCTGCCTTTCCCTGCCACCCCCTTGTGGACAATTCCTGGCATCCAGGGCTGCAAAGGCCCAACCTCAGTGACCGCCCCCTTCCAAGTGTGGAGTTGGGCCACAGCGAAGCCGCCCCAGCAGCAGTGGGAGGAAGAGCGAGCAGAGGGCGTCTGCACAACAGACCTGACGGCTCCAATGCGGGCGCTCCGAGCGGGACACATGGAAAATACGAGAAAGAACCGGGAAAGAAACAGCAGGATCATAAAGGAAAGGATCCCTGCTGCTGGCCTTCTGGCACCCCAACCGGGCCGCCCCAGCAGCAGGGCAAAGTTGCCCTCGCCCGGGTTGGCCTCCCTCCGAGCAGGTCCCTGTGTCGCACCCGACACAGGCTGATATGGTGGCAGATGACGTATACTCAGGCTTTTGATTTCCGTCGTCATGGGCACAGTTACTCATGACACACGTGACTTTTAAAACTGTTTGAGAAACCCTAGGACAGCAAAGACGCCCTCCCCCACACGCGGCCCATCTCCCACTCTTGACAGTCGTCACCTTGGCAGGGTACCTGCTATCTGCTCTGGGCTCCTTAAGAGGCCGGAGTCACACAAGTGCTTCTGCTCCCCCAGTGTCACTTCTCATCCCCAGGGGCAACCCCTGCCCCACTGCAGCAGGAGCCCCGAGACGGCTCCAGGCCCCGCACCCCAGCGTCCCTTTAGTGAGGGGCTCGTGCTGGGGTCACACTGCCCTGGAAGCAGGACTGTCCCCAAAGGAAGGCACATCCCTCTTCTTTGTCTGCTGTTGGTCCTGCTACTCTCGTCCCAGACCGCAAAGCGATTCTACAGTCAGTCTGGAGGAAAGAAGGTCCGAGAACAAGCGATATTCAAGGAGAGCTCCGGGGGCGCGGCTGGCCCAGTGGGAAGGACAAGACTGCACCTCGGGGTCGCCCGCGCTGGATGCGGAGAGCACCTCCGACAGAAGAGGGCGAGAACGAGAAGCCGGCCTGGGCAGACGGCGAGGTCTGCCGGTCCGCGGGGTGCGCTTCCGACTCCGGCGCCCCGCGCCCCGTGTCCGAGCTCCCCGTGGCCCGCACTCCCCACACCGCCTCTAGTCACGTGCAGTTCTGTGTGCGAGTCTCCGAGAACCGTCGGGTTCACGCGTCAAGCTTGTCACACGTTCTTCAACCTTGTTCATCTTTGCAAAGAACCAGCAGCCGACGTCGTACGTTATTTCCGTTCTGTTCTCCCTTCCATCTTCTCTCCTGCTCCCTCCGCCGCTCCTTCCCAGGCCTCCTGGCAGCTCACCCCACCCGCCTTCCGTCTCTGCCCTTTAACTACGAATCCTAAAGCCCAGGCCGCCCTGAGCAGTGGGTATGCCGGGCGGCACCCCTGCTGGGACTGATGTCCCCGCGGCATCACCCAGGGCTGTGACGGCCCGTGGGCCTGTGCTCCCGTCTGGGCCGGCAGCTGCTGGTACCCGGCTCAGCTCAGCGTCACGGGCAGACGATGCGGGCCAAGTGCCACCTTGTGCGAGGTTCTGGCTTCTCCTGACCAACGGAGCCCCAAATGTGAAAGTTCGCCATTGAGAAGTACGAATGTCTTTATGACCAAACCGCTTTCCAGAAACCCTAGAGAGTGAACCGCGTGTGCCCCGCCGCGTGAGAGCCCTCCCTGGGCCGCGGGACGGCGGCTTCTGTGGTCTGGCCCAGGGTCCCCGAGGTTGTAAAGGTGGAGGGAACACCACGGAACACACACCTCATGTGGCCTGGTCCCGAGAAAGCCTCGTGTCTACATTGGACAGGGGTGACCCTTCTTGAACAACGCCAGGCAGGGGGCTGGGGAGGCTCGCCCCCACGAACCACGAACAGCCCCCCGCTGGCCCCCCCACCAGCAGAAGAGCACAGACACACCCTGTGCACGGGACATGCGCCGCGGGGACGGGAACGTGAGCTAGAGGGGTCACGGAGAAAACAGGGAACCCGTGGGCGGCACCGAGCTGCACGCACGGGGACGACCTGCGCGCAGTTCAAGCCGGTGTCGCTCCAGGGCCGGCGGTTCCCGGATCGCGACACACGCAGGGGCTGCGGGAGACGTGCATCCCTCACTGGGACGAGAGAAGAGCCCCGCGAGGTGCTGCCCGGGCACTGACGGTGCAACATCCGCTCACACCCAGAGCCGCAACAGTCACACAGTCCCCACCCCAGGTCCCTGCCGGGCTCAGCCCGGGCCCGTGGCCCGCAGTGCCGCTGCCGCAGGCGCACAGGTGCCTGCCCGCCACCACGTCATTCTGCGGCCGGCCCGTGATGCTCCTGGGGCGCCGCTTCCTCTGCGCGGCCGAACCGAACCTCCGGTGAGAACAGCCCGGCCCTCATTTCCCCAAAGTGGGTGCTGGGCTGCCAAGGGAGCTGCCTGCCGACCCCCGTGGGCAGCTTCCGTGCCCTCGCCCAGCACGGCACGACCCGCGAACTGACACACGGGCGACGGCGGGTCCCTCCCTGGCCCTCAGGCGCCCTTGGCTGCATGGACGCCGGACCCGCGGCCCGGGCCCCAGCCCTGCTGTGCTCGCCGAGATGCTGTCGCACATACTGGCTCTTGCTGCTGGTGGAAAACTCCTAGAATCCCGAGGGAAGAGGCGCCCAGGGGAGTGCGGTAGGGCTGGGGAGGGGGGCGAGGCCGCGCGGCCCGGGCTGGAAGCCCCTCCCCCCACCCGCCTCAGTTTACCTTCTCCTTCCTGCAGGGCCTTCTGGTCCCCCACAGCCTCGGGCACCAGCTTCCCGTAGGAGTGTCTCTCGCTGGACGCAAACTTCACCGTATCGAAGTACACGGACCCGTTTGAGGCGTAGCTGGAAAATACCAACGAGCTTGTGGGAAAGAGGGTTGGATCCAGAGACAGCCCAGGGCCCCGCACAGGAGGACGACCTGAAGAGCCCAGGGCCCCGGCGCCTCTGCCCTCTGCGTCCGGGGCAAGCTTGGCCAATCAGCCCGTGACCCTGCGGCTCCCCACCCCGGCCGCTGGGCAGGCCAAGCAGGCCTGACAAGGACACTTCACGCCCCGGAGGCCCACTCCCCACTCGCCAGGCAGTGGGTCCCTCTGCAGACCCTCTGCTCGCGTCCCGTGACCCTGCGGCTCCCACCCACCCCTCAGCTCGGCGACCACGCGGTCCCACCAGGCCCCCACTCTGGCTACACCCCACCCGCCGGCCCAGCCACGGCTCCCAGACGTACGCCGATCGTTCAGCCCGGAATGCTCCGTCTTCTCCCACCGTGGCCTTGCCCACGGCACTCAGCTGGACCCAGTGTTGCCCTGAGCCCTCGTGTTAAGTGGGGCAGAGAGGGGGCGCCGTCCCTTCCGGTGCTGCTCTGGACCCGTGCCAGGAGCCCCGCCCTCCTCACTTGGTCCAGCAGCCACCTCATCTGCCCTGGAGGCAGGAGGCAATCTCCTCGGGCGGGGGGCGGGGGGGCCGGCAAACGAGCGCTGCGTGCTACCGACACCGCACTCCCCGTACGCCTCCACTTGGTGATTTTGGACGGCTCTCGCCGTGGACGCCTGGACGGGGCTTCCCGCCGTCGGGGGTGCTAGGATCGGAGCCCAGGGCTGCGGTGGAGCGTGTGGAATCACAGCCCGGCGAAGGGCCCCAGGGAACACCTCGCCCTGGGAGGTGACTCGAGGACCAGTGATCTCCCCGCCCACGGCGAGGCCGACGCCTCCAGACAGCCGGCAAGTGCACGCTCAGCAGGCTGGTCCCGTGCTCCCCACGGCACCCCATCCTGGCCGCGGCCCAAGGCCCACCCGGTGGGGCTGGCCCCAGGCCCTGGGCTGCACCAGCATGTCTGCCGGTGGCTCTGAGGGCCCTGGGGGCAGCCAGCACCCGACTTGCTCTTTCTTCCTGCCTCGAACAGAGACGGCAATCATATGGCTGAATGC
Source organism: Procyon lotor (assembly GCA_028646535.1). Lineage (NCBI taxonomy): Eukaryota > Metazoa > Chordata > Mammalia > Carnivora > Procyonidae > Procyon > Procyon lotor. Next base: position 128,005 of record CM053613.1, read on the forward strand.
CTGTCAGCCGGCGGCCAAGACCGAGGAAAGCCCGGAGAGCTCTCGTACGAGGCAACCCTGAAGCTGGGGACCCAGCGGCGCGGAAGAAAGAGGCCTGCCGGGAGGTCAGCGTGCAGAGGCTGAGGTCCCCAAATCCCTACATACGGTCTCAGCCGCCAGCACCTCTGAGTGGGAGTGGATTTGGAAACAGGGTCTTCCCAGAAGTAAAGTGTGGTCCCCAGGGTGAGCTCTCACCCTGTGGGACCTCTACACAGCCGTCTGCATCCAAGGAGCCCATCGGGACACAGAAGGAGCCCGAGAAGCCCACGTGCAGAGCGACAAACGTGGAAGAAGTCCACGAGATGGCCACTGTCTGCAAGCCGAGGACGGGCCGGACAGAGCCCTCGCTCGGGGCCCTCAGAGGAGCCCGCCCCGGGCATGTCGGCGGCCTCAGACACCTGCCGCCTGGAGCTGGGAGCAAACCCGTTTCTGCCGCTCCAGCTGCCTGGTCTGCGGGCTTGGAGACGGCAGTGCCGGGCGTCCACACCCCCGGCGGCCTCCCTGCTCCCCTCCTGGAGACGGACAGCTGCCTCCCCGGCAAACCTTCCCCCGAATGGTGCACCACCCCGAGAGGGCCCTCAGCTCACCCGTAGCCATTGTCCACAATCCTCTGCACAAAGCTCACGATCTCCGGCACGTACTCACTGACGCGCGTCAAGGCGTCTGGAGGAAGGACCTGTGGACGCCAGAGCAGGGCCCAGGTCCTCCTTCTGAACCGCTGGCCGCACGCGAACGCGCCCCAGGCAGCCAGCAGAACCAAATACCAGCCGGAAAGCCGCCGAGCCGCCGGCGCGCGATGGGGAGGTGGGCCCGGGCGGCGTGAGGCTGCGGCATGGGGCTGCGGCACTCACGTGCGGCTGTGAGTGAGGCCCGCACTCACGTTCAGGGCCTCCATGTCTCTGTGGAACTCCTCTTCCCAGAACCGGGGCAGTTTGGAGAAGATGGAGTTGTCCGTGACCTCGCTGCCAAGGGCGGAGTCCAGCCAGTCGGACAGCAAGTCCTTTGCTTCTTCCAACAGCACCTGAGCGGAGAGACCGCGAACGTCCACACACGTGCACGAGTCCGTCCCACGGGACCGTACCCCGCACGGTCGGTCTGCGCGGGTCACGGCCTCGAATTCACGGGTGTGCCACACTGAGCCCTCCTCCACGGAGGAGACCACGCGCTCCTGTGATCGGCTCAGCGCCGAGACGCCGTCCCGTGAGCAGGAGGCTCAGAGGCGTGCTCAGGGGATCTCGCCGCTGCCAGCCTGCGGCAAGGTGACCGCGGCCGGGACGGAGGTGCAGAGCCCAGTCCTGGAGACGGCGTCAAGGCCGCAGCAGAGGGAGCAAGTGCAGGGAAAGTGCACACAGGGTGGGCACGTGCGGACACACAACGCCAACAGGGAAGGGGCAGCTAGGGGTCCCGCCAAGAGCCCCCGGTGGGACAGCTCTGCTAACTGCCGCCGGGAGGCCAGCAGCGAGGGGGACCCACCGGGATGCTCGTTCCAGAGGCACAGCACGCTGGGGACGGAGCGCCATCCACGGCACGCGGGCCGCCCCCGAGCCCGGCCACCTCACTGAAGACACGGGGCAGCCGCAGAACCCAACGCGGCGGGGACCCCGGCTCTCAGCCCAGGGCTTGGAAACCACCAGGAGGAACACGCTCGGGGCTCTGGTGCATCTAGTGCATCTAGTGCATGAAGCCGCCTGCCTACAGGAACGCAGGGCACGGGGAGCGGACAGAAGGAAGCCCTAAGAAGACGGGAAGGAGACGCCGGAGAGGGACAACACTGGGTTGGAAACAAAGAAGGTCTTTGTGGGGTCATCCGCAGAGTGGACGCGGCCGACAGAGGAAACTCAGAGCCCGAGGACCCCCGAGAGAAACCTCCGAACAGGCACACCAGACGGTCTGCCTTCGCAGAGACCTGACAAAACCCCACAGAACGGCCTAGAACTGCGGGACAAACACAAATGGTGCATCGGGTGCTCATGGAGACGCCGGAGGGACAGGAGGGGGAAGGAGCAGAGAAACACCTGAACCCCACCAACAGAGAGCCCCCCACTCGTGGCAGACCCTGAACCGCAGGCGCAGGCAGCTCAGGGGACCTGGGGCAGGACACCACCCCAGGCAGTCCATGGGCAAGCTGCAGAAAGTCCCGAAAGGAGTCTGAGGACAAACACCTTGCCCGCAGAGGAGCACAACCCACTCATCCTCACAAAGCGAGAGATGTGGGGGACACGTCAGTATCTGGAGAAAACACTCGCTACCCTAGAGCCTTGGGTCCTGCGAGCTCATCCTTCAACAGCAAAGGGAAACAAAGGCTCTCAGGCAAGCCAAGATCAAGGGAACTTGTTGCCAGTGGACCTGGTTTGCAAGAAATGTGAACAGAAGTTCTTTAGAGAGAACAAGAGCAACGGAGGTCAGAAGCTTGGGTCTGCACAGTGAGGAAGAGCATCGGGGCGAAGGTACAGAAGTAAAGTGACAACTGTGGTTTTCCTTTTTTTAAAAAAAAAAAATTGTTTATGTACGGAGAGAGAGGGAGAGAGCGCGTGTGTGAAAGTGAGTGCTGGAGACAGGGTCTCCAGCCCACTCCCTGCTGAGCACGGAGCCCCACTTGGGGCTCGAGCTCACGACCCTGAGACCCTGCCCTGAGCCAAAACCCAGAGTCCAACGCTCCGCCGGCCGAGCCCCCAGCGGCCCCCAAACTTGTTTTTCTTCGCTGGTCTAACTCCTGTTAGGTCAAGACAGTAACAGCGAGATCGCATCCATCTGTCTGCTTATGGACGTGCTTTGCGTGCACACAGCCCCCCCGCCTGGGTTTACAGACAGGTAACGTGAACAGCAGCCACAATGTGAGGGCGGGAGGCAGCACTAGGTCATTCTGTTATCGTCAAGCACCCCAGGACCACGCAGGGCCGGGCCTCCGAACGTGGACTGACATGTGTCCTGAGTGTGTACTGCAAACTCAAGGGCGATCACTAAAGCAGCTAAATATATAACTGATCTGCTCCAAGAGGACAGAAAGGGGCATCACGTAAAATGCTCAGTCAGAACCTGAGAAGACAGAAAAGGGGTGGAGGACATGAACGGGACCAAGGGCAGCGAAGACAAAACAGCACACGCAGCGGCAAGGGATCTGGGTGTCTCCATGCCACTGGGGATGTCAGCGGTCCGAATGCGCCTAAGAAAACAAGGAGATCAAAATACAAGCCCCAACTGTACGCTGCCCACAAGGAACACGCCCGAAACATAAGACGCGTACGGACTCCGAGTAGATGGGACGAGCAGACACAGGTACCTGCCATCACGAACCAAAACAGAGCGGGCTGGTGTTGGACGCAGCTGACCTCAAAGCAGGAGGCCGTCAGGGATAAGGAAGAGGTGGGCCAGACGCAGGGGTCTGTTCTCCCAGACAGCAGGGCTCCCTGACGTGGGCCCAACGGCAGGGCCACAAACCACAGGAGGCGAAAGCAAACAGGCCCCCAAGGAGAACCGGATGAATGGGCGCAGGTACTTGGGGACCTCCAGACCCCTCCCTCGGGCACGCACAGAGCTGGCAGGCCGGACAGCAGTGAGGACACGCCGACCGTGACCGCACGCTCGGCCAGCGGGGTCTGACGGACCTCTACAGACCACTCGGCTCGACAGCAGCAGGGCACACGTCCCTCTCAAGCCCCTGGGAGGCTCAGAGCACAGACCGCAGGCCGGGCCACATGACACGCCTGGACAGATTCAAAAGAACAGAAATCCTATGTTGTGTCTGCTCTCGGACCACCGTGGAACCAAACTAGAAATTGGTCAGAGAAAAAGAGCCGGAAAGTCCCCACAAACAACACGCTTCCAAAGAACACAAGGGTCAAAGAAGGTACCTTGAGAAAAAATTAAAATTTTGGAAATAAATGAAAATGAAAGCACACCTCATCCAAATACGTGAGATGCAGCAAAAGCAGTGCTTAGAGGTCTGCAACACTGGGTGCACAGATCAGAAAACAGAAAGGCGGGGCGCCTGGGGGGCTCAGTCATTAAGCGTCTGCCTTCGGCTCAGGTCCTGGTCCCAGGGTCCTGGGATCGAGCCCCGTGTCGGGATCCTTGCTCCGCGGGGGGCCTGCTTCTCCCACTACCATTCCCTCTGCTTGTGTTCCCTCTCTCATTGTGTTTCTCTCTGTCAAATGAATAAAATCTTTAAAAAAAAAAGGAAAACAGAAAGGCCCAAAATCCATCATCTAAGCTTCCATCTGAGGAAACCAGAAAAACAAGAACAAGTTAACTCCAAAATGGAAGAAAAGAAATAATAAAAATTAAAGCAGAAAACAAGAAATCAACAGTGAAAAATCAACAAAACCAGAAACTTGTTCTTTAAGGAAATGAATAAAATTGTTGAGCCTCTAGCCAGGCTACTCCCTAAGAAAAAGGAGGGAGGCCACAAATACTAACACTCGAAATGAAAGAGGGACATCACTACAGACCTCACGGAGATTAAAAGCATGGTAAAGAAATTCTACACATAACTCTGTGCCCCCAAGTTTGGTAACCTGGATTAATGGGCCAATTCTTTGCAAGACACAAGCTACCAAAATTTATAATGATATAAACAATCTGAAGAAGCCTATTAGCTAGAAAACAGATTTAATTAACAATTTAAAAAAAAAAAAAACCAACAATAATTTATAACTTTCCAAAGCAGAAATCACCTGGCCCAGAGGGGTTCACTGGTGAATTTTACCAAACATTTAAGGGAGAAATTATATCAATTTTCTATAGTTTTCCAGAGGACAGAAGCAGAGGGACCACTTCCTAACTCACCCAATGAGGAAGGCGTTACCCTGACACCGAAAACAGAGATACCACGAGAACAGAAAACTGCAGACCAATATCCTTCATTAACGTAGATGCAAAATCCTTAGTAATATATTAGGAAATTAAATCCACAGAAGTCCGAAAAGAATTATATACTATAGCTAAGCGGGATTTATCACAGGCATGTAAGACCGGTTCAACAGTATAAAATCAATTAATGTAAATCATTACATCAGCGGACTGAAAAAGCAGAATGCCATAATTGTACAGACAGATGCAAGAAAAGCACACGACAAAATCCAACACCCATCCATGATAAAAACTCTCAGTAAACTGGGAATAGAGACGAGTTTCCTCACCTTGATAAAGAATATCCACAAAAGTCCTGTAGCCGGGGCGCCCAGGGGGCTCAGGGGGTTAAGCCTCTGCCTTCGGCCAGGGTCATGATCTCAGGGTCCTGGGATCGAGCCCCACATCGGGCTCCTTGCTCAGCGGGGAGCCTGCTTCCCCCTCCCTTTCTGCCTGCCTCTCTGCCTACTTGGGATCTCTCTCTGTCAAATAAATAAATAAAATCTTTAAAAAAAAAAAAAATCCGGATTGAGGAAAGGACATTCCCTCTCGCCACCCCCTCTCTGCCTTGCACTGGACGTGCCTGCTCACGCAGTAAGACAAGAAAAGGAAACGGAAGGCATACTCACTGGGAAGGAAGACGTAAGACTGTATGCCAATGCATCAAGTAGAATCTGACAAAAACACAGTCACACATCAGCACGCCCCAGGATGAAATACTTAGGTATGAATCTAACCGTGTGCAAGATCTACACGAGGAGAACCACAAAAGTCTGATGAAAGAAATCAAGGAAGGACTAAGTCAGTGGCGAGCTATTCCATGTTCACAGATAGGAGACTCGACATTGTCAAAATGTCAGTTCTTCCCAATGTGATCTGTGGACCCGTTGCAATCCCGTTCGAAATCCCAGCACAGTATTCCAGTGACGGCAACAAGCGGGTTCCCCGTTTCTATGGAGGCAAAACCCCCAAAGCACCGACTCCAGACTGAAGAACAAAGTTAGAGGACTGACACTATCTGACGTCATGACTTCCTCCCAAACTACCGTGATCAGGACAGCGTGGTGTTGGCAAAGAAGAGACAAACAGACCCAGGGAACAGAAGGGAGAGCCCAGAAACAGACCCCCACCAAGAGAGTCACCCGGTCCGTGATGGGGGAGCAGAGGCCATTCAGTAGAGAAAACAAGAGGCTCCTTCAGGAAAAGGTGCTGGAACGACTGGACGGCCATGCTCAGGACTACGAATCCGGAGCCGGTCTCGTCGCCATCCACAACGGGACCCAGAGTGGGCCGCACACCCGAGAGTGAGATCAAGACCAGAAAACTAGAAGATCGCATAGGAGCAAACCTCTGTGAGCTCGTGTGTGACAATGACTTCTTCGCCGTAACACTGACAGGACGACCCGTGAGAGGAAGAGGTGGCCTGCCGGACGCCAACAAAATTAAAAATGTCTGGGGCACCCGGGGGGCTCAGGCATTAAGAGTCTGTGTTCGGCTCAGGTCCTGATCCTGGGGCCCTGGGATGGAACCCCATGTCGGGCTCTCTGCTCAGCGGGGAGCCTGCTTCTCCCTCTCCCGCTCCCCCTGCTTGTGCTCCCTTTCTCGCTGTGTCTCTCTGTGTCAAATAAATAAATAAAATCTTTAAAATAAGTTAATTAACAACGTTTGCTCTGGGAAAGACACTGTCAAAAAACAAACAGATGAGCTATAGACTGGAAAAAAGATTTGCCAAAGACACAGCTGATCAAGGACTATTATCCAAAATATACAAGCTCAACAATAAGAAAACAAACCGCCTGATAAAAAATGGGCCAATGATCTGAACAGGCACCGCACGCAAGACACAGAGATGGCAAATAAGCACATGAGAAGATGCCGCACGTCCGATGTCTCCGGGAAAGGCACAGCAGCGTGAGACCCCAGCACACACCTGCCGCAGTGGCCTGAATACAAACCCAGCAGTAGCTGATGCTCGGCAAACCGCGAACAAAGGAGCGCTCGTCACTGCTGAGGGAACGACACGGTGCATCCATCCTGGACGGCGGCACGCGCTCTGTTAGCAGACTACGCACGCTCTCACCCTCCAGCCCAGCAGTCATGCCCCCGGCATTTACCCAGAGGAGCTAAACACTTACGTCCACACAAAAACCTGCACATGGATATTTCTAGCAGCTTCTTCACAACTGCCAGAACCTGGAAGCGACAGATGTACTTCGGGAGGTGGAACGACAGACGGGCCGCGGTCTAGCCGCACGATGGAGTGTTATCTAGAAAGGCACCTCATCCAGACCACCCAGAGCTAAGACACCAAGCCATGAAAACACACGGAGGACCCTAAAACATGAATTAATGACAAAAACCAATTTGAGAAGCCCACAAACTACAGGATTCCAACTCTACTACGACATTCTGGAAAGAGAAAACCGTGGAGGAGCGAAAAGATCAGTGGTTTCTGGGGCTGGGGGAGGGAGGGATGAACAGGGGGAGCACGGAGAGCTCCTAGGGCAGAGAAACTACTCTGCACGAGATGCTAAGGACAGACAGGAACGTGACGCATCTGTCTCCACCCCCAGAATGCACCCCCGAGAGAGAACCCAAGGTCAACCGCGGGCTCTGGGGGAGGCCGCTGCGTCCGCGCAGGGCCACCCGCAGTAACAAACAGGCCAGCCGGGTGGGCCCACTGAGAATGGGGGAGGCTGCCGGGGGAGAGACGGGCCACAGGGCCACCTCTGTACCCGTCTGTTCATCCTGCTGTGATACTGAAACTGCTCTAGAAACCAGGTCTTTAGAGAAACAGATGAAACAGAGGCAGCATAGAGAGCACCAGCCAGTCCGAGGCGACGCTTCCACACAATGTTAAATCCCGAAGGCATCTCTCCTGGGACGCGACAAGCCAAGAATTCAAAACACCCCTGAAGAACAAAACCAGGACAAACAGGCCTCGGCGTCTGTCCTCGCCACACGGCAGGGACGGCGGGCGGTCTGACCGACAGAGGAGCACCCCAGCCTGGCCCCCGGAGCGGACACGCAACACAGAACTGCTAAGGGTCAAACCAAAAAGCGGACACATGTGACTGCATTAAACTAAGACCCTGTCACTAAAAGGAAGTGAACAAAACAAGAGAGGTCAGGAGACAGTGCAACACCCTTGAAGGACAAAGGCTGAGTGCCCGGGGTCAGCACGCCTGCGAGCCCGGGAGGAAGAGACCGCTCGGCGGCAAACAGGGCAGAAGGCGGGTGTGCAGGCGCGAGCGCGTGGTGTGGCACCATCGAGGGACCAGACAGCCGCAAGCCCACGCAGCGCACGGACAGCGTCGCCCACGAGTTCACATCCCACTGACCACAGGGACAGGCCCTCCGCCGGGCGGCGGAGCAGCTGCCAGTGCCCAGGGAGCGTGTCTGCCGTGCGCGGAGCCGGCCCGGCTACGTCCCCGTGACACCCGTGGATGTGAGGACAAGCCCACCCTCCCGGAGGGTCGCCAATGCGTGGCTGGTGCTGTGGGCCCAAGAGTCACCCCGATTACCCAGTCATGCGCCCCAAGGCCCGGCACAGCCTCCCCAGCTTTATGGCCTCGAGGCGCTCTTGCACACGGGCGCCCAGAGGCGGCCGGAAAACTACTCCCAACCGCCAGCAGAGCACGGAGATGCCAGCCGAAACCGTGACGGGACACTGCCCCACGCTCCCCGGGAAGCTGCCGTGGGAAACAGGGGCACCCGAGCCGGCAGCCACAAGCCGGTGCTCGCCACCCTCTTTCCCACTAAGCTCGGAACAAGCCGGCGTCGGTGATCGGAACTAAGTGCAGAGGAAAGTGAGAGGGAAGCCCGAGCGGGCCAGGCTCTGGGGGCGACCCCTCCATGGCCCCCGGACAGACAGACAGCCGCGGCCGCACCTTCTCTGGAGCTCCTGGGTTGCTGAGTGTTGAGCCGGGTGGCCAGCAGGGGGCGCGGGCGTGCAGGAGGAGGACCCCGAGGCCGGGCCACCTGCAGGTGACCAGGTCGCATGCAGGTGACCGCCTCACCGTGGGGAAGGGCCCTTGCACCCCTGCCCTCCGCGGGTCTGCGGGAGAACCTTTCCCGGGGGCAGGAGAGCAGGCCCGGGGGGTCCTCCACCCCGGCACAACCTCAATCTCCCCTGCCACCCTTGCAGGGGCCCCACCAAGCGGCACAGGACAGCCGCCAGGAAGACTGCGGCCGGTCCTGCCGCACACGCTCCGGCGGGCCCAGGGGCCGTGAGGACGCAGCACGGGGCGCAGGCCGCAGGGGCGGGGCTGGAAGGCACCAGGTCCCGTGGGGCCCAGCCGCTGAGGCCCGGGGGCGAGCCCACGAGCGGCCTCCGTGCCCCAGTGGGGCGGGCGCAGGCAGACCTCACCTCAGCACAGCGGTCGGCCACCTCGGCCGGGGGGTCGGCGTGCACAGCCCTCTCCAGAGGCTCCGCGGCCAGCTCCACCGCCCGCCGAACGTGCTCCAGCATCTGCCTTCTGTCGGGGTCCGTGGTCTCCTGTAACTTGGCGGCAAACGGCTGCAAGCACAGGACGGGGCAGACCCATCGGGCGCGACTCAGCACAGCCCCGCAGCCCCCGGGGGCGTCCCTCAGGCTGGGGGCCCAGCTTCCCTGCGGCACAGCCAGGACAGACGGACCGGAGTGAACAGACCCTGAAGGCCCACTCCTCACACCTGCCCTGGGCCTGGTTCTCTGACGTCACCGGCTGTGCTCGGGTCACGGGGGCACCACCTGGGGACTTCATGAACGTCACGAAGGCACCGTGACCTGGCGGGCCGGCCCCCACCTCGGCTGAAGGCGGCCGAGCTCTGACTTCAGTCCCAGCGTCCCTTGTAGGGATAAAGTGCACAAGCACCGGTAACGGCCAGGGCAGCGCCTCGAACCTCAATCCCCACGAACAGCGGAGCACAGACGACTCACACTCACCTTACTCCTTCAGTGCCATGATCCCTAACACTGTCCTTCGGAATGAAAACACTGAAAGAACCCATTTCTTCAAGTTCTGAAAATTTCCAGCACCCCACAATTGTGGCGGCTCGGCCCCGCGCCTGGGTGGCCCCCCGGAGAGCCCGCGGGGGCGTCGGGAGCACCTCACGAGCAGGTGCCATCAGGGCCCCGTGACGACTCGGACGCTCTCCCAGAAGGGGGGGCCTAGGCACCTGCTCCATGCCCCCATCCGAGCGGCTTTCCCGGTGACGCTCCCCAGCAGCCAGAACTCGGGGGCCCCGATGGAGCTGGCTTCAGTCGCGTCCACTGTGTGAGGCCCACCAGGGACAGCCGCTGCCCTAGGGACAGTCAGGAGTCAGCGAGCAGACGGGGGGCCCACCTTCAGGGCGGCGCGAACATCCTCCAGGACCTGGGCCGCCCGCGGCTGCTTCGCCCGATACTGCTCGAACAAGTAGTTCTGCCGGGCCCTCCGGATGATCTGGGAGGAGGAGAGGGACGTGGGGTCGTGCCCCCGCGCAGCAGGCGGGCTCCGAGTCCCAGGCAGCCTGCGCCAAGCCTGACCTTGCTGGTCTCCAGGAAACGGGCTGCCCGCCCCCCATGTCGTGCTGCCCACAAGAGCACGCGCCACCCACCGCAGGTCCTGCTGCCACAAAACCCCGCGGGCTGACGTTTTAAGTGGGCCCTGGACACATGGGTCTCACGGCCCCCACACAGTGTCATCGGTATAAACCACGACACCACCGTGCGGAGGGGACGCACCCCGCACATATCAGGTCAAGACCCGAGCTGGCCGTGTCATCTACAGACGTGGCCTCCTCCCCGTCCCTGCTGCACTGAGGATGTGCCAGCCGGTGCCCCACCTTGTCGTCTACGTCTGTGATGTTCATGCAGTAGAAGACGTCGTACCCGAAGTAGTCGCGCAGCACTCTCCGCAGGATGTCGAAGGAGATGTAGGACCTGGAGCGCGGGAACAGACCTGTGCCACCGTCCCCCGCGACCCAC
>CM053613.1:139341-158676 GCA_028646535.1 Procyon lotor
GTGAGTGTGTGCGTGTTAGCACGTGTGCAGCGTGTGGGTATGAGTGTGTGCACGTGAGCTCGTGTGCAGTGTGCAAGTATGAGTATGTGTGCGTGTGCCAGGACCAGGGGGCGGGGAGCAGGCTGCTGCTCTCAACAGGAGCCCCTTCCTCTGGGTGACCGCCAGCAAACTGGGGCGTCCACGGACCCCAGGGCGGTGGTGGGCACGCGGTCAATGAACAGCAGTGCTTGTTAGTGAGCTCACCGGCGCGTCTTCCAGGCTCCCTTGACCGCAGCAAACGCTGTGTCGGGGACTCAGGGACACTGGATCGGCCGTGGAGGCCACCGCGCATCTACCTCCCCTCCCCCGCCAACCCCGTGCCTCCCGACAGAGATGACACTGCCACCTGGGCTGGGCGGGGCCCCCGGCCAGATGACTGGCCGCACACGTCCTGCGGCGCCCGCGGGCCAGCAGTGCCCATCCTGCCAGGTGGGAAGGCCCGTCCAAGACGGCACGGGGAGGTGGCAGGACGCGGCCGGAGGTGGGGCCCCGGTGGCTGGGCCGTGCCCCAAAGGGCCACGACTGGGCTCGAGGGCAAGCGGCAGGTGCCAGACAAGGACCCCGACTCAGTGAGGAAACAAACGGTCCTCTAGCAGTCCCTCGCGCCATCAGCTGCGACGCGCCCGAGCCTGAGCCCGGCTCACTCGCGACAGCGGCCCTCCTGCGACACTCCACCCCCGACTGGGCTCTGCCGGGTCTCCCTGCGCCTCCCCACACGCCTCCCCATGCACAGATTGTGTCTCAGCTTCTGCTCCAACTGACGACCACATGTCCCTTCAGCCAACACAGACCCAGCCCCCTCCAGACCCGTCCTGGGCACGGGGCGACCACGCGGACACATCCCCCGACCCGACAGAACCGCACACGCCGCTGAGGGGCGCTGAGCCCATCTCACCACCCAGGGAGTGTTATACACCCCCCCAGGACACGGGGGTGGGGGCCACAGGCAGAGAGCAGAGGCGCACTGTGATGCTCCCCCAGCCTCGGCCCCCCGCAGCAGCGAGACCCCCCCACGGGAGGGGCAGCACTCCAGACACAGCGGCCACAGGCCGGGCCCTGGGCAGGGCCGTGGGGGAATGGGATGGGGAGGAGGCAGGAGGCACGCGGCCACCCACAGCCCGCTTTCTGTGCCCGAGAGGGTGCCTCGGGCTTTGAGGCCCACAGCCCCGGGGAGGGACACGGAGGGGCAGACCGGGCGCCAGCGGTAGGAGCAGTGACAAGCTGTCCCAGGCCCTGGTGGGATGGGCCTGAAGGGAGTGGGGACAGGGTGCCGGCGAGTGGGGGACTGGGAGAGGCGGCGCTTGTCCTGGGACAGGATGTCAGAGCCCTGAGACAGGCAGTGCTCAGTTTTGGGAGCAATGAGGGGCGGCGGGTGCTCAGCTCCTGTCCTCCCAGGGACGCAGGAGAGGGTCCCAGGAACAGCGCGGCTCGCTGGCCATCCCGTCATGACCCGGGCACACGAGGGGACCCTCAGAGGGGGAAGGGGTCAGGAAACCTACGGGCGCCACCCAGGCTGCGTCTCACCCCGCCGCCAAGCCAGCCCGGCCTCGTCCACATGCAGGCACCTGCCTCCAGGGGCCTTCCTCAGCGCGGCTGAAGGGCGTGTGCCCACTCTCTCGACCAGCTCCGCATAGAGCACAAGCCAGGCCGCTGCCAGACTGGGAGCCTCCACCCCTGCGGGCTGTGTCTTGGGAGCTGGGACCCAGGGGGATGGCGTGGTACCTGGTACCACGGACATCACTGGGGTCGCCGAGCCAGATGCCCACGGAGGAGAAGAGGCACACACAAAGCTCCTACCCTGCACTAGGGAAGGGTTATCCAGAAACCCAAATCACACCCCACACGGGAGAAACGGGGCCCCCACCTCTGCCTCTTATGGCAGGGGGCCCAGCCCAGCACAGCGGCGTGGGCGCGGGGCCGTACCCCCGAAACCCCACCAGAAGGAGCCTGGGAAAAGCCCCCAGGAGGCTGCCCCGCCCGGCAAGGACCAGCAGAGACGGCATACGGCCCACGCCTCCCATGAGGCCAGGTGAGTACCCGAGCGGAGCTGCTCGAGGGCATCGGGCGATTATGGGACAAAGTACCCAGGGCGTCATCGCAGGAGAGAAACCACATGGGGCCTGAGCCCCTAAGACCTTCCAGAAGGACCCCTAAAACAACCGGTCTCAGCGCCACAGACAGGTTAGCACCCCCAAGCTGGAGCTCAAGCTCAAAGCTGAGAAATGACTTTGTTCGGATTTTCAGATGCTTCAACGTCCATTAACATTGCTTTAGGGTTTAGCCACCCTAGCCCTGGTGGGAGCACGCACACCCCGCAACGCATGGGAAGGGTAAAGAAGAAGCCAGGCCAGCAATGAGCTGAGAACACCAGGCTGGAGCCTGTGCCCAGGGCCCCGCCGGACCCCCTCCTCGCCCGGGGTGGCATGCTCCCGCTGTGGCTCCCCAGGGACTCTGCTACAGTGGCTGTGGGCAATTTGGATCTGCGAGGCCTGACTCGTCGGCACAGTCCGTCCTAACCTCCACTCGGGGGGCGCCGGTCGGCCCGCCAGGCCACTTGGCCGCATGCAGTGACAGGGGCAGCCCTGGGGGCTCCGCCGGGCCGTCCCCGCCCCCGCCAGCCAGTGCCGCACAGCTCCAGCGCCCCAACCTGGGGGTGGCCGCCGCCGGGAGCCGAGCTACAGCTGGGGAGCTCCCTCTGCTACTCACTTGCTTGGCGCCCACAGGGCTCGCCTCTGCCGCGGGGGCCACCCAGGACGGCTTCCATGTGCCTGAACCACCGAGCCACGTGGAAGAGGCGCGTGTCAGCGGGAGGGGCCGAGAGCTGCCTGAACACGTCCACGTCCGCCTGGGACAGGGAGTACCCCCGGACATAGCTACGCGTGCTGAGGTGCTCGTTCAGGGCCCGCACCCTGGCGGCCTCGTCACTAATGCTCAGGATGGACCTGTAGGCGGGAGCTGCAAAGACAGAGGCACACGGCGTGAGTCAGGGCCGGGGCCTGGGCCGCGTCCAGACCCGCACAGGGCTTCCCCGGGGACGGGAGCTCAGGAGCAGGCCCATGGCCACCAGGGCCGGGACAGCTGTGGAAGGGGACAGTGGCGGTGGCTGGACGGCACGGGAGGGCGTAAGGAGGAGCATCCCGCCTCCACTGAAGGAGGCCCACCCGCCAGGCCCGCAGCAGCACACCCCCCGGCCCCTGCGGGCGCCGAGGACACATGGGGACGTGGGACGCGCGGGGCGTCCAGCCGCTGAAGGCCATGTTTCTGGGAGGATCACAGCCACCGCCCCCCTTAGAGCCTTTCCTGGGGGGACTAGCATTTGTGTGCATGTACCCCTCCAACCCAGAAGGGACTCCTGGCGACCTGCCAGCCACTCCTTGGACGTGGAATCATCGGGAAGGATGGGCCCCCCTCCCGTCTCCGGGGGAGGACAGAACCCTACCAGCAGGCCGGTAGGCCTCGAGAGGCCTCGACACTCACCAGCCCCGGGTGATGTTTTCGCCCCCCCAAACCCCCACCCACTCCTCTCCTGGGAGCCATCACCCGTCACCCTTCACGTCCCTGGTATCAGTCACTGGGGAAAACCGGTTCTTGCCATGCTAAGTAATGTCCGACTGTGTCTGTCTCTGGGTGGGGTGGGGCTCAGGGCCAGGAGCCACCCCAAGCCTGAGCAGGGGGTGCACCGACCCACCCCCACCCCGAAACAAGACGCAGGGGCCAGGCTGGGCACTAAACCAAAGACCCTTTAGCCTCGGGAGGGAGCCTGGTGCCACAACCCATGAATGTGACCGAGCTGCATCTAAGCCTTGATCATCCTGCTTATTTTTTATTCCTTAATTTTCTGAGCAAAAAGGAAAAAGGAACAGCTCATTGGCTTCCACAGACACGCTCTAGGCCTGGGCCCCACTCAGAGCAGGAAGTACCAGCCTGTCCCCTCTATCTTTGCCAGGCGCACCTGCCCTTGAGCTAGCCGCCTCAGGCCACAAGGTCACGGAGTCACCCTGCTGACCACAACAAGGATGGCTCCGGACAGGGAGGGGACATGGCCCTCCTCAGCCACGCCCCACCGCTCTGGCCCCTCCCCACACGGGCGTGGCCCTCCTCAGCCACGCCCCACCGCTCTGGCCCCTCCCCCTGCGCGGCCGTGGCCCTCCTCAGCCACGCCCCACCGCTCTGGCCCCTCCCCGCACGGGCCGCGGCCCTCCTCAGCCACGCCCCACCGCTCTGGCCCCTCCCCGCGCGGGCCTGCCAGGCACAGAGGCAGGAAAACCGCCCAGCACCTGTCCAGGCCCTGACAGCAGACCGCGGAGCACGCGCGGGGGGGCCGTGGCCCACACCAAAGGCCTCTCTGCACTCGGTCCCCGCGGACTTCCCAGACGCGGTGCCACTGGCAAGGATGACGGGGCACGGACGGGCAGAAGGATGAAAGCCCGCAGCGCCCTCCAGGTCCGCAACCTGGCCTGCTTCTCGGGGTGCCCTGAGCCCCAAGCTCTTCGTGCACAGCAAAGCGGGGGCGCCCGAGGGAACAGTCCTCCTCGAGCCCTCAAGTGATCGCTGTGCTTTCCCCGAAGCCCGTGTGCTTCCTTCCCCAGCACACCCCCAGGAGGGCTCTGGCTCAGGGGACCCCGGCTGATGGCCACCTGCTCCCCGAAGCCACACCCTCTGTCTCGACGGGAGCCCGGCCCCTCACCAACCACCCTCAGAACAGGCACAGCCAAGCCCTGGCCGGTCTGGAACGCAGCCCTTGTCACCTCAGCTGCCACGCAGGGGCCCCGCTCATCGTGTCTGTGACGCAGGCTCCCTCACAGCAGCCCGGCTGGCCCCGCACAGCGGCCAGGGTGGCCTGCTGACAGGGGCAAGATCACAGCCCCCCCCCCCCCACCCCCCCACATCTCACGGGGAGCCCCCAGGCCTGACTTCGGCCCTGCTCACTCCACAAGAGCACAGCCTGTTCTTTTTGGGGTCTCTCATCCCACCGTCCCCTGCCCGCCTGGAACGCTCCCGCCAACATGGCCGGGCTCCCGCCCTTCCTCAGGGCTCTGCTCGGTGTCAGGTCTCCCTGGAGCCGGACCCCCTTCCTGCCTTCTCTTCGTCCTCACCCTGCCCCACACCCACTTTATTCAGTCGGCATTTAGAACTGACGGCAGAATGTTCCAGACACTCGCCTTCACTGCGTGAACGGGTGAGCGAGCAGCAGGATGGGCGCCCACGGTGCAGCACCGCCCATGAGGGGCTGGGGGTCACCTGCTCTGTCAGGGCCTCGGGGACCCTCTCCAGGGCGCCCATGAGGGGATGGGGGTCACCTGCTCTGTCAGGGCCTCGGGGACCCTCTCCAGGGCGCAAGCCACCCACCCACAGCACACGCGGCCGCAGCCAGGTTTCCCATCGGTGCCCAGAGCTGCTCTGAACCCCAAAGGCCCTGCCCAGCCTGAGCCCTGCTGCCCAGAGGGGCGCGTCTACAGGGGATGCTGCTCTCGTCCCCTGGGGGTCCACAAGGAGAACAAGCCCGCGTCCACGTCCACTGCTGGGGCTGTCAGAGGAAGCAGAGACAGAGCCGGAGGCTCCCCCCGCCCCCCAGCAGGTGGCTCTGAGGGCCCAGCCCAAGGGCTCCTGGGGAGCGGCCCCCACGGCCACAGGCCCCACGTCCCTGCTGCTCAGAGACCTGGAGGCTCCTGCAAGAAAGTTCCAGGCGGGTCTGCACCTCCCACTCTCCTAGGAGAGGCCTGCCCTTGTGACCCCGCCTCACAGCCCCAACAGGGAGTCCAGGAATCAGGAATCGGGCTGGAGGTGACATCGGTGACGGTGACATCGGGGGAAAGCCGCACTCTAAGTGAGGGCCTGGCTCCTTCCTCCAAGGAACCTGAACTCCACCGGTCCATGAGCCTCCGACAGCTCGGCGGCCTCTCAGGGGGCTGCTGGCACCCGCTTTCGTGCTGAACAAAACCGAGGCGGTAAGCTCAGCGCGAGGACCCTGCAGCGGTGTGAGCGGAGCTGGTGGCCGGTCTGCCGTCCACGTCCTCCCCGCGTGGCGCTCCGCACTCCCCAGCCCCTGTGCAGTCCTCGTGCCGCTGGCCCCGGAGGGCGGGCAGTGGAGCGAGGGCAGCGGCACTCTGGCCCAGCCCGCCCCTCGCCCCCAGCAAGGGGACCGTTGCGCAAGCGGACAGGGGCACACTCCTCTCGCTCAGGACGGGCGCCACTGACTAGAGCAGACCCCTCGGGCCTGCGCCGCATGTCAGGTGGCCATCCCTGGGGAGCGCGGTTAGGGCTGATCGGTAGTTCCCTCATTTTTCCACGTGTCCTCCAGTAAGCATATACTATTTTTAAAACGAGAACACTGGTGAGGGACTTAGGGGCTCCCGTGCTGCAGGGCAACGGCTGGTTGAGGCGCCGAGCCATGGCTATGGGGTGCCCAGTGCTGGGGCTTGGAGCCAGGGGTCCCAGTGCCGGGGGGCTTGGTGCCGGGGGGGGTTGGTGCCAGGGGTCCCAGTGCCGGGGGGCTCGGTGCCAGGGGGCTTGGTGCCAGGGGGCTTGGTGCCAGGGGTCCTAGTGCCGGGGGGCTCGGTGCCAGGGGGGTTCGGTGCCGGGGGCCTCGGTGCCAGGGGCCCAGCGCTGGGGCTCCTCCCTGCCTCCGTAAAACAGGCTCAGAACGCACGCCTCGTAAAAGCTGCTGCCGTCTCGGTGAAATTACACCTGCAAACCTTTAAGATGCCGCCTGGCGCACGGCAGCCCCGATCAGTTGCCGCTCTCCATTACCCTTGCCCCTGCGTCATCATCAGCAGGGCCCCTGGGAGTCGGCCCGGGACTGCACACGCATTTACAAGGCGCCCCACGCGAGGACCCTCTGGGGCGGGCGGGCGCACGGAAGGCTCCCGGGCCGCGGGGAGCAGTCGCCGTGCTAACTGCGGGGGCTGCACTCAAGCGTGTCTGGCGGAAACCGACAGGAGGCAGGTCAGCTCTGAAGCGGTCACGGGTTCCGGCCGGACTGCGGTGTGGCCGTCAGCCCCGAGGCGAGACCAGACGGCCTGGCGGGCGGCGGGGGGCCCTGCGTCGGGGTCGGGGGATGTCCGCTGCCTGCTGCTGCCCAGACACACGCCAAGGGAGCGGCCCCTACTGACCCCGGGAATGTCGTTCGTGCGTATCCAGTTTAGACCAGTCTGTTATCCAGTTCCTCCGATTTAAACGCCGAAGCCTTTATAAAACATGTCCCGGGATCACGCAGAAAACAGCTGGGCGATCTCTCAGCACAGGTAACGAACCACACGAAACGAATCGCAGTCCGGATGGGACTAGGCGCACCCCTCTCCCTCTCCTCGGTCGCCAGCCTTTAACCCTGCCTGTCTTCCTCCCCTGCTCCAGGCCCAGGGCTCGGGCCGGGCCCACCGGAGCCCTTCGGAACCAGCCCCTGGGAGGTGAGGCGGGCCCGCCCTGGGTCCCTACAGCAGCTCCCAGGGCCCCCGGTGCTGGCCCAGGGCCTGCAGGCCTCCGTGTGCCCAGAGCCCCCTTGCTCAAGGGCAGACCCCGCACGGCAGGCTGGCCTTCCTCAGGAGCTTGCGGGCCGGGTCTGTCTGGGCCGGAAGAGCAGCCTGGGCTCCGGGGGGCCAGCACCGCCCCCCTCCCTGGCGTAAGGACCCCTGCGGGCCACCCCGCACACCAGCCCTGCAAAGCACGTCGCTTCCACACTCTTCTGGCTCCCCCGGTTGCGCCCCTGCAGCCCCTCCTCCAGGGTCCCCTGCACACTGTTCCCTGTCGGGATGCTCGGCTGCCCAAGCGAAAGGGGACTGGACGAGGCCTCTCGACATGTCCCCTCCCCGCACTGAACCCTGGAGAGCAGAGAGCTGTGTGCACCTGTGCCCCCTACGGGGGGGGGGTAGGGGAGAGGGGACACCTCTGCCGGCCCCCTCTCCCCACCACCAGCCATCCCTCATCCGTGGGTGTCCCGAGGCGCCACGCCTTGCCCCCCAGCATGGGCGCGGGTCCCGGGAAGTGGCATGGCCATCTTCCCTACTGGGCCAAAGCGCCAAAGCGCGGTGCTCGGCTGGCTCTTACCCCCACACCACCCACCCCCAGCGCCAGCCCTGGTCCCCGAGCCTGTGTCCCTCGCAGGCCGCCGAGGCCACTGTCTTCCTGCACGTGGGGGAGGGGCAGTTGATCTTTCCAAAACCCAAAGGCAAGAACTAAACACCAAAGATGCGCTCGAGGACCTTGCAGACCCGGCTCCTTTTTCTTCCTCGGGGTTCAGCCTGCACCCCTCCCTTCCTCAGGAGCAGAGTGCTGGGGGCTCCCGGGCCCCCGTCCTCCATCTCCGGGCTCGGGGCCAGCAGGCCACTGCCCCTGCTGCTGCCTGCAGGCTTGGCCCCTGTGCTTCCCCACACTGTGGCCTTGCCTGTGGGTGGGCTGGCCGAGGAGGCCCGGCCGAGGTTCGGCCGGCTGGTGCTCACAGAGCTCGGACTCTGCACCAGCCCGCAGCCCTGGGCGCACCGAGCAGCACGTGCTCCGGGACAGCACCGAGGAGGGAGGCCCTGTGCTCCAGCCCGGCCCCACCCGGACCCGTCGGACGGGTCTCGCCCTTCCCTGCTGAAGGCCACCGTCCCCTGGATGTGGCCACCTGAAGGCCACCGTCCCCCACCCACCCACCCTCGGCTGCGGTCGGATCTCCGGCGCCCAGCACAGCCTGGCCAAGCAGGGGCTCAACGTACACTTAGTGAGCAAATGAGAAGCATCCAAGTAAACCTTTGTGAGCTGCTCAGGGACGCTCTCCTACCAAACCGGAAGCTGGAATGCTCTCACCGGGCTTTCCCCTTCCCGTGTCTTTCCGAACTTTCCTTAGAATCACAGGCCGCTGCAACGGCAACACTGAGACGGCTTCATCTCTACCCCGAGGGCACCACCTCTTACAAGTCCTCAGTAAAAGTAAATACTCGGGGGGCGCCTGGGTGGCTCAGTCGTTAAGCGTCTGCCTTCGGCTCAGGTCATGATCCCAGAGTCCTGGGATCGAGCCCCGCATCGGGCTCCTTGCTCAGCAGGAAGCCTGCTTCTCCCGCTACCATTCCCTCTGCTTATGTTCCCTCTCTCGCTGTGTTTCTCGCTGTCAAATAAATAAAATCTTTAAAAAAAAAAAAAAAAAAGTAAATACTCGGAAACACGGAAACATGAGTTCACAGACAAGCAAATGTTTGTCTACACAGACGCACACTTGATTTCTCTCCGGGAAACACAGCAACGCGCGGTGGCTCTATCTGTGCGCCCTTGCACACACTCGGGGCGGGGGGCTCCTGGGGTATTCTGATGGGATCACTCCGATTCTCAGGAAGGCAGCGCAGGCCAGCGGCTAGGATCACCCCCAGGGCTCGACGCCGGCTCGGCCTCTGACGAGCAGTTTGTGATTGACAAATCACAACACGGCTCAAAACGTCAGGACTGCCGCCTGGCCCGGCACATAAGGGCACCGGGGGCTGCTCTCGGGACGAGAGGCCATAGCACATGGACTTAGACCCGTGCCTGGAAGAGACACACTCTGAGGGAAACTCGAGCTAGACGATTATTACAGAGACACTTTGAATTACGCAGCGTAAAGAATTAAACAGCAAGTGGGACACAAAGGTACCCAAGACTCCTGCAGCCTGAGGGCAAGGCCTGGGACAGGAGCTCCGTCCAGCCAGGTGCCCTCAGACACGAGACTTGTGTTTCTAAAGCAGGCGGGACAGGACGGCAGCCTCGAGCAACGCACAGGGAACCATCACAGGGAGCCGAACAGACGTTCTGAACCTGTTTAAGGAAGAGCTGAAACAGGAAGGTTATTCTAAATGCAGACCTCCTTGAAAAGCCTGCGGAAGGCACCCGGGGGGCTCGGTCACTTGGGCTGAGTGGCCTGCTTCGGCTCGGGTCACGAGCTCGCTCTCTCTTGCTCACTCTCTCAAATAAATAAATAAAGCCTGGGAAGAGGGTCACTTTCGATGAATCCAACCATCGGAATAAAAAACTTTCACAAACTGGAAACCAAGCATATCTAGTACCCACACACAGCCTTTCCTATTTGATTTTATGTTCTGTTTCCTCAGGGTATGACCACAGATCCTCGACCTTGGAGGAAGCCTAAAGACAGGCGTGGGGGGGGGGGGGTGCAGCAGTAAAGGGAGAGCAGGCAGGCTGTGCCCTGGGCCCGCAGGGGACCAGAAAAATCTATCAGCTGTACAGACATCCTGCGGGCTTAATTCTAATCTATAGATCAAGCTCCAAAAACAAGCCAATTCTTACCAAGGCTCCACAAAGCTAATTTCCTAAAACAATTAAAAGAAAAAAACCAACATATCATTTATGTTCACAAATGAAGCAAAAATCACACTTTCATTAAAACACAAAAAAGAACAGAGAAACCAGCTCCAGGTTTCAACCCAGACACACAGTGCCTGTCCCGGGCCAGGTGCTGTTGCTCTAAACCCTTTCCAAGGGACGCCCCCTTACGGGTCCACATCACCTGAGGCGGGCCGGCCGCCTGGGCCCTCTGTGCTCCGAGAAAGGGGCCAAGCCGGGAGCCCAGGCGGGCCACACCGGCTCCGCGGTCAGGGCTGTGAACTCGCTGCTCTTCCCCTACGGTCCGGGGGGACTTCCCAGGCCTGCCAGGCTCTAGGGCAGGCGGGGACGGCTGGAACCCTGGCACGCCTGTCGGGTGAGGTCCGGCGAGCCCGTCGTGTGGGTGCCTCCCACATCACGGGGTTACCCAGGTGCTCAGAGCTCCCCGTGGAGGCCCGAAGCACTCAGGAGCAAGAGGGGCACACGCAGCCTGCAGAGCAGGCGGGCTGGCGCACTCGCACGTCATTTTTACCAGCCAAGAGCAGAAAAACTCTAGCTCAATTTGCCAATGGAAAGTTTGCTCCAAACACAGGGATCCCGGTGACCATCTCTAGTCTTGCCAGCAGCTCCTGCCCTGCTTGCCGGACTGTGGGAAGACCCAGCGCTCGGCCTGGGCCTGCGTGCGGACCGCTGGACCACACGCCGGTGACATCAGAGCCCCTGGTGGGCACAGCTGCTCCCCGAACCTCCCGGGGCGGCGGCAGGCAGTAAAGTGGGGTAATAACGCTCTGACCACGCAGAGCCCAGGGGCCACTGTCTGGGGAGCCCCAGATGAAAGCCTTCGTAAAACTCGAAGCCTTTCATGTGTGTCTGCGTACCCCAGCTTCTTCCGCCCACCCCGGCTTGCTGCCAGGCAGGACGCCAAGGGAAACACCCCCGGGGCTCTGCCTGTCCCTGGAGTACAGCGGGAGACAGGAGGGGGCGAGGTCCCGCCAGGCACCAGCTAAGGGAAACGGGGGTAGCCCTCTCGGGGGCGGGGTGCCAGAGGACCCCGGCAGAGCCCCAGGAAGAAGATGAGCAGGGGGTGGCCTCAGCACAGCCCGGAGCCAAGTGGTGTCCCGGCGAAGAGCGGGCAGCACAGGCCCAGGCCGGGGGTCCCAGGGTGGCTCAGCGCCCGCCAGGCCACTTCAGGGACCCAAGGATCTCCGAGCCCGGGGTGGTCCCTGCATGCCCTGGGGACCCGCCCCACGTAGGCCGGGGGTCACTCTCCGCATGCTGACCCCGGGGACCTGCCGGCCCCCCAGCACCTCAGTTGTCGCCCGCCCACCCCGAGAACCCCACGACCCCCAAACCCCGGGCGGGGGACCCACCGACCCACACACAAGCCCAGGGTGGTCCCCTGCGCGCCGCGGGGACCCGCCACCCCCAGGCCCGGGGGTCACTCTCCGCATGCTGACCCGGGGACCTGCCGGCCCCCCAGCACCTCGGTCATTGCCTGCACGGCCCGCACGGGGCGCGGGGAGGAGGACCCCCGGCCTAGGGGTCACCCTCCGCGCGCCCCGGGGACCCGCCGAATCCCCAGGCCCGGGGTCGTCCCGCCTGCCCCGCCGCGCGCACTCACCCTGCTCCCCAGAGGAACCTGACATCTTAGAAATTCCAAACCAGCGGCCCCGGCGCCAGCTTCCCAGAATCTGATGCAACCACCGCCCCGGAAGTCCCGCCCGACGCCCGCCCGACTTCCGGAACACGCCCGGTCGCCAGGCAACCACCGCGGACTCGGGACGCCGCCTTCTCGGGGCATGCTGGGAGTTGTAGTTGTCACTGCGCCGCGCGCGGCTTCCTGGAGCGTCCCTGGGGCCACCCATTCCAGGTCCCCACCTAGGAGACCCCGGGCCAGAGCGGGAGCGGGGCTCGGTGCGGGCGTGGGTGTGGGTGTGTGTTGGGGGGGAGGGATGTTGCCGTTCTGCTTCGGAGACAGACATTAAAAAACACAGCTCATGCACGCCTGCTTGTTAGCGTTGCACCAAGGGGCCTGGGGACAGGCTCCGGCCCCAGCCCCAGCCCGCCAGTCGGACAGGGCCACCCGGAGACAGGAATGGGCAAGCCTGGAAGGAGGACTAGTTGGAAGGAGGCCTAGAGGATAGGGCTGGGGATGCCCGGGAAGTGCATTCCGGGGAGAGGGCCGTCCAGCAGATGGCCCCAGCAGAAAGCAAGCCACTGAGAACTTCAGGTTGGTGCAGAACGCGCGCGGGCAGGCCTGGTGTAACGGGGCCTGAGGCACAGGCCAGGGCTCCACGTCTTTGAAGCATCTTGTAAGCAGAGTCAAGAATGGCAAGGACCCGCTGAAGAAGGGTTCCAACGGGACTGCCCACGGCTGGACTGGTGCCCTAGAGCGCTCCCAGGGCCCACCGGTGGCAGAACGGACTGAGGAGGACCAGAGGAAAGCAAGACCGAAGCCTGTCAGTCGTCCAGAGAAGAGTAAATGGCAGCCTGACTCAGTGGGGTGAGCACACAGTCCAGGGAGAACCCCAAGCAGCAGCTAACACGGGGACGTGGCGGGATGAGGGAGTGGGTGGTGACCCACCTCAGAGATGGCCGAGCGGGGGTGGCATTTACTTTGCAGGCAGTTGAGGAGGCTGGGTGCCGGGTGGGGAGACGCAGATGCATCTGCGCACGACCCCGGGGACCGGCGACGGACAGGGGGAGGGGGCAGAGTAGAGCTCACGTTCGGAGGAGCAACGGCCAGACAGCTCGGTCACTTCCAGACCAGACCCCCTGGGGAACAGCATCCACTGCAAGAGGCTTCTCCAGCCTCAGATCCCCTGCCCAGAGCCCCTCCCTCCGGCAAACCACAGCCTTGGGGGCTGAGTCTCCACTGTGCACAAAGCCCCTGCCGAGTGTATCACAGCCAGGTCGCGTACCCACCGGAAAGAAAAGGAAACACGATTTAAAATACACATTGTATTAGGTAAGGTTAATATTTAATCTCAGGAGTCTCCCAGTGGCTCCTGAGAGACGGGCTGAGCACCTGGCTCTGCACTGGGCAGGGGTCTGCCGCAGACGGCGCCTCCCCTCTGCCCCCCCTTCTGCTCTCACACGCGCTGTAAGCTAAACAAATGATATAAAAAAAAAAAAAAGGGACCAGAGAGAGAGACAGACCGTAAGAGACTCTTCATCTCAAGAAACAAACTGAGGGTTCTTGGAGGGGAGCAGGGAGGGATGGGGAGGCTGGGGGATGGACGTTGGGCAGGGCGTGTGAAATGGTGAGTGCAGGGAACTGTGTAAGACTGATGAGTCACAGACTTGTATCCCCGAAAAATACATTCTACGTTAATAAATTTAAAAAAATAAAAAATTAAAAAAATAAGATTGAAATAACTATAAACACAAAAAACAACGTAACAATATATTATCTTTATTCCTAATATATACAACATAGTATCAAATTAAGTTTAATACCTAAACCTAGTATGGAATTAAGTTGAACCGCTAACAACGCTGTTTGAATCGAAGGCGTCCCAAACATGCGACACTGCCCCCCCACCGACAGGAAGAGGCAGCCTCCCGCACACCACGCTCTAGGTCACAGGGGCACCCCAGACGTGAGGTCTAGGAGCTGACAAGGGCGGAACCCCATCTCCGGCCCCAGAGTCTGGGGAGAGGGCTGCAGGAGGGGTGGCGCCCGCAGCTCCCTGGCCAGCCAGCTCAGGACCCGCTCAGGTCCTGCCCACAGCTAGGGCTGCAGCCACACACCGTCCCCACGGCTGGTCTTGCCCGGCAGCAGACACTCTCGCTTGGATGTAGACCAGACCTCACCATTGCAAACATTCTGCAAAATCTATTTGGAAAATGTACACAGTTGCATCACAGACTCAAGAAGGTTCCAGTAAGGGGCGCCTGGGTGGCTCAGTGAGTTGAGCCTCTGCCTTCGGCTTAGGTCATGATCTCAGGGTCCTGGGATCGAGCCCCACATCAGGCTCTCTGCTCAGCGGGGAGCCTGCTTCCCCCTCTCTCTCTGCCTGCCTCTCTGTCTACGTGTGATCTCTCTGTGTCAAATAAATAAAATCTTTAAAAAGAAGGTTCCAGTAAGATACAAACTGGGAACACAGGTCAGATAACGTCCATTCAAGATCCTGCTTCGGTCATCATCCCAAGCCGGAAGTTTAATCCGAGGTCTCGGCACGCCTGCCCAAGATGCCTTCTGCAAGTAACTCGTTTACAATATTTTCCAAATCCATCCGGAGCTGCATCTTATGCAGGGCCGCGAACAGTTTAAACACAGACGCTTCCCTCCCCATCTGGGTCCTCCACGTACGGAGCATCCCGTGACGCTGCTCCAGCAAGTTGCCGGCGTACTGGTATTCGCAGTTGTCAATCTCGCTGTCCTCCAGGCCCACGAGCCTCATGAACGCTTTCCAGTCTTTATCGGAGATCTTTTTTTCAAATTTATAGTAGATTTGGGCTGAAAAAAGGAAACACAAAACAGAGGACTGTTTACGTGGCTGAGGGACCATGTGACGCCTGCTGTCGCTACTCCCCAAGGGTGTGCTCGCAGGAGTCTCCGGCTTCCCCCAGGGCTGGGCCCCCGCCAGCACGACACACCCAGGAGATAGGAGGTCCTGTGCGACCCCATCGGTGTCCCAGAAATCGGGGCCAGGGCCCGGGAGACCGAGGCGGGGCCATGGCTCCTGCCTGGCCTGCGGCTCACTACTCGAGCCTGGGAAAGAAGGAGCCCAAGACCCGGGCAAGTCGGGAACTGCGTGGGATCCCCGGTCTGTCGCGGGTCACCTGCCCTTCCTCTGGCCCTCGACCCCCAGAAAGAGGCTGTAAGACGCTTAGGACTGAGAAGGCCTCCTGCTGTCGGCTGGGGCCCACGGAGAGGATGAGGCCTGCGGCACGTTGTGTAAAGGCTGAGTTTCGGGCCCCATGGTCCCGACCCTGCCCAAGGGGGTGCTCTGCAGAGCTGGCAGGGAACGTGCGATCCCAGAAGCCTCCGTCACGAGGCGGATCGCCATAAAGCCAAACAAACAAAGCCCCCCACAAGAGCAGAGTGTCCTCGCCACAGTGGTGACAAGAATTCCCACCCCCGCTCCCTTCTCCTTAGAGACGGGAACGCGTCCTCCCATCGCCGTGGTATCAAGGTCTATGAAGCCCACGTGGCTCATGACCGACACCTGCTGTTCCCCGCAGGTCACCCTGGGAAGGGAACACGTGTGTCTCAGGTGGGCAGATGGTCCCCATGGCTTCACACGGGCTCTCGGAAACAAGCGCACCAGGACTGACATTCAGGCCGAATGAGGGGAAGGCCGCACAGTCCCTAGAAGAGAGGGACTCAGACTACGTACCTTCAGTGGATGTCTCTCTTACAAAGTACTTAGCTTCATACTCCTGCGGAGAAAAGAGAACATCCCTGTTCCAGGAGAAGGAGGAGGCGTGAGGCTGAACCAACCACAGTGTGGTTTGAGGGGGTGGCGGGCTGCAGACAGGGGAGCCTCTGTGGACGCGAGAAGGCCTTTGGGGAGTCCCCATGGGGGACCGAGAGCTCAGAGCCCGCACGTGTCCTCCGGGTCTGGCTCCCCCAGGGCACTCCCGCGGCCCAGACGCGGCCCCGGGGCCCCGGTTTGGGCGGGCGGGCAGGTACCGGCTGAACTGTGTGACCGGCTCTGCTCCAGGGATACAGATGGAGCACACCTCTGTCTGCACACAGGCCCCGGGACGCACTAGAGGGGACTCCGCAGATGGCCCAGCAGAGAGGGCCCCTGGGTGGCAGCCCCACCGCCCGTGGCTCCTGCACAGAGGGTCAGGCCCTGGGCAGAATCAGGCCGCCCGCTGCGGGCCCGAGGGCCGCGCCTACAGACCCTGGCTCTGCCTCGCCCTGTGGCTGGCCCCGCACGGGACTCCCCGCTCCAGGCAGGAGCTGCTCGGCCGAAAGACGGGTAAGAACACAGGTGCTGCCGAGGCACGGGCTGAGAGAGACCCTGGGCCTCCCGCACGGGTCCTGACGTCCGTACTGACCCGTCTCAAAGCCGGCGGGGCATCTGAAGCGTCAGGGGCTCTCTCCCTGCTGTGACGTCCACAGGCACTCAGCCCAGGAACTCAGTCTCCGCATTAGAGTTCCCAACCTCCCCCCAGCCAAGGGACACCAGGGGTCACGGCCTGCAGCACAGGAGGCCCGCCATCTCCTCCCTGGGACCCTGTCCCTCAAGGCCTCACCTGTGTCCTGCGCTCAGGATGCACACGCAGGGACTGGTCAGTCCCCAGGCCTGGGCTCTGTCCCCTCTTCCCGAAGAGCCCGACTCCCCAGCGGCACGAAGTAGGTTTGCTCTTGGTGTCAAACCCCCCTAGGGTGTCGCACGTGGGACCGGCTCCCGCAGCCCCACTACAGGGCACGGGGCCCACTGCTCTCCGCCAGCGAGCCCGGCCTGCGTGGCCTCTGCAAGGTTGCTGTGAGCACTCGCCCCTCCCCCCGACACCCCTGCCAAGCAGAGACCAGGCCCGGCACACAGGAGGTGCCAGCCGGGGGTGCCAGGCCGACCTGACACCCGCACGCGCTCGGGAAGCGGCAGCGGCCAGTACCAGCCGGCTGGGCCTCCTCGGTCCCACTGCGTCCCAGCCACGGGAGCGGGACAAGGACTCTGGAAGCCCCTGCGCCCCACCTCGGTGTCACAGCCCCTCGGGGCAGCAGGTGCGGGTGAGGCTGCTAGGCGCCGAGCCGTACCCCAGACATGGACATCTGGGTCTCTAACTGGGACTGTCACTGGCAGCAAGGTCGTGGCAGACGACAGAGTCACGACCACGGCGTGAGGGTTGGCCTCCTGCAGCCTGAGTAGCGACCTCAGGAAAAGAGGAAATCTGGACGGGGACTCGCACACAGGGAGACACCCCGCGGGGATGAACCGAAAGCCTGGGGTGACGCTTCCACAAGCCATGGAGCCCCGCAGTTGGCCACGTGCCAGCCGTCGCCGGGGGAGAGGCCTGGCCCCACAGGCCCTCGCAGCCTGGGCGGCCGCAGCCCACCACAACCCCCACCTCGGGCCGGGACTTCCAGTGCCCAGGACGCGGAGCCAACGCACACCCACCACGGAAGCCGCCCCGGGAAACTCACGCAAGCACCGGGCAGCAGCACGCAGAGGCTGCCTTCCTTCGGACCGACGGCCCCCATACCTGCTCCAGGGTCCTGAGGGAGGGGGGCGGAGGCGCCGCAGAGCTGCCCCCGACCACCCCCTGCTGCTGCTCGGTGTCCTCCGCCGGCTGCTCGGAGGGCCCTGGGGGGGGCCCGGCATCGGGCGGCGCGGACGAGCCCTCCTCCTCCTCCTCCGGCTTGCCGCAGGATGAGGAGGTTTCCGGATCAGTGGCCGCCTGCTCATTCTCAGCATTCAAGGGCACCAAAGACTCACTGTGCCGAGGGCAAGTCTGCGGTCAAGAACAAAGTCGGTGACAAGGTCACGTCTTTTGGCCCTGGATGCCTGCCTCACAGGAGTGTCCCAAGCCCCTCCCTGGGGAGTAACACCTGTGGTCTGAGGGGCCGACACCGCAGGGCCAATGTTAGAGAACAGCACACGGAGTGAGCTCCCCGCTCTGCCGCCAACTCCCGGGGGGCATCCCGACACCCCAGCCTGAGCCGGGATGGGCTAAAGGAGGCTCCCCAAAAATACCAGTATATGCGGGTTTACCACCTCCTCACAGGGATGGCCCGTGGCACCCCTGCCCTGACCGAGGCTGTGGGCGCCGTCTTCCCAACAGCATCTGCTCGCCTCTGTCTCCGGGTCACATTCTGGTAAATCTTGCTGATTGTCAGACTGTTTCGTGAAAGCCCTATTTCTTTGGTGACCTGTGCCGCTTACTGGGAGCTCAGATGACAAGTAGCCCTCGAAGCAAAAACGTATCTTTCCCAGCAAGAATGTATCTTTTCCACTTAAGTAGACCCCTCTGCAAGTATGGAGCCAGAGCGGGGCTGGTATTTGCGACCCCGAGACAAAGACATGGGCTAAGCGGGGGAGTCGGATGCGTAGCCCACTGAGTCACCCGGCACCCCAAGCGATAAGGCGTCTTCTAAGGAGGGTGTGCACACCGGGTCTTGAGACAGAAGGCTCCCGCACACTGGGCAGTCTCAGCCACGGTGCGCACACAGCTCCACTACCCCCTCGGGATGGAACGAGTCATCTGTGCGGCTGTCGTGCTCTGGGCTTCGGGGCAGTGCTCGGGGACCCTGGCGCTGTGCCCGTGGGTCCACACCCTGGGTTCTGCACTCGCAAGCAAGACCCAACTGCAGGAGATCTCGCTGGACTGACGGGAGCCCTAGTCCGTGGGGCCTCCGAGAGGCCCACCCAGGGATGCACAGACGCGAGAAGGGAAGCAGGGACGCACTCAGACGTCAGCCCCGCGACCACGGGCATTTCCAGCACAACCGAAGAGGCAGGTGGACCCTCCCCGGAGCCTCAGATGGACCCCGCCCCCTGACTCCCGCCCGCGGACTTGGAGGCAACTGGCTCTACTGCTTCGTGCCCCCGCGGTGCTGACCCGGTTCGGCAGCCCTCGGACACTGACGCACAGCCCTCTGCCCCACCGCGCCTCATTTCCACTCTGGCCTTGAACGGCAGGGCAGAAGTCTCCTTCTGGGGCTCCAATAAGGCAGGCGCACAGGCGGCTGGAAAGCAGGGGCTCCCGTGAGCCCACCACCCAACCCCCCAACCCGGGCCCACTGCGACCGGCAGGGACCCCTAAGGCTATACTCACAGTGCTGCCTGCTCTGTCTGCCCCTCCTGAAGACCAAGAAGAGGAAAAAAGATCAGACATCAGTGGAGACAATGACTTCTGCGAGAGAAGAAACTTCTCTCATTCACAACAAAGCCTCCTTACCTCTATAAACGCTGATGAGCCATCGGAAGAACTGCACAGCTGTGAGAGAGCACAGGAGATGCGCACAGTAGGTGAGCACAGGAAACAGCACAAGGGGTGAGCACGGGGGGTGAGCAGAGAGGGGTGAGCACGGGGGGGTGAGCACAGGGG
>CM053613.1:159176-179179 GCA_028646535.1 Procyon lotor
GGGGGGGTGAGGCTTGTGTTCTCGCCAGCTCGTCGGCACCAAGGCGGGAGTTTCCACAAGGACACACGCCCACTCTCCCTCGGCATCTTGGGGGTCTACTGCCAAATAAGACGGCCTCGGGAGCCGCCACTCGCCAAGTTGGGGACAACGCAAGCCTTGAAAACAAGGGTTCACTGAGACCCGGGCACGTGCTTGTTCTCAGAAGCAAGGGAAGCCGAGAAATAACCATCGTCCCCCCTGCAGGTGTGGTTTGCGTCCACTTGTTCCTCGGGCTTAGTGACTTGCGGGCGGCAGAGTCCAGGCCGGCCCCGCAGGGATTGGGGGCTGTAGTCGGGGGGCCCCGTGTCCCCACTACGTGGGCAGCGCCAGCTGACGGGAGGAGTGTGACGCTAGGCTCAGAAAGCCTCGGTTCCGCGACCCCAGTGCAGCCCCTGATCCAGGCCAGGCCTGCCCGCCACTGCTGACGCCCCGGTGACAAGCGTCACCTTGCCTGTGGCTCGTAGGTCAGGGGACCAGGGGAGACGTGCTCGTCACCTTAGAGCCCCAGGCTCTGCCGTCCCCTCAGAGGGGGACAAGCACAAGATCCGGATCTGGGCAGGCAGGGGTGCGACCGGGGAGCGACCGGACCCTTCCAGGAGGTGGGGCGTCCGCAGGGCGCCCGGGCAGGGGGAGTGGACCTGAGTGGCAGAGACGCAGGCCACCGGGGCCTTGCTGGGTTTGGAGGAACCGCTCTGGAGACGGCCGGGAGACTGGCAAACAGCCGGGGTCTGGGGTGACACGAGGGGGGTTGTTAGCTATGTCCGTGGGACCGTGGTGGTTGTGTCCGCCGGTGTCCCCAAGGGGAGACGTAGCGGGAGGCCGCCGGGCAGTCGGCGGGGGTGGCCCCTGTCCTGACGCCCCCTCTCCGCTTTTCTGTGTGGAGCTTGTCGTGAGCAACGTCCTTTGAAGCACATGCTGCCAGGAGATGCGCTCGTCTTCCATGAGGGACGTGAGCCTCGTCCCGCCACTGCAGGGACCGGGGAGCGGGACGCTGGCCCCCGCCCTCGCTGCTTGGAGAGCCGGGCAGCCTGGGCGCAGGCAGATGGACGGCCCAGCTGCCCGGGCAGGTCCCCTCGGCTGGACTAGTGCGGGGTGTCCTCAGTGTCCCGCAAGCTGCAGGAGAACCTTCTGGAACAAGATGGGGTGGGAGTTGTTTTCGAACGTATGATACTAACTCACGGCTGACCAGTATGTGCAAGGAAGCTCTTCCCAGCCCCTGGGAGCCAGCCTGGCTTCCTGCTTGTCCCGAACTGAAATGTTTGGTGTTTTCAGTATAAATATATCAGAGATTGGCTTGAAAATAAAACCATGTCGAAAATTGCCCAGATGGAGACTGAGCAGCCCCCGAAGGCCGTCTCAGAGAGAGCCCATCTCCCGGACTGGCCTGGGGCTCTGAGGGGCGGCACGGGAAGGCGCGGTGCCCGTCGCCTGAGGTCCACACCGTAGGAGGAGCTCCCATCCCTTCCACCACAAGGTAGTCTGGGTGTCGCCGCCCTGTGGACGGACGTTGGGGCGCCCCCGCCCCCCGCTGAGGCCCGGGCACCCTCCTCCAGGGGGTGCTCTGCAATGACGCCAGGTTGGTTGTGCTCGGGCCATCGCTGAGCGCGGGGCTCCGGGCACCCATCCCGCCGGCGTCCCTGTCCCCTCCTCGGGGGGATGGGGTGAGATGTCCACGGGGGACAGCCCTGGGCCGAGGCCGATGAGGCTGAGGCCAGCGAGGAGCAGAAAGGGCAGGGGGCCCTGGAGGGTGAGCCCCTGAGGTCCCCATGGCTGGGGCCGCGGAGGACCTGTGCACTGGGGCTGTTGTGCGCCCGGCTCAGAGGGAGGAGATACCTGCACAAGGCCCTGGGGTCAGCAAAGCTTGGTGTCTGCCTCAAGGACGGAGGCCAGGACGCTGTTCGGAATGAGCACGTCTTGAGGGCGGAGGTGGGGGTCTGGGCCTGCCTTCTGGACATGGGTGTGAAATGGAGCCCACCTTTATTCGCGGCTCTTGGGAAGCCTCTTGGCAGATCCCCCAAGCCTGTGGTCCAGAGTGGGGTGGTGCCTTCAGACACAGCCCCAGGTGCTGGGAGCCGGAGTCTCGAGCCGATGTGAGAAGGGAACCCCGTCGCGGGGCAGCTGGGGGGGCGCTGGGGGCCTCGCCCCAGGTCCCCGGGGACTGGAAAGGTGAGGGCAGACCCGAGTGGAGGTGGGCTGTGGGCAGGGGCAGCCCCTCAGCCCTGACGTGGAGTGAAGGCGGCAGAAACTCAAGGGCCAGGAGCAATTGCCCCACTGGGAGGCAGAGGCAGACCCCCGCAGGGTCCACTTCCTGACAGGTGGCCCGCTGGCCCAGGGAGGTGCCAGGTTTCCAGGGCAGACGTTGTACTAGGTTGGATGGTATCGCTCCCTCAAAAAAAAAGTCACATCCAAGCGGAACTCTACAATGTGCCTTATTTGGAAATAGGGTCTTTGCAGGTGTCGTTAGTTAGGTGAGACGCGGCACACTGCAGTTGGCGGCGGGGGGCCGAGGTGAAATATGGCTGGTATCTTCATAAGCAAAGGAGAGACGGACACAGAAGGCCACGTGGTGACAGGCAGAGAGACAGGAAAGCCCTGGCCACAAGCCCAGGGAGGCCTGGAGCCCCAGAAGCTGGAAGTGGCGAGAAGGTTCGTCCCCCAGCCCCTGGGGAGGGAGCGCAGCCCCGCCCACAGCTGGATTTCGGACTTTTATCCAGAGCTAGGAGAGAAAACTTTTCTGTGTTTAAGCCACCCAGCTCAGGGTACTTTGTCATGGCAGCCCCAGGAAAGCACTGGGGACATCCCTTCTTGTCCCTTTGTTCCCTTTAACAGAAAAATACGTGGGCTATGACTGACCACTCCATCTGAGTCAATCCATTTATGGCTGTAGTGGGGGCACAACATAGTCATGGTGCCCAGGCCTGGCTGCTTTCTCCAAGCGGTGTCTGGGCCGCCAGTGGACCCGGGAGCTGGCTCTTCTGGCCCCTCGGAGCGTGGCTGCCCCCGGTCCTTCTGAGCACCAGCGCTGTGGGGACCAGACGTCCTCTGGAGCATGGTGCCAGCCAAGCCACTGGTCGGACAGACTTTTTAGGAGAGCCTCAGGCAGCAGGGGCTAGGGAACCGGCCCAGGCTGCAGCTCTAAGCCCCCCCCTGGTCCTCAGGCACTTGGTCCCCTGCCCTGGCCAAGGTGGTCACGGTCATGAGGACCATCCACACCCGCATCAGGCTGTTCACCAGTGTTGTTCCAGCTCCCCAGCAGCTCAGCGACGTGGGTGCTACAAGTGCCCGTGACGGACGGAGAAATGCAGCCACAGGCTGTCAGGGACACCCAGCTAGAACTGGGAAGGTCAAGGGCATGGCCCCAGAGGTGTGGGGCAGGAGCGCCTGCCCGTGTCCTGCTCTCCACTGCACAGCGTGCTGGCCAGGATGGAAGCAGGGTACGCCTCAGTGTGTGCAGAGGGCTAGACGGCAGCCTCAGCACCCGGTACCTGAGCACCTGACACGGGGAGAAAGGCTCTCTGCACCTGTGACGGAGTTGAAAGGAGGCCACTACGATAGCCCTAATGTGACTGGAGAGGCCAGGGGAGAGGCCCGGGAAGATGGAGACAAAGACTGGGCGTGGGGAACGTGGCTGCAACCCAAGGCGGCCTGGGGCCCCAGAAGCTGGAAGAGGCAAGAAGGCCCCTTCCCCGGAGTCTTGGGAGGGAGCCCAGCCCCTGGCACCTGGGTTTCTGCCTTCCCGCCTCCAGAAGCACGAGAACGCGTTTCTGCTGTTTTCTAAGCACTTGGGGGTGTGGTACTTTGCTGCGGGGCCACGGGAAGACAGAGCTGCGCTCCCCACGTGTTACCAACCGCGAGGCTCTGGGCGCCGCTGGCCTTCCTCCCCGGCAGCCCCGCGACGTGACCCAGGTTCACGGGCGCCACTGCCGCCTGCCCTCGGGGCTGCTTACTCAGCCACCTTTTCTGAAAAAACAGACAAAAATTATGGAACAGCCGGCGAGGGCAGGTGCAGCCCAGAAATGAAGACCCTCGGGACACCCGGGCCTGGGGCGCACGGACCGCCCCCCCCCCCCCCGCTGTCTCCTGCCCCGGGCGCCCATCCAGCGCTGTGTGCCCAAAGTGTGGTGCGCGGCGGCAGGGCCCGCACCCCCGGGGCTCGCGGGTGGGGGAGGACGCGGGCCCGAGTGCGGAGCCGGAGGCACAACTCCGGGATCTGGGGGGCGCGGTGGGGTCGCCGGAGGCCCGCGGGGTCCGCGCGCGTTAATGGGGATGGCACCGAACTGGAAGAGCACGGAGGCCGCGGGAGGCGGGAGGCGGGAGGCGGGAGGCGGGAGGCGGGAGGGGTGAGGCGGGCGGCCGCAGGTGCCCTCCACGTGTCCTCCGCGCGCTCCGACCCCTTAAAGAGGCGGAAGGAAGGCGGGCGCGCGCCGCTCTAGACGTCACACGCGCGTATTTGCAGAGGGCTCGCGGGTCTGCGAGCGACGCAGCGTGACGTCCTCTACCATCGCGGCCTCTGATTGGTCGTCGCCGGCGGCGCCGAAGCGTATTTGACTTGCGCCGAGCCCGCCCAACCGTAGCCCGTCTTGCTTACGGAGGGCGGGGCCAGAGGCCTCGGCCAATGGGAGGCGGTGTTGTTGGCGGCCACGGCGGCGCAGCCCTTGGAGCGAGCGAGGCCGCCGCCGCCGCCGCCAGTGCCGCAGCCGCAGGAGGCGTGAGGAGCGGACGCCAGGCGCTCGGCCGGGTAACGGCGCGCTGGGGCGGCCGGCGGGGGGCCGGAGCCGGGGCGGCGGGGGCGGCGCGGCGGGCGCGAGGCCCGGGGCCGCCGTGGGAGCAGGCCTCGGCCGCAGGGGCGGGGCGGCGGCGGGGAGCCCGGGGCGGCGGCGGGGGGCGCGGGGCGGCGGCGGGGAGCGGGCGGCCGCGGGGGACCCGCCGCCCCGCCCCCCGCCCCGGCGCGGCCCTGAAGGTCAGGAGGCGCTTTGTTCCCGCGTGGCCGTTTGCCCGGCCGCCCGCCCGCGCCGTGACCCCGAGCGGAGCGGCGGCCGCGGGGCCCCTTTGTTTTCGGGGCAGCCGCCCTGCGGGACCGGCTCCGGGGCGGGGACGGCGGACTTGCACGTCTGTCGTGGAGCTCGGAGACGCCGGCGGCGCCCAAGCGGTGCGTCCTCGCCGGACGGCCGCGCCGCCGTCCGCCCGGGGCTCGCTTCCCTGAGCGCGCCCGCGATAAGATCCGCCCGGCCGCGCCCGCGAGGGCCGGGGGGCGGGGCGGGGTCGCCGGGACGCGCCGCTGCGGGTGTGCACGGTGCACGGTGCCCGGCTCTCAGCCCGCAGTCGGGGGGCGCGGCTCGCCGCTTCGCACGTGCGCTCTGGCTTCGTAATGACGCGGCACCTGGCGTTCGGCCGGCCCAGGACAGGACGGGGCCCTCCGAGGCGGACCGCGGGCCTGCGGGGGCCGGCGGCTGGGAGCGGCGCCCCGACTCGCGCGCAGGGGGAGAAAGAAGTTCCACGGAGCGCAGCTCGGTCCGCTCCCGGACGGGTTGGGCCCGGCGATGGCGTCCGGCTCCGAGCTGGGGCCCTTAGCGATCGCTGGGTGCTTCCCGCAGTGCGGTCTGGAGGTCGTGCCCGCCTGCGGTGAGCGACGGCCGGAGCG
The DNA here is from genome assembly GCA_028646535.1 of Procyon lotor. NCBI lineage: Eukaryota > Metazoa > Chordata > Mammalia > Carnivora > Procyonidae > Procyon > Procyon lotor. The sequence goes on from CM053613.1 coordinate 164,857, forward strand.
GGAGGTGAGCTGCAGGTGTCGGGAGCCTGAGCGGGAGCCGGCGGCGGCGGGAGGGGCCCAGGCCGGGAGGAAGCCGCACGTGCGCCGCTGCGGGGAACGCGCCCCGGCCCGCGGAGGATCGCGGGGGCCACTTGCTTTCTTACTCGTTTGGGAATAAGGACATGTTCTTGCCTTCGTCTTGGAGGTAGGGGATCCCAGTGCGCGATCCCGGAGGATCGGTGGGGGAGACCTTTTTGGTCGGTGGGGGTGCTGTTGGCAGAATGTAATTTCTGACCACATTAGGTGACAGAAGGGACTCGCTCCGTAGGTAGAGTAGGTAGATTGCTCAGGGAGGTTTTAACTAGAATTTTAAGGCTCCTCCTGGTCCGGTGCAAACGAGTATTCCCGTAGTATCATTTGTGGTCCCCTGAAGGGTCTGCAGGACCCGCTAGTAACGGGCTTGCCGTGGTGCTGCTTCAGGGTGTCCGCAGCTACTGGTCCCCCCCCCGTGTCAGTGACACCTAAACACCGTGGGGAAGTTTGCATTAGTTTTCAAAAGGAATAAGGAATAGTGATCAGAGAGTTGGTTTCTTCTCGTTCACTAACTTGTTGATGATGTCAGTAAACTGAACCCTGAAAAGTTTACTTCTGCCTTGGGATTACTGTCCTCCAATATGTACAGACAGTTTTTTGTTTATTTATTTATTTTATTTATTTAATTTATTTATTCGACAGAGAGAGAGATCACAAGCAGGCAGAGAGGCAGGCAGAGAGAGAGGGGGAAGCAGGCTCCCTGCTGAGCAGAGAGCCCGATGTGGGGCCCAGGACCCTGAGATCATGACCTGAGCCGAAGGCAGAGGCTCTAACCCACTGAGCCCCCCAGGTGCCCTGTACAGACAGTTTTAGTTATGTGGGTTGCCAGTCTGTTGTGCGGCATTGTGAGCGGGGAGATTGTTACAGCTCCTGACTGTAGAGACAAGTACCTGTGGTCCGGGTGTGTTCGTCCCTACGTGTGTGCTTGTACCTGAAGGTCTTGGGCAGCGCGTGGGTTCCCAGGTCGGGGCTCCAGCAGCCCCTCGGTGCTGGGAGCGCACCAGTTGTCAGTACCTGCGGCGCCCAGCAGCCGGTGCCGGGACTGAGGTCCTCTAGGCTCTTCTCCCCAGCGGTTGGTGGTCTTTCAGTATCAGGTGGGGGTGACCGCGAACAGGAGTGTATAAGTGGCATTATAGAGTTTACAGTTGCTTAGTTTTAGAGGTTTTTTTCCTTGCTTTCTCTTCGTTGTCCAGTTTTAAAATGTTTTAAAACTTTTCAGAAGCTTATGTTGGATTGCCAAAGATTTTGCCAGAGAACCCAAATTGGTGTGGTTTGGAACAATAGTATGTAGTGTCTGGGCAGGAGGGTGATGTAAATCCCCAAAGGCCTCCGGCCCCAGCTCTGTGAAATAGGCAGAACCCGGTGCTGCCGGGACCAGCCCCACCCGGCCATGAATGATGAGGCAGCAGCGAGGGGCTTGTGGGGAGTTTGGTCTGGAATTGCTGCCTCAGAGGTGCTTCCTTGAAGTGCTTACTTGGAGTGGCGGAGGGGTGGTGATTACCCAGCTTGGCCACTCCACCCCCGGGGGTTTATAAGGGGGTTTATAAGTGGCGGGAGCAGGGTCCTGGCAGGACGTCGTCACTGTCACCTGGTCTTCCCTCACTTTGTGTGATCGCTCCTGGTTTAGCAAGTACTTGTGTCCGCAAACTGCAGGTGGGGGGCTTGTCCTTGTCCCGTGGCAGACCCCTGTCAGTGGGCAGCGAGGAGTCTTGAGCAATCGCTAGGACGTTTTTGGAAAAGTAGATTGTAGTGACGTAGATAGGTTTTCATGGCAGCCATTGGTCTGCTACCTTGTCCTCTTTACAGAAGGCAGGGCTGCTTTCCTTTGCCGTTTCACTTTAAATTTCATGAGTATATATATTTTTAATTTCATGAGTATTTAGTAGCGGGAGAATTGGTGTGTTTTGGTAGTAAGACAACTGTAAGAGAGCACTTTGTGACCTGTACTCTTGATCTTGATCACTCACTGTGTCGCCTTAAATTTCCTCTCACAAGTATGCCCCACCAGCTGTTGAAACTATGTGTGCTTCTGTTCTGGGCTCATGACTTTTTTTTTATGTATGGTGCACTTTAATATCCGAAAGATGAGGTGATTTCCATCAGCTTTGTGGTACATCGATTTTGCACCTCAAATATTTACATATAAAGGTTTTAAGAAGGCAGTTGTAAGTATTAACAGTTTAAACAATTGCTATGTGTAGGAAAATAGCTTTCAATGCCTTGTGTCTATTCATTCCTTCATGAGCCTCCCTCTGTGCTCCGTACAGTTCTAGGTACTGGGGTTGGGGCATCGCACTGAACAAAACAAAGAGCCTCGCCTTCATACATTTTCGTAGTGGGAGACATAGAAACAAATTAGATGGTGGCAGGTGCTTTTGAGAAGAAAAGTAGAGGAGTAAGGGCTTGGGTGGTTGTGACTTTTTTTTTTTTTTTTTTTAAGATTTTATTTATTTGCCAGAGAAACACAGCAAGAGAGGGAACACAAGCAGAGGGAGTGGTAGCGGGAGAAGCAGGCTTCCTGCCGAGCAGGGAGCCCGATGCGGGGCTCGATCCCAGGCCCCTGGGACCATGACCTGGGCTGAAGGCAGACACTTAACGACTGAGCCACCCAGGCGCCCCTGGTTGTGACTTTTTAAAAAAGGTTTTATTTAGAGAGAGAGTGCACAGGAGGGAGACAGAATCTTAAGCAGACTCCTTGCTGAGTGTGGAGCCCCATGTGGGGCTCCATCCCAGGATTCTGGGGTCACGACTTGAGCCAAAGGCGACGCTTAACTGACTGAGCCACCCAGGCATCCCGGTGGGGATTTTTAAATAGGGTGAAGAGGGAAGATCTCACAGAGTGACAGGACTTATTAAATTCTGTGGTAAGGAAAACTGAAATGTTTGCCTCGTTTAGGCATATACTGCTGAATTGCAGATAAAAGAGAGTGGAAGAGGACATAGGAGCTGCAGCAATGAGCCGCCACTTTGCCTGAGTAAAAAATAGAGTAGTTAAGGAAAGGAAGGAAGTTTTGTATTTTCTTCTCGAAAACTGAGGGCTTGGTCTCTTGCGAATTTCTGCAGAGGTGGTTTGCTGTAGTCTGGTGGCATTTAGGTCCTGTAAGCAGACACAGCATCCTCCGTGTGTCCGGAATCCCCGTGGGAGAGACCAAGGTGTGTGTGGGCCCTGATGCGGTGCAGGGACGTGAGGGAAGCCGACTGCCTGGCCGCTGGGTCCTCTGCAGGCTCCGGCAGTTGCTGCATTGAGCAAGTGGACAGCCCCCTGCCCTCACGGGGCTTGTTCTTCAGTGGGAAGTCAGACTTGCATTGTTTATCCACCATTTAAAAGAAAATGGTAATAAGAAATTTAAAATATATGCAAAAGTAATGTTTTATCTTAACACCCACCTGTAGTAATGAACTATTTGCCAATCTTAGTTCATCTATAAATGTACACATATGATTTTTAGTTTTTATTTTTTTTTTAAGATTGACTTGAGAGAGCGCGTGCCTGTGCGAGTCGGGGGAGGGGGGGGAGAGAATCTCCAGGCCGCCTCCTGACCTGGCGCTCCACCACACTACCCATGGGGTTGTGACTTGTGCCAGTACCAAGAGTCAGGTCTGAGTCCATTAAGCAACTGCCTTCGGCTCAGGTCTCGATCGCAGGGTGCCGGGATCGGGCCCTGCGTCCAGCTCTCTGCTCAGCCGGAAGCCTGCTTCTTCCTTTCCCGCTCCCGCTCGTGGTTTTCCCTTCCTCTCTGTGTCTCTGTCAAATAAATAAAACCTTTAAAAAAACTTTTTATGAATGTCCAAAGAAAAAAGGAAAAACAGATTACCAATTATTCTATACAGTTGAAAGCAGTTTGAGTCCATCTTCAAGGTTATCTTTAAGGAGTTTAGGACTTGGGCACTTGTTCGGCTAAGAGCATAAGCATAGTTGTCAACAAGGACACTTCCCATTAGTTTAGAAACTTAGCTAAGTTATTTGGTTGTTTAGACATGTTTTCACTTGCTTGCTTGCATATTGAATACAACACGATTATCTTCTAACGCCAAGGAACAGAATGATAGGCTAGATAAAGCATCTGCCCAGTCAGGGCAGTGTGAGTGAGATCTGGGTTGTCCCGGGGCTTCGTATGCTGGCCAGGTTTTGTGAGTGGAAACATCGAGGTCTCTTGCAAGGGGTACCCTGATTCCTTCTTAGATTAGATGGTTCCTTTGTCCTTTCTGATGTGGTCTTAAGCTAAGACGTGATCCAGTACTTCTGGAGGACTTGGACTTGTACGCCAGGGCTGGTCACACTCCCTCTTAGGTTCATAGGATGGGATTACCATCCCACAGACTTTTATGTGAACCGTGTGATTATCCTATAGGATTTGTTAACACTACCCTCACTGAATAAAAATTATAGACTATGATGAGATTCTAAAGTCTTACAGAGGCAGTGGGTTACATTTAACTTAATTTTAGTTATTCAGTTATTTCATGGGACGGCATTGAGGCCCTTTGACTTAAGATCGAGAACGTATAAAAATTTTGGTTATGTGAAGGATGACCACATTCCCCCAGCTTACTCCTTCTTTGTCTCTTAGAAATGGCCCGCTCTGAAATTAGATGCTTACTGTAGCTATCGACTAAGAGTGGTGGTTCTCCATGCCCAGCGTGGAGCCCAACCGGGACTTGAACTCCAGACATTAGATCGTGATCTGAGCTGAGGTCAAGAGTTGGATGCTTAACTGGCGCTCTGTAGACTGTTTTCAAAATTATTCACTTGGTGATATACGGATAATTTGCCACAAAAATGAAAATTTTTTTGTTTGGGTTAAAAATCCAAAAATGAGGTTGTATCTTACATAAATAAACGTAAAACATTCGTTCATGCAGTCATGGAACTTTGCATGCCAGTCCAAGTTTAGAGTTGTAGACTTGGTTAAAGCTGTCAGTCCCAGGAGGGGCCTGAACCGCTGTGTTCTTTTATAGTTTTGAATATTCTTTTGCGTGGTGACCTGTTCGTATTTTAATATGATTGCCTTTTAGGTGAAGCGGACCTTCAGATGAGGCTTCAGCATACCGACGTTTAAAACAGACGGATGGTTGTCTTTCTCAAACATGCAAATTTGGTAGTTCCTTGTAACTTTCTCTTTGAACGAGTCCGGATTGCAAAACGTGAAAATTGACAGATGGAACTCTTGCTCCTTTGTCATGTCACCAACTCTGAGTCGTCTTTCCTTCCATAAGGGAGAGCTGGTGAGAGGAGCCGGGCTCGCTGGGCTCTGCCTGGCCGCGGGCAGCGTGGGGCGGTGGCGGGAGCCGGAGCCGGCCTGCGGCGGCCCGTGTGCGGAGGCCCCGTCTAGTCTGTGGGTGTCGGAGCCCCGGTTCCACAGCTGGGAGACGGCGGGGTAGGCCTCAGAACCAGGTCACTGTGTGTCAGCTGCGCTCTAGGTGTTGAGTCCTCAAGCGGAGTCTCTTGCCCATTGTGTAAGCAAGCTCATCGTTGTGTTTGTGTTTCTCCTTCTGTCCTTGATTGAGCACTTTGTTTTGTTGTCACGAGTGTGGCTTTGGGTTTGACTTAACTGCTTTGTCGTCCTGTCACCAGAAATAGTGGTAAATGGTGCGTGGCTTCACATGGGTGGAAGTAAAGTGGATCGCTGTGTGAGCGGAGTGTGCTACTTTGGGGTGGCGTCACTCCGCGGGGAGGCGCGGCCCTCTGGCCTGTGTCCTACAGTGGCGGGCCGGTCCCTCGGCAGCTCTCGGGCCGGACGCTGCTCTGGGCCCTGGGGCCACACAGTGCGCAGCCGAGGAGGAGCACCGTCACTGCAGTTGTGTAGACAGTGTAGCTCTCGGGGCTGCTGCTGCACCGCAGGACCCTGACTCTGGCTGGGCTGTGCCAAGGACAGCGGCCGTCAGCTCGGGTTGAGCCGGTGCAAGTGGCATCAGGACACGACCTGGTTGGTGGTGGTGGGGAGAGGTCAGGAGGCTCCGGGTCTGAGACGTGCAAGTGTTTTAATCCGAAATGGAACCAAAGGAAATGAAACGGCAAATCTCATGCACATGCTTTCAGAAAAATAATACTGAGACTGCTTTCTCACAAACCTTTGATTTACAGAAGGTAGAACATACTCTGTGATTAGCGAGTGCCGGCCGGGAGTCTCACCTTCGAGCCGGTGAACTCACCGGGTGACATGTTTGCCGCATTTCCCCCTTTTGTACTCTTTGCACGAGAGTGGTCTGCCCTAAACCTGTAGTAGTTCGTAGCTCGCTGCAGTTTGCGTGTCCCAGATCACAGCTCCTCTGCTATTCCCGCAGAAACTCAATGTCTGCTGACTCGACCTTGCCTCAGTTTACCTCTCTTCTTTCAGGTCGACGCTACCTGGTGTCACGAGTGGGGTCTGAAGAGCTGGGCACTGAGGAGCGACGGCCCCACAGTCGAGGGAGGGGCCCACACTTGAGCCCTTGGTGCTCTTGGCTTCACGCGCGGCCACAACGTTCAGGTGGGTGAGTCTCTCCGCTAACCAAGCTCTCCCTTCTTTTGGCTGAACCTCTCAGACGTCATTCAGGATTTGTCCTCTTTTGCTCCTGACCTTATAATGGGATCCCAGTCATCTGAGTGTTCTAAGGACGCCCCCCTTTGAGGAGCCTGGCCAGTTCCGTGTTAACAATGATGATCTCCCTCGTGCCTGTGTTTGCCTCTGAGAAGGGCGACTGCGGGCTCTGATGGCCGTTATGGGAAACCTGTCATCTTTTGAGACTTTTCTTTCTCCCAACTAAGTTAGAAGACCATGGCTACAAAATTGAACAGTTCAAGTGGGATAGTTATTTTCATTAGTATCTGGAGGTTTCTAAACGGTGTTTAGGATTCTAAAATTTCCTCCTTACAAAGTATTGTTTCCAAACGGACTGAAGCAAATAAACAACTACAGGTGGATAAAAATAAAGTGTCAGAGGCCTCTTTCTTGGTGCTGGCCAAGGTTCCCTCCTGCCCACACTGCCCCACCTCCTTCCATATCCCTCTTGGCCTCCTTACCCCTCCCCTCTGTCTGACCTTCCTTTCTTTCCTTTCGCTGAAACCTCATCAACTTTAACCCCTTAAAACCTTTCCCCTCAAAATTAGATCTTCTGAGGGTGCTGCTAAACTGCCCCAAGGTGCCTCCACCCCATGGACAAAAGCTGAGCTTAGGGCTGTAATTAAGGACTCCCCGACCAGCCACCAGCCCTTTTATTTGACCAAGTTCGCAGCTCCGTGAAGTCATCCCTGGGGCTTTCCCCAAGCCTGAGGACTAGAATAAGATTCAGGCGCGCACCCAGAAGCCTGCTGAGTCTGTCTGTGACTGTTACATGGCTCTTCATGATTCTTACGTTGTTTTCAAGGAAAATTCCAGGCTTCCCGTAGATGTTGAGTCCCCCCGGTGGGGTTTGATTTCGTGGTTGTAAGTGGGACTAAGCAAGGACTTAAAACCGTTCATCTCAGTAGCCCGTTTGGGACGGGCGTTGGGCCTCCGGAGACAGCGACCGCAGAGCACGTGTGTCCTACAGCACCCTGCCGCTGTTGCACACAGCCTGCCCCCTGGAAAAAGGGTCACCGTGAACTGAAGTCCAAGCAGTTGCAACCCCCCCAACGAGGCAGTGGTCAAACCCACCCCAGTGATGCGACCCCGAGGGCACATGAAGACCATTTCCCAGCCTTGCGGGAGGGGAGTTACTTAGAACGGGGTGACTACTCTGCAGATCGGGATGAATTTTCTCACAGTTTCCGTTAGCATAGGAACTGTTCTGTGAGTACCCGACCCCCAGTTACACTGTCCTTCCTCGGGGTGATACGTAAGCAAACAGTGGGGTCTCACACAGACTACAGCGTATCCCTGTTTATCTGGGATCTTTGCAAGACCACCAACCATTTCTCCTCAGCAATTTGGCTCCTGTGCATTTATCTAGGATGAGATTTCTCGGGTAAATACATTGCATTTTTTTTCCTTTCCCAAAGGGGAAATATTCCTTGAGTTCAAATCTAATACTCAGGAGCGTTCAGGCCCCTTTATTATATTCTGCAAAACAAAGTAGACCAAACATTGGGCTCCTCCCCACTATTAAACCTAGTACCCCCCGTTCTTTGGGCAAAATCCTCAAGAGACCAAGGCAAATTCATAGTGTTCCTCTCATTAATATCCAGATCAACCCATCAGAACCTCCCAAGAATAAATCAATACCCTGTAAATAATAAGAGGCCTTACCAGGGCATAAAGCCTATCCTAGAAGACAGTAAGGACTCATTATCTTTGTACTAGTCCTTGAAATATCCCTCTTTTACCCATAAAAATTCTGTGCCCAGGGGTGAAGCTCGGTCCGGCACGATAAGGCAGTAAACACTAATTCCTCCATCCTGTCTTGTCTAAGCCGATCCAGCCCCCTGGAGGAGATGTCTTTTTTTTTTTTTTTTTTTTTTTTTTTTTTTTTTTTTAACTGCAGTTACCTTATGCAATGCATTGTTTTAGTATCCCTTTTGATAGTGGTATATATAAAAAGATAGTGGCCCTTTGGCCTTTGCCTGGGAAGGATGAGACTATTCACGGGTAGTCGTGCCTCAAGGGTTTACTAAGAGTTCTTACCCCTCACAGATGATAGCAGCTGATGGAAGTAGCATAGACTTCTCTAGAGGCTTCATCTCACTACAGATACGTAGTGATTTCGTTCTTTGCTTGCCTTCCCAAGGCTGCGCTCAAAAAGACCTTGTTCACCTATTAAAAATCTTAGTCATTAACGGACGCAAGGTCTTGAACAAAAAAGTTGCAATTTGTTCAAACCTCTGGTCCGAGATTTAGGACAATTTAATCTCAGATTTCCTGAAAGACTTCAAGATCCTGAAAGACTTCAAGGCATTTTAAACGTTCTGTACCCCCAAATCCAATGTGAATTACAGGGTTTTCTTGAGCTGGGTCACAGTTGGATTCCAGACCCCTCAGTGGCTGAGCCCCTTTGTGCCGTACAAAAGAACCCCAGACCGGATCCCAGTGCTCGGGATGACCAATGTAACTTCTCCTTTAAGACTCTGAGGGAAGGTGGTAAGTCCTCAGACACCCAGATTGGAAGCTACATTTTCCCTTTTATAGATGAGAAGGAGGTGGATACCCTCAGACAGCTTATCCCAAACGTGGGGCTCTCACACAGCCCGGGGTTACTCTGGCCAACAGTTAGGCCCGCTGCCTGGGGATCCATCTCCCTGCCCCGCCGGCCACCACCCTTAGTCAAAGCTGCTGCAGGGATAAGGGGTCTGCCTCAGCCCTCTGGATGGCGTCGAGGCTGTTGAGGCTCTCTCGAAGTCACGCCACCCCCGGCACCTTTCAGCAGGTTCTTTCCTCCTGTCAGGTCCTCCTAACTGACCCCCCCCCGCCCACACATCACTCTTGTTCACCATAGTCTCAAGCCCGCTGCCCTTCTTCCCCCCCACGCTGACAGAACTCCCCGTGACGGTCTCTCACAGATCACCCGTTGACCCCTTGTGAGGTCTTAGAGGAAACCCCTGTGACCCACACTGACCTTTCTTGGTTGACGGTGACTCTTACCTGAACTGGGGAAGTGTGAGTTTCGTGCTGGGTCTGTGATAACAGTTTGAGGTCATTGGGGCTGGACTCTTCACCTTTGGCCGCTTCAGCTCAAACCCGCTGAAATGGGCGCCCTCACCTGAGCCTGCCGTTGAGCCAAAAGCAGGACCGCAGGCGCTGCTGGCTGCCATTGTGCCTCTGGAGCGGCCCGTGATTGTAGAGTGTTAGGGGAGCCAGCGGGCTTCCTCACTCCCGCTGGAGGTGAAATGAAGCGCGGCTCCCGTGCCCCAGATCTGTTGGCCGCTGTACCGCCCCCGGCGGCTCTAACCCCTGCAAGTCTGATTCCCCGGGAGCCAGAGGAATCTACCTCGCCGATGCCCCCGTAAGAGCTGCTGCCCTAAGAAATCCGTTGACCAAACTTGGCTCGTGGCCCGGAAGGCTACTCCCCCAGCGAGGCCCTAAGGGAACAACCAGGGAAGAGCAGAGCTGGCCTGTGAAGAGAGCAGCAGAGTTGGAAATCTGAAGGCTGTTGGTACCACAAAGAAGAGCGACTCTGCTTTGGACCCAGTAAGAAGCTGGGCCTTCCAGGAATGCTAAAGTTTTCCTTATTGACCACTGTGCCTGAATTAAACCATCGGTCCCCTGAGAAATGGTAATGTTTATGGATTAGTACTGGCAGAAAACATCAGCAAGGCCGCAGAAAGTGCTGCCTGCTTGTTCCCCCCGACCTGAGTTCCGCCCAGGAAGTTTGTTGGCACTGCCCTGGGACACTGTCATTCACCCAGTGGACCATTCAAGGCCTGGCAGATGAACTTCATACATTTGCCTCATCTAACGGATATAAATATTTTGTAGTGAAATTTGCATATTTTTACCTTGGACTGGAGCATTTCCATGTAGAAAGGTTACTGCCTCTTCCTTGGCTAAAGTCCCTGGAGGAAAGACTGTCTCCACTTGGAGACTACTGTGGTGACCAGGGGAACCCCCTCCTTGGACGAGTGTGCGCCATCCTGCCAGTTTTACAGCATTTCTACTCTTTATCCTCAGACTTCAGGACTGCTCCAACGTACAAAGAGAATCGTAAAGACTCAGGTTGCTAAGTTAGTTGAAACCCTCGAAATTCCCTGGCCAAAAGTACTGCTGCTGGTTCTTTTAAATCTTCAATCTGCTCCCTTCAGGATTTATAAACTCTGGCCTTTTGAAATAATTCTAGGACAGCCAGTGCGTTTAGCTCCTGCTTCCTTTGACCCACAAATAAAAAACGGGTACATACTTGAGTACTGCAAGGGTCTCATTAAATCCATTGAGAGTAATCACGCTGTGGTAGGCTAGAACAGTCTTTCCACAGCGAGCTCCCAAGAGACAAAAGACGTCAGACATCACACTTTACCGCCAGGAGAGTTCATCTGCTGGAAGAGATATCAGTGTAAAGATTCACTCCAGCCTCGTTGGAAGAGTACCTTCCAGGTGTTACTGAGGAACCCCAGTGCCACCAGGTTCCAAGGGACAGACTCCTGGATTCATGTGTGCCATCTCAAAAGGCTCCCAAACCCGAGAGGACCTGCACCCCAGCTGGTAGAGCAGCTAAACTGGTTTAGTTTAAAAACTTAAAAAAATTTTCAAGGGCTGAAATACGTGACATTGGAAGTAGTCAGCCTCCCCAAGATTCGGGGGTCAGGCCTGTGGAACCTCCTGCTTTGTGGAATTCTGTGTTGCCCAACAGCTGAGTCATGCTGTCTCGGTTTGTAATTGTCCCCTTGCTAGTCTCCGTGCCACTCTGTGGTTTGCCTGTAACACACCCCTTTGTTCCCACTCTACAAACACTTTTTGATTCCACCAACCCTACTCATTGTTGGATTTGCACTGGCGTTAACACTAACGGTAAGCCCGAAGTGGTGGCCTGGCCCTTATCACTGGAAGGATGGCAGACGCTTTCTAGTAGAGATGACTTGCCCCTTGCACGAGGCTTTCCCCTCGTGTCTTTGAAGCCGTACATGCTCTCCCTTCTGGTGGATTGGTGCCAGACGTTACAGCATTCCGTTGGGCGCTCTGCACCCATAAAGGAACACCCTCACTCAAGTCTGTGTGTCTGCCCAAGACCTTTCCGTGTTTCGCAGACAGTGACAGGACGAGCAGAGGCCAGTAAGCGCGTGTGATGACAGTGGTGCAGGACTCAAGGTAGTACACTCTCCACGGGCATCTAAGGGACGACAAGGTTCCCATTACTGTGGCTCTGCGGACTGGGAACGGGAGGCCGATGTGCTTCCTTTCAGTGCTGCCTCGTGAGGAATTGCTCAAAAATCTAGCGAATGGTGGGAAATTAATTCACCATACTTTCTCCCTGGAAGATCCCCAGACCTCCGTTAGAACCTCACCCACGAACACCAAACTCCCTTGTTAGTCCAAATTATTGAAATTGAAGACATTCCTGCAATCATTTCCGTGGTGCTAAAAGCACCGGCTACTGCGTATTGTGTGATCATGAGGTTCTCTCTTTGATTCCAGGGGAAAAATCTGGGCAAAGGGGTCTACCTGACGTCCTGTCTTTAGAGAGCACTAGTTATTTCTTTCTACGTGCCAGAAACATAACACTCCACACTCCCCCTGGAAAGGATGCTGTGGGGTCATCGCCCTCACTCCTACTGCTGAAACCAGGAGGACCCTTCCTCCTACCACCCCCGCATCCAGTCTGGGCTTTCTCCTGCTGTCTTAGAAGAGCGTATGGTAACAGGCTTGGGTAGCACCTTAGGGGCCTGCCCATGAATACCCCCCATAGATAGGGATTTGCCTGAGCCATGTGCCCTTCCTGGGTTGGGTTGCAGAACTTGTAAAGGCAGCTCGGGATCTGTGGTCAAGGTGCGACCTTCGCTGCCCCATTAGAGCTCCTGAACGTCAGCAACGGCCAGCCCGGCTGGAGGCTCGCGGGAGAAGACCGCAGTCCTGGGCCTTTGCCCTACGCAGCACGGAGGGGCAGAACGCTGTCTTTGTATTAACAGAGTGGGGGAAATGACGCAAGAATGAAACATAACAAAAGGTAACACCAAACTATGAACTGACATAAGCCAGGCCCCCCAGGACCTCGGACATTTTCAGCTTTATAAACGGGGGCAGCTGGGGAAAGTGGTCGAGGAGGTTTTCCAGCCGGCGGCTGTACTCGAACTTTCAGCCCCGGGTATGACCCTCCCGGATGAAGGCACGCACTGGAGTGCTCTTCCTTTCCAAGACTTCTGAAGCTCAAGTGGGTGACACGTGACCGAGACTCCCCATTTCTTGGCTGTCGGTTGTCAAGTGGGGCCTGATACCCTCTTGCCGTTTCCGTCCTGTGAGGGACAGACGTCTGCGGATGTCCCTTCAGTTCTGGGGGCCGCCTTCCACTCCCGGCTACGGACATCTCTGACTGGCAGCCGCCCGGACAGATGGGTGGGTCGGGGTGGCCGTCTGTGAATCGTGGGGAGCAGAGAGGGGGTCTGAGAGGACTTGAAGGAGCCGAAGACGGAACTGAAGGTGGTGACGTGGAGAATCTACAGATTGGCACACGTGGGGACTGAATGCGGTCTCCATCCAGGGAGCGACTCCGAGACTCCCGCCCGCCTCTCAGCTGTTGAACGTGCTGCGCGGCCCCCAACCGGATTTTCCCTTCCGGACGCCGCCCATAAAAGCGCCCCGTCCTGACCCTTCAGCCGACTCGCTGGTAGCTCCCGACTCCCACTTCCTGTGTCCTTCCCAAGTCCGCTCTGTTCCCGGTCATCAAGCCGGGGTCTGTCTCCTTCCTCGTAGGTTGATGGAAACCCAGGTGCATGTCCTAGCAGCCGGATGACGTCGGGTCGGGTGTTCTGCCTTGACCAGCGTGCGTGCCTTCTGCAGTCCAGTGGGGGCGTCGCCCCCCGGGCAGGGCTGGCGCCGGGTGCAAGGTGCAGGGAGGTGCCTGTCCCACGGGGCCCTTGCTGGTGGAGGAGGCGTTAGGCTCAGGGCTGTGGCTTGATCGGGTGTCCCCCATGTCGAGGGAAGACCCGAGCCTGTCCGTCGAACCGGCTGGGCCGGCGGCTTATGCCGAGCGGACTCTCCCCGGCAGCCGGGGTGCCAGCTGGGGGGCAGGCAGGCGGGCCCGGGACCCGTCTGTGCGCTCTCACCCGGGGGTCCTGCCTGGCAGTCCTCTTGCTGTGTGAATGAGGGATCGGGGCCGGAGCTGCCTCGCCAGCAAAGGCGCCTGGTCGCGGGAAGCCGGCCGGGCTCTGCCGCTGGCGACCGGGAGGCCCCGATGGCAGCTCTGGGGCCGCTGTGGTCGGATGTTATCTCAAAGTCTTCCCCGCCTTGTACTTGTCCCGCGGAGTGTGGGGGAGAGCAGAAGGGGAGCGTGGGAACACAGCGGCTGCGGCCGGACGCCGGGGGAGCTGGGAGTCGGTGAGGGGGGCGCCTAGAAGGCCCGGGCTTCGGGTTTCTGTGCGGTGGGATTTGGGCCTCAGCGGCAGGTGACGGGCACTACCGATGAATTCCTCCAGGCTTCACTGCCCAGGGGCATGCGCGGTGGGGGGCGGCTGCCCCTCCTGGGGCATTCGTGACGGTGTTGCTCTCCTTCTGGGCTTCTTCAGCAAAGACCCAAGTAACCAAAGAAAAATGCAGTTGATTGAAATACAGAACAATCATAGATCATAATTCCAATGGGAACTGTTTTCCTTAAATGCAAAGGTTTTTGTTGTTACACCCTGAAGCATTGTGACGGAGAGGTTTCAGCTTGG
>CM053613.1:179279-191608 GCA_028646535.1 Procyon lotor
CGGAGACCCGAGCATGTTCAGGCCAGGACAGCGCTTGGGAGGGAGGGAGGGAGGACCACGCTCGGGAGGGAGGAGGACAGTGCTCAGGAGGGAGGGAGGGAGGAGGACAGCGCTTGGGAGGGAGGGAGGACAGTGCTTGTGAGGGAGAAGGACCACACTTGGGAGGGAGGAGGACAGCGCTTGGGAGGGAGGGAGGACCGCGCTTGGGAGGGAGGGAGGGAGGGAGGGAGGGAGGAGGACAGTGCTCAGGAGGGAGGGAGGACAGCACTTGTGAGGGAGGAGGACTACGCTCGGGAGGGAGGGAGGAGGACAGCACTTGTGAGGGAAGGAGGACCGCGCTCAGGAGAGAGGGAGGACAGCACTTGTGAGGGAGGGAGGACTGCTCACGAGGGAGGAGGAGGACAGTACTTGGGAGGGAGGGGGACAGCGCTCGGGAGGGAGGGGGAGTGCACTTGGGAAGAGGCTCCGACGTGTGTGCACTACGTTTAAGATGCGGGAGCAGCACCACCTCTGTTCAGTGTTCGTTTCCTCAGGGTTTTGAGATTTCGCTGATAGCAAGTTCTTCTTAAGAAGTAAATGTCCATAATTCCACTTTGTTCGTAGGTAGAAAATTGCCTACTTTGGAGATAAGCCTGTGTTGTGTGTGTCTTGTCAAAGTGGGGTCACACTGGGTGTGTCATGTGTACCTGGTGTGTACCCAGCACTGCCGTCTTCAGTGTAGGAATCAGCACAAAACCAGTGGCCTTCCAAGTCCTCCTGGGGCTTCTGGGGTTGGTCAGGCGTCCGACTCTTGGTCTCAGCTTCGGTCTTGATCTCAGGGCCATGTGTTCAAGCCCCACATTGAGCTCCACGCTGGGTGTGGAGCCCACTTAAGGAAAATAATAGGGGCGCCTGGGGGGCTCAGTCAGTTGGGCGTCTGCCTTCAGCTCAGGTCATGATCCCAGAGTCCTGGGATCAAGCCCCGGGTCGGGCTCCTTGCTTAGTGAGGAACCTGCTTCTCCCTCTCCCTCTGCTGCTCCCCCTGCTTGTGCTCTAACTCCCTGTCAAATCCTTTTGTGACTTGAGAATGGGAAAGACAATAGAAGCACTACTGAATGCTTTGAATAGTTCTAAAGTAATTGGCCTAGTAGCGTAAACATGTCCCTATTGCTGAAGCTTATTAGAGAGATGAGGCAAATTAGAACTGATTAATATTACTTTGAACTCTGGTCATTTTAGTACCAAAAAGAGTATGTGTGTTTAATGAGTAAAATGTGCAAGCACTGAAATGCATAGATCCCAAGTGTAAGATTTGATGAACTTGGCAAGTGTATACCCTAGAAACCAACAGCCTGTTCAAGATCTAAAATGTTTCCATCACCCAGAAGTTCCCTCCTCCTCCTGGTGGGCCCTCATCCCCCATAGACAGCCACTGACTACTACAAGCACCCTAGAAAGTTCTTTGTGATTATTTAGCGATGTTAATTGTTACAACTCTCTTAATTTGTAGGAGGTCAAAACATTCAGATGGCAGATAACAGGTAAGCCAAATGGACTTTGCTAATTGGGGTTCAATTTTAGTTGATGAGCATGAGCCAAGCCAGCGGTCAGTGAATGTCATTAAAAGGTCTGGTGGGATGGCTTCCCCGCTCCCCGGTGGGTTTGACCCCATGAAGACATGGCTTTGCACGTGGGAAAGTATGTCAGTACTGACGCGGGAACCCGTTGTGGGAAGGGGTCTTGCTGCTGTCATGATTGACTTGACAACCACCCTCACATCGCATGGCCTCCGGTGGTCAAGTGAGAGATTTGGTTCTGTGGCCCGTCCCGAAGGTTACGTCTGGTGCTGTGTGGTGCCCGACATGGTCTGATTTGGGGCGGGAAGCCACATCCGGGCGTTTTCGTGAAGTTCCCTTGTTCGTGAAGACTCTGGTGAGCTTGCAGAGCCCCCGTGGGCATTGTGCCCTGAGAACTTGGGAAGGGGGCTCCCCTCCGGCCCCTTTAGCAGCTGACTGGAGTGTAGCGTGCATGTTGGTCGGCTAGTGGGGTTAGTTTGAGGGTGGGGAGCAGGGTTTGCGGGGAGGAAACAAGAAATAAAAGCTGAGAAGCTTTGGCCAGGGTTGGGAATTAGAACTATGGGGCCTGTCGGGGTGGGGTGCAGTGTGTCAGATGGTAGGCGGTCTGGTTTGGCTTTTAATAACAGACACACACCCTAGATACCCCCACGTGTCCGTGGTTCTGTCCGAGCACGAAGCCGTTGTAGAGCCGCCTCTCAGTACGGTGCCCAGGGAAAAGCCCTAGTACTCTTGGGAACTTCTTGATAGTCAATACTTACTTAGCACACGGTCTTAGTTTTTCAGGTGGTGTTCCTGCAGATGCCTTGGAGGCTGCTAAAAATGCAAGTAACACAGGTCAGTTCACCGCCTGCGGGGAAGGTGGCCGCGAGGGAGTCCGTGCGTGGGCCGGTTCTCGCCATAAGCCCGTCATGCACGGGAAGCGTGACTGTGCTCCAAAGGTTGGGGAAGTTAGTCGTTCGAGTGAAAGTCTGTACTTCCTGTAAAACCTTCGGGGATCGGAACTTCAGGCTCTCCCGGAGGGTGGCCAGCGCGGGGCTGCTCAGCCCGTGACCGACCTGCCATCGGTGTCTCGCTGTCCTCTGCTTGTTGTGAAGCCAACCCCGGACTCCGTCATTTTGTCCATCAAGGTGTAGATGGGTTATTTTTTTCTCCACTTTTAAATTTATTGATCTATACTTTTTTTTTCCCGTTAAACTGTTGTGGGTATCTTGACTCTTTTCTTCTAAAACAGTTTCGTATAAATCTCCTAAACACGAGGATGTGTGCCCCCAACCCCAGCGCTGTGACATGACCAGGACATGCGGCATTGGCCCAGCGCTGTCAGCTAACACGTGGTCGTGTTGTTGTCCCCCGCTGTCCTCGGCCACCCCTTTGTAGGCCTTGGGCCCAGCCGGTGGCCACGTCCCAACCCTGGTTCTGTCTCCATCATTCCGGAGCTGTCCTCCCACCTTCTTAGCCTTGGCCGCAGTGCCACAGCGGCGGGCCATGCAGGCCGGCTGTCTTGGAGAATGGCCAGGCTCTGGATTGGTCAGGCGGCCTCTGCCCAGTAGGTTCAGACTGCCACGTTGTGACCTGCCGTGGGGTGGGGGGTGTGGGGGAGGGTGTCACCCTGGGGCCGTGGCCGGGATCCTAAGGTTGAGGATGTGGGGAAGGTCGTGTGAGGGAGCTTTCCCCATTGTGAGGTCCCTTCGGTAAGTGACCTGTCGGTCGTCTGTGGAGACCCTGTTCTCCCTGAGTTGTGATGACGAGCCTTGTGGAATCAGGAGTGACATTGGTGTTTGCACAAGGGCGTTTTTCTAAGTATGACAGTCCTGCTGCGTATTTCATCTGTCAGAGACGGCCTTTTCCTCTCCCAGCACCCACGTCAGCATTCCTGCACGTTCCTCGATGGCTTCTCCTTCAGTGCTTTGTCAGGTGCCATCCGTGCTCTTTTTGGTGGGCAGACTGTCCCACGTGGGCCGTGCAGGTCTCTTCACGCCGGCTTCTGTAACTCTTTGCTACTTCCCCATGAGCTTGGAGCACTTTGTAGCTTTCGGACACAAAGCTCCATTTTTCCTTGAACTTTAGCTCTGGACCTGGGGTCTGCATTTCTGCAAGGGGGCCCTGTTCCTTTTAGAGTGGGTAGAGATTTAAAACCAGCATATAGGTGCGAGGTGCTCCTGGTTCTAGGCCCTTCAGTGGCAGCAGCTAGAGGAGACGTGTCTGTGTGTGGTGTAGTGTTTACGTGCACACCTGCGGTTGTATGTGCGCACCCAGTGCTTCACGTGAGGGCTTGGTTATTATTAAAATGTTACAGCTGAGTTGCCTGCTTGGTACCCTTTGCTTGCCCACATGACGTCCGTACAAAAAGATGGGAGAGCTCCCAGGTACCTTTGGAGTCAGCCGAGGGCGCTAAGTTAGGGTTCCTGCCCGTGGGAACGAGTCAGCCGAGGGCGCTAGGTTAGGGTTCCTGCCCGTGGGAACGAGTCAGCCGAGGGCGCTACGTTAGGGTTCCTGCCCGTGGGAACGAGTCAGCCGAGGGCGCTAGGTTAGGGTTCCTGCCCGTGGGAACGAGTCAGCCGAGGGCGCTAGGTTAGGGTTCCTGCCTGTGGGACCGAGCAGGCGTCAGCTCAGCAAACGCGGACAGTCTGTGCCGTGGGCGGGCGTGGTGTCGTGCCGCCCCCCGGCTGCAGGGGAGGGAAAGAGTGGCGTGTGGGAGCCGCCGGCACAGTGTGGGGCGTAGTGAGGGGGTGCAGTGTGGAGGGGCGTGATCTGGGCCGAAGGACGGCACGGGCCAAGGTGGAGGCCAGGAGTCGCATTTGTGGCGCACCGGCAGCCGGTGCAGGTAGGACTTCCTGGGATGTGGACGGGGCTGCAGGTGAGCACTGAGGTCTTCTGAGGGACGGTTGGTTTGTCCCCGTCCTTGGCTGCTGGGCCCTTAGGTCGGGGACAGAGAAGGCGAGGTGGCAGGAGCTGGGCTCCAGGTGGAAGGTGACACCGTCTTGAGGAGGCTCGCGGCCTGAACAGCTGAAGCGAGCACCAGAACTCACTCGCTGGAGGCCTTTCAGTGGGTCACGTGCCTTTAAAATCCATCTGGGAAAAGAAAGAAAGAAAATACATTTGAGGGGGCGCCTGGGGGGCCTTGGTCGGTTAAGTGTCCGACTCTTTATTTCAGCTCAGGTTGTGTGATCGAGCCCCGACTTGGGCTCTGTGCTGGGCAGGGAGTCTGCTTGAGAGTCCCTCCCCGGGCACCCCCATCTAAAAAAGATAAAATAAATTAACATTTTCAAAACACGTTTTTAAGAAGCCACTTGCTACATTTAGAAATTAAAGTGAATAAAGCTGGGTAGATACGTGCTGATGATTTTCGACCTTTGGCTGTTCTGTGTTGGGCATATTTTAAATATTTTGGCCTTGTTTTTGCTCCTTAATAGAAAAGCTCACTGATCAGGTGATGCAGAACCCTCAGGTTTTGGCAGCTTTACAGGAGCGGCTTGACAATGTCTCTCACACCCCTTCAAGTTACATTGAGACGTAAGTATGGCGTTCATGGGACTCGGTACAACTTTAAGAAGCAAAGGGGAAAAGGCCAGTTTCCTGGTTCCTTAGAAGAGGAATAAGTGTCTTTCTCATTGAGCAGACCTCAGGTGCCTAGAAGCAGGCAGTAGGTTCCAAAGAGTAGCGCCTGGGCTCAGCGGTGGGGGCGGGGCCGCAGGGGGCGGGTGGGGGTTACCTGGGTGGGGGGGCCGTCGGGCCCGGCTCGGGCAGCAGGGCGCTGGCTCCCCGCCGGCTCTCCGCAGGCGGACTTCGGGCTACTGCACGGGGTAGGAGAGTTGAAGATGGTCACGGTCTCTAGTTTTCTGGCTGGATCGGGTGAGTGGGGCGGCTTCCGTGGAGAGGGGGTGCCGGGGCTGGGAGCAGGAGTTCACGGGCTAGAACTAGTTCCGTGTCGGGTGTACTACATGGTAAGTGCCTGTTGGGGGGACAGCGTGGAGTTACTGTAACTGATTGGAGGACAGCCGGATGTGGGCTGTCAGGGTCCAGGTGGCTGAGAATCGTTTGTTATTTGTACTCCCTTAGGAAGACGAGGAAAGATAAAAGATAATCGTAATTGTGTGATTAACGCAGCAAAGAAACACGGGTGTCTCTGTACGTCTGCCATTTCGTGAGGTCCTCACTGTGCTTCCTCCTCGTCCCCCTGCTGGCAGCGGTCCTAGCAACAGGACTTACCCTGAGGTGGCTGTGGGGAGGGTGGCAGGGGTCCTTTGACTGAAGGCTGTTCCGGTACCTTCTCAACGGTGCTCTGCGTAGGAGCAGCTGGGACTCTGTGCGGTGTCGGATGAGGGGTAGAGTGCCCAGGCTACGGCTGGTCCCGCCTCGGGGGCTCGGCCCAGGGAGCCACTGCTGCCCAGGAGGGCTCTGTGGGTCTGTGATGAGGCCCAGAGATCTGCTCATTGTTCCAGATGGTGACCAAGGGCTGCAGCTTAAACCTACAATTCCGATGGGTTGAAAGGGTTTTGTTTTTTCTGATTTGTAAAAGTAATTGCATACAAACTGAGATATTTCTAGAATATAGAAAAGTACTGGGGTGCCTGAGTTGGTCATCCAGCTCTTGATTTCGGCTCAGGTCGAGGTCTCAGGGTTGTGGGATCGAGCCCTACGTCAGGCTCTGTGCTCAGCACGGAGTCGGCCTGTCCCTTTCCCTCTGCTCCTCCTTTACTCTCTCTAAAATAAAATCTTTAAAAAAAAAAAAAGAACATGGAGAAGTATCAAAAGGCAGAGAATCTCAGTTACCTGACCCTGGAAGGGAACAGACCCCACTTACTTGTCTGTGCTGTGTCTGACTGTCCCCTTAGTGGGGCAACCCGAACCCTTCACTTGGCACTGAATGTTCTTTGAAACCGTGGTTTGGGACAGGCTGTGTTCTGATCCTGTTGAACGTGTCACTGGTTCCAGTTTTCCTCTTAAGGATAGTGCCTCAGGGGACATAGCAGCACAGGAGCGTGGGGTTATTTCCTTAGCATAAGTTCTTGGAGGTCGAGTTACTAGACCCAAGGAGCACGGAGGTTCTGCTTTGTCTTTAAGGTGGCGAGTCTGTTAGAGGGCTGCTTTGCCCTCGGGTCACCAGACCCAGGAGGTGTTTTAATTGCCAGTTTGATAAGCGAACAGACAGGAGTTCTTTCTAAATTAACATACTTCTGGATGTTTTGTGGGATTAAACCTTTCCATGCTTGATTATTTGTATTTTTTCTTCTGGATTCTCGGTCGCGTCCGTCCCCCCGCCACACACACCCCTTCTGTTGGGACGTTCGTCTTTCTAATGATGTTTAGGGGCTCAGTTCCGTAAGGGTGTGAATTTTCTTTAGCCGGAGTTTATCTTGGGAAGATTGAAGAGCACGCTGCCTTCGTTTGCAGGCACGAGGGTGTTTTCCCTTCCCTTCCCCCTCGCAGGCTGCCGAAGGCCGTGAGGAGGAGGGTGAACGCACTGAAGCAGCTGCAGGTGAGGTGCGCGCACATCGAGGCCAAGTTCTACGAGGAGGTCCACGACCTGGAGCGGAAGTACGCCGCCCTCTACCAGCCGCTCTTCGACAAGGTGGGCAGCTCCCTCTGCGCCGCCGGCGCAGCTCTGGCGCTTCCCTCCCGAGCGGCGCCCGCGCTTACGGGCGACGGGGCCCCAGGGGTCTCCTGCAGGCCCCACAACCTAGTCTTGAGTTATGAAAGCATTGGTTTTCACGCGCTCTTCGCAGACAGGATTTACAAACTGAGCTCCGGGGTCTAGCTTAGCCCAGCTCTAAGAAGGTCTCGTTCTTACCCAGAGAAGGGAGTTCATCACCGGGGACGCCGAGCCGACGGACGCAGAGTCGGAGTGGCACAGTGAAAACGAAGAGGAGGATAAATTGGCTGTGAGTATTGTTTCTGAGCAAGGGCCGAGCGGGTGTCTCCGTGGTGTCGGACGTAACTAGTCTCTTACGACATCACAGGGGAAAGCGCTCCACGCCGCAGGCGCTACTTTGCCCTTCAGTTGGCTGTTCTGGTTTCTTTAAGGTCGGACTACGTAGCGGCCGGCAGGTCCGGTTTCTGTTAATTCCGTGACCCAAACACGCTCTCCTTCCTCTCGTGTCTAGACAGCTCTGTGTCGTGGGATAGTGAGATGGGGGATCAGATGGGCAGAAACGGGAAGGTCTTCCATCGGACAGAAGCGCAGTCCCCGCGAGGTCAGGGTTGTGAGGAGGGCATGGGGGGTGTCCGGGCCGCCCTCGTCCAGGACCAGCAGCGGGACAGAGTAGCCGCGGTGCCCCCGGCTGCTTTGCGTCGGGAGCTCCTCGTCACCTCACAGCCTCCGCCGGCCCCATCGTGCTGCACCTATAGTTGGTTTGGAAGACAAGTAGCTTTTATCCTTTTATATCCATCAGGATTCCTTTTTAGGACATTTTTTTTGCAGTGTATGTTGCTTGTAGTAACCGTATGCTTTTGATCTTTCAAGCATGCTGCGGAGCTTGGCCTAGTTGAGGCTGTGGCTCTGGAGGAAACTGGTTGTGAATCACTTCCTTATTGCTCGAGAAAAATCAGCCTCTGTTACTTTAAAGGCCCCTCTGATCGTTGTCACGTGAGAATCCCGCGTGATGATGTGGTTGCCGTGCCGGTGGCTCTAGTTAGTGTCGTCCTCGCCCTCCCTGGGCCGGCCTGTGCCTGGGGCCCCAATGGCAGAAAAGACGCCAGCCGCACCTTGTGCACAGCGCGTCCGGTCCCCCACTGACGTCAGCGTGCGGCTCCCTCCTGGCCGCTTACAGCCACCCCCTCACTGCCGGACAGACACACGGCGTGGCGTCCTCGTTGCCAGGGACACTGGCCTCTGGCTGGTGCTGGGTGGCGGGTTGTCCCCAGACGGACGTTTTGTGGCGCTGGCACTTGGCACCTTCCCCAAGGTTGATGGCCTTGTTGTAGCATCTTCTCGCTTTGAGTTGCTCGGGAGCATTAGCGTGGGACGTGTGTGGAGGCAGATGTGGGGACCGAGGGTTTGAAGTTTGTGCAGGACTCAAATTGACATTTTGCAGGAAGCCATTGGATGTGTGTGCTTTGTGGGAAGTGTTCTGTCTGCATCTTTATTTTTTTTAGGGAGACATGAAAAGTAAAGTAGTCATAGCAGAAAAAGCAGCAGCAGCAGCAGAGGAGCCAAACCCCAGAGGGATCCCAGAGTTCTGGTTTACCATCTTTAGAAATGTAGATATGCTGAGTGAGTTAGTCCAGGTAAGCAAGTAACTGTCTGTTCACGAACCACTCGACGCAGCTTAGCGTAGTGGGCGGAAAGGCACCTTGTGGCCGGCAGCTCAGTGGGGGGGTCTTGGTCTCCTGGGCCGGGGTCTCACTGTACCCTCCACCACAGTGCCGCCGGGGAGGCCCGCGCCTCTGGGGCTGAGCCGTGGCTCGTCACGGTCTTGCCTTCTTCCCTGAGCTCTGCCGCCTCACCCCGGAAGGCCTAGGAGCAGACGCGAGACCCTTCCCCATCTTACTCTGAATGGCCAGGCGGGAAGGTGTGAGGGCAGGAGACCCAGAAATTGGCCAGCAAGGTCTGAAGCTGCCCCGAGGTGTTTCCTTCTTCAGAGATGTGAGGCCCAGTGTGGGCCTGGTCGATCCCTGTGTGCAGTGGCAGCGGGCAGTAGTGTGGGAGTGGTTGGGCTCTTGCCCTCCCTGCGGGGCCTGGCTGGTTCCCGTGCTCTAGGCCAGAGAGAAGCGGCACCTTGTTGCTGGCCCCCAAGACCGCTTGTCATTGCACGACGTGCATGGCTTCCGTCAGTTCCTGTGGGCAACAGTGAGTCCCGGGGGGGACATGTGTGTTGTTTGGGAAAAGCCCACTAGAAATTTCTTTTTTTTCTCTCATTAATCAGGAGTATGATGAGCCGATCTTGAAGCACCTGCAGGATATTAAAGTGAAGTTTTCAGAGCCCGGGCAGCCCATGGTGAGTGCTGGTGGCTCGAGTTCCCGGCTGGCATGAGACCAGGTTGGGCACTGGGGGTGGGGGGTTGGGCTCAGGCTGGGCAGGAGATGCAGACCTGGCCAGGCACTTGCAGGGTGGTCCTGGCCAGGGTGCTCACCAAGAACTAGAATGTTCTCAGGTGGCCTTCCTGGGCCTTGCCGAGCAGCACTGCACAGCCTGGCAGGCAGCTCAGGCCATGGGCCGTGTGTGGCACGTGTAGGAGCCCGCACAGCGCGGGCCTCCTTGGCCGTGGGGCGGCCGCGCCGTGTGCCGCTCTCTGGGCTGCTTATTCCGCGTCGGAGGGGGCGGTGTCTCTCTGCTGAGCGACCCCCAGGCTTGTGAAGACCTGACATCTGTGAGACAGGGTGGTAGGTATGTGCTCAGATACGAGCGGCACTTTATGTTTATCTTCATCACGTTCAGTCAGCCAGCATACAGCTCATCCTCGGTGTTGGATGCGGTGCTCAGGGACTCATCAGTTGTGTGTGACACCTGTGCCCATCGCCTGGCTACTCCGTCCCCCACCCTCTCCCTTCTGAAACCCTCCTGCTGTTTCCCGAGCAGCACTTTAATAGAAAGCCGAGACGCCGATGAACGAAGTCTACTGGGTGTGCCCTAGAGCGTCCATGCGGGTGGGCAGACCTGAGCACCGTGCCCTGCCTTGACTGGCACACAGCACCTGCCCAGCAGCCTGCTGCGCCGGGAGAGGGGCCGGACCGGAGCTGCCCTTCCCCTCCTCCAGGGGACAGGCCCTCGCCCGGCGTGCGTAGAGACACTGTCCGCGGCCCCTTAGCCTGGCCGTGGCCGACGGGCTCTGTTCCGGTGCCCCAGCAGCTCTAGCGGCTCATCGCTGACCGGCTCGTGCCTCTCAGTTTCAGGTCCTGGGGACACGGCCTGGGACCTGGCGCCTGAGTCCGGCTCTTCCTTCCCATCGCAGAGCCCTGGCCCTGGGTCACGGATGAGGGTCTGCGTACGTGGGGCGTCCCCCCGGGTCCTGCAGGTCCTGCTGGGGCCAGGGGCAGGGGGACGCGCTGGGTGTGTCCCTTCGACTTTTCCTGCCGAGCCCGCTCTGGGCGGTGCCGTTCAGCTCTCCGTCTACAGGTGGGGTTGGGCAGGAGCCGGAGTGATCCCTGCCCGCGGGCCGAGGGGAGCCCCTTTCCTGCTGCACCTGGTTGGTTGGTCAGCGCAAGGCCTGGGCCCTGGTGCCCCTGGAGGCGGCCTGACGGTGTTGGCTTGCATTTGGGGCTGGAGGTGCGTGCTGTTGTAAGAGGCTGTGTCCGTTGTTTCCTAACACTTCTTTTCATCTGTGAGTCATCCAGATTCCATTTATTAATTTTTTCCCTTTGGATTGATGCTTTTTTTTTCTTTCTTCGCTCTTACGAGACCCCTGTTTGGCGATTTCCTGGGCCTGTTTTCTTTTTCAGCCTGTCGGACGTTTTTCTCCATCTCTTCCTGTGGTTTGTAGACAGACAGGAGCCCTACTTTTGGTAGAGCCTGGGCCAGTCGCTTCCTCTGTTAGGAAAGTCACGCACGCTGACTGGAAGGCTGGAAACATCCCGGGGACGTAAAGAGCAGCGTACAGATCTCTCCCCTGTGGAGTCAGGTGCCCCGTAGCCTTTGTCTTTTAAAAGTTATTATGAAATATTTTAGATGATAGAATTAGAAATACAAACTGTCTAGGCTCAGAGTGAAGCAGGGCGGGTGTTGCTTCCCCCGTGCCCGCCCCTCTGCTCCCCGGCAGGCTCTCCATGCTGCCCCTGCTGCACAGCGGGCTGACATGTGTGGACGCCGCTGTTCCTCTGGAGGCTGGGGAGAGGCTGCGGCGCGTGGCCCACGCGTGCCGTGGCACCTCCGCCCCGCTCACACCCATCGCGCCTCGATCCGCACGCTGGAACCCAAACCTCTGCCTAAGGTTTGGGTGGTTTCCTCGGTTTAGACTCCTCTTAGCGCAGTTTTACTGGGTTCAAGGAGGTGAGCGTTTATAAGGTTCAGAGGATGTTCATTTACATATTTTTCACACTCATTTTTTTGTAGTCATCATGGTTTTGTCTCTGTTTTGAATGAACTTCAAACGTATTGCAGCGTGCTGTCTGCCCAGACCGGGGCGGGCAGCGTGGGCACAGGCGGAGCAGCCCCGTGGACCCCGCTGGGTGGGAGTGGGGTCTCGGTTCACACCCAAGTACGGGCACTGTTGGGCATCTGCTCTGTGCTTATGGCTCACTGGCTGGAGGGGATCGTGGGTGATGGAGACAGCCTCGTCTTTGGGCCCCTTTCTGTTAGATTTGAACCCTCCCTCCCTCCCTACCTGCCTTCCATTTCAGAAAGGAGCGAGTGAGTGAGCGAGCATGGGGGGCAGGGGGGAGGGAAGCAGGCTCCCGGCTGAGCGGGGAGTCAGTGGGACTCGATCCCAGCACCCTGGGATCATGACCTGAGCTGAAGGCAGACGCTTCAGCAACTGAGCCCCCCCAGGTGCCCCGTGAACCCTTTCTTGATTGATCCCCAGTCACGTGTGACACTAAACAGGCCACGGGGAAGGAAAAGCTAGGAAATGAAGAAAGGAGATCACACACTTGGGCTGGGGAGCTGGTGGGGAAGGAATTGACCAAGAAGAGGAGTGTGGTCCCTGCCGGCGTGGGGAGTGAGGCGGGGAGCCCTGCCTATCCCCTGGGGTGCCTGTCCGCACTTGTGGCCGCAGCCTGCAGACTTCTGGGCTCCTAGCGGCGTCCTCACTGACTGAGCACTTGCTTCCAGCTTCGGGGTGGGTGCAACCCTGGGGGCCGGGCTGGGCACAGGGGTGTCGCGTGGGGTGCCGGTTCCT
>CM053613.1:200087-210835 GCA_028646535.1 Procyon lotor
GGGGGGGGGGGGGGGGGGGGGGGGCTTGTCCCTGCGATCAGCTCAGCAGATGTCGGGTGAGCACACAAGTCAGGTTTTCGGCAGTGTGTTTATCAGTTCTCACTGAGGACAAAAGGTGCCCGGAAATCATTGTCCCAGGGGTGACTTAATCACTTACGCACAGTGACCCTTGACTTCCCAGTAAATCCGATGGTGGCTGCTTTTGTGTGGAGCGTGGGGACCACGAAAGTTTACATCCTGTGTGCTCAGCTCGCTCTCACCCTTTTATGCAGGAGTTGGAAGGGGACGAGGAGGGAGAAGACGAGGACGATGCTGATATTAACCCCAAGGTCAGTTGTCGGGGGGCCTCCAGACCAAGAAGTGGCGAGCTGCTGCGAGGTCGGGTCTCATCCCCACCTGGGGGCTCCGGTCCTGCTCTAGTCACCCCAGAAAGCAGACCAGGAACGGGCTCGGGCGGTGCCTCCTGCGGGTTTAGTGGTCCGTGTGGGGTGTGTCCCGTGAGGGCTTTTCCAGCTCGTGCGGGGGAGCAGCTTCGTCTGCCAGACCGGTTGTCCTCTCGGGGGGATGGCTGAGTGACGACATGAATAAGCCGTTTCTTAGGGTTATTTTTAGAAAAGGTACAAAGAAGGACATTTTGGGAGTTATGTTTTGTAAAGAACAGAGTCCTAAAATTGTAGACATAGTTTTACAATTGCCTTTGGGCTGAGAATCAGAAGCTATGTCTAAATATCTCCAGTCATTGAAAGTAAACTAGAGGGGCGCCTGGGTGGCTCAGTCGTTGAGCGTCTGCCTTCGGCTCAGGTCATGATCCCGGGGTCCTGGGATCGAGCCCCGCATCGGGCTCCCTGCTCGGCGGGAAGCCTGCTTCTCCCGCTACCACTCCCTCTGCTTGTGCTCCCTTTCTCGCTGTCAAATAAATAAAATCTTAAAAAAAAAAGAAAGAAAACTGGAAGCTTTAAAAAAGCAAAACAACAAAACAAAACTGAGGAAAATGGGCAACCGCGTTACTTTTACATGAAGGTAGGTCTGAATGTTTACCGACGGCAGATCGGCTTGAACGAAGGCATTTACCACCTGACGTGTCCCTTGGATCCAGAGCTGCTCTCCCGCGGTCCTGGGGCGGGAGCCGGCCAGCCGCTCGGTCGCTGAGCCACCTGACGCGTCCCTTCGACCCAGAGCTGCTCTCCCGCGGTCCTGGGGCGGGAGCCGGCCGGCCGCTCGGTCGCTGTGCCACCTCGGGCCGCCAGGGCCCTGGCCTTCCGGCCCTTTGTGGCCTGGGTCCCCCTCTGCCCGCACAGGGTTTGTTGGGTTGTCCGTCCTCTGTTTCTGCCCAAAGTGGGATGTGCACTAAACATCAGTGTAAGAACCCAGCTCTGTAAGTGCTTTTTATTTCGTTTTGTTTGGTTTTTTAAAACCCCAAATGTTTCTGAAACTGCTTGCTTTACGGTAGGGCTTCTGGGGAAGGACGGGAGTCTGGTTTCAAACTTTTTAAGACGTACCATGTAAAGACTGCTCTGGGAGTAAGCCCCCAGAGCTGCTCACCTCTGCACAGTCGGCTCGTCCAGCGCCGGGGCGGGGGCCGCCCCACGACGCGGGGGCCCTGGCTGGGGGGCTCGTGGCTGCAGCTGCTGTCACCTGCGTGTCTCGAACGCTCACAGCTCAGAGTCCCAGCAGACAGGACGGTTTGCAGCGGGGGCTGGTTACTCCTTCACGTGTCGCTTCCTGCTGCTGTTTGTCCTTTTCTGTCCCCACCACGACCACACCTGTTTTCTGGAAGCACATTGCCTTCCCACTCAGCCAGCACCACAGTGCGTCGGGGCTGGGGCTCCCCGGTCGCACGCTGTCGGTTGGGGGAAGGCCGGGGATGCTGGACGGATCCCTGGGGACAGGCGCCCGGGTCCCGAGTGCTGAAGGAGGCGGGTGTGGTCGCTGACGTGCGGACATGACCCTGTTCCGTTGCCCTTGTTTCCTGCCGCCCCACTTGTCCAAAGAACGTTCCCCGCAAGCCCGGCTCTGCCGCCCTGCCAGCCCTGAGGATGCGCCCCTTACCTGTTCGGCCTGTCTCTGGGACGGGGCCCCAGCTGTGGGGGCCGCTGTGTGCTTGGTAGCTTGTTTCCCCCCTTGTCAGCTGTCCTCTGTTAAAACTTGGCGTTGAGATGGTCCCACGACAGGCAGGACTCGGGCTGTTAGTTTGTGCCTTAGAAACACTGGACCTCTCCCACGATAATCAGGGGCCGCGAGTGACCAGGCTGCCGTCGGACCATGTGGCTTGAGACCGACGATGCCGGAGTTTAGTTGTAGTCTTGTTTTGGCCTGAACAGGCTGAAAAGCAGTGGTGTCTTGTTGATAAAATTCACATCAGGAGCTTCGGGGTTCTGTGTTGACTTTCCAGCCTAGGACTCGTGTCCGTGTGGATGCTGTCCCCCGAGGTGGGGCCGCCTGCCTGCCTGGGGGGCTCTCAGCGAGGCCCGTAGCCTCCAGCAGGCTCATCCCCCAAGCTACTGAGTGTATTTGAAACAAATGCGTCATACGTTTTCCTGGTTAAAGATAAGCGCGTGAAACGCTCAGACGGGATACTGTGGTTCATCTAAAGCCTGGTAGTGCAGAGTGCTGCACGCGTCCTAAGGCCCGCCAACACAGAAAGGTGTGCGAGGGGGGTCCGTCCCATCCTGTGCCGCCACGTCACCCTACAGAGCCACCTCCTGTCTGCAAATACAGTTGTGGAAACACACGCGCTTCTCCCCTCACCGTCAGGAAGCTGCCTTCCCCCTCCCCGGCATGACCCCGTGGAGCTGGGCGCTCCTCCCTGCGTCTCCGGCCTCCCCAACAGCCAGCGGCTCGGTAACCTCGGCCTCCAGCCGGGGCTGCCTCCGAATCCAGAGTCTGATTTTGCTCTTTTCCCACCTGGATTTCTGACCAGGTGTGTTTTGTTTGGGGGCCTGGGATCTTTCTTTAGCAGAATTTGAGATGAGCTTGTGATGCTCAGGCCAGGACCTCCCTCCCAGGGTGGCCTGCTACTGGGCAGAGACCTGGGGGGTCCTGCCCCCATCCCTGTGCTCTTTCCACAAGACTGTATTGGACCCGGGAGGAAGATAATGGTTTTGTCTTTCTGCATCCTTAACGTGTGATTTTTTTTCATATCTCAAGTGTGATTTCTCAAAGAATGGGGTCCCAGTCTCAGCCACAGAAGGTGTCTGTGTCAACATACACTGTTAGGGGGTGAGGGGGGGTTAAGACTCCATGGGCTTGGCAGATTGTATGAAAATAATTTGTGATCTTGGCAGCCAAGGATCCGAGGCTACTGATGAGTAATGGATGTGCCCAGAATGACACGTGGTCTGGTGCTCTGTCTCCCAGGCTACCATGTCGGCCACCCCACAGAAGGCGTGGAGCCACCGGTCTGCTCTTCTGCTGGGGGAGCCTGGTCTCTCCCTGTGGCCTTTCTGGAAGGATACGGTTCCCACTTGGGGAGGGGACTAGGGGGACCGGGGCTATGTGTGGCGCTGTTGGCGGGGGGCCGGCGGGGCTGCTCGGCCACCTCTGGCCCACCCCGGACTGGCACCTTTTCATTTCAGGTGCTGAGCCGGCCTTCAGGTGGCAGGGGACAGAAAGGGGAGCCGGCTACTCTGTCACGCGGGCAGGGCCGAGAGGGCTTGCCGGGCATTCTGAGGCTGCCATGGCGCTTTGGAGCACGGCTCCCCGTCCCTGATGAGTCTCGGTGACCCTGAGACGCCCCTCCTTCCCAGTGCCTGGGCTGTGACTTACACCCCCGGGCTTGTCCAACAAGAAAGGCAGCCCTACTCGGACTTTGTTTCTGGGAAGTGGGCGGATTTTTGTTACTGCGGTCAAAGTACGTTTGCGATAACCGTGTTTTCCGTGAGAACGAAGGCAGTAAGTTGAGTCCTGGTGTGCACTGCTGGTTGAGGTAGCGGGCTGACGACACTGTTTGCTACAAGTCCTGTCTTCTCTCGTTGACAGAAGGAGCCCGGCCAGCCGTCCGAGTGCAAACAGCAGTGAGCAGCGAGCGCCCGCGGCGGCGGCGGCGGGACTCGTCACGACGGCCCCAGCACCGTGTTGGCAGTGCTTCCTTCTAACTCGTTTGCAAGTGCATGACTTTGACTTTAACTTCCCCTTTATCCTTACTATTTTGCTTACGCTGTACAGTGGCAACTTAAATGCATTTCAGAAATAGGAGGTTTGATTCCAGCGCCCTCTACGGCCCCGGGTGCGGCTCAGTGGACTTTCCCAGGCCCTGCCTTCGAGGGGGCCCCACAGACGCCGGGGCAGGCGGCGGCAGGTCAGGCGATGCCAAGGGCAGATGTGTGGGCGTGTGATTCCAGGCATCCAGAACCAGTCACGCCCCTCCGGGCTCTGACCGGATTCTCCCTTCACTTGAAGAAACCCACGCGCTTTGTGTGTCCCCCCTCTTGGTCACCTGTGCTCTGGCGGTCTCGGAAGGGCTGCATGGGGTACGTTCCTGTCCTGAGGGCGTTTTCTCCGGTTTCGTCTTCCTCGGGTGCGGTTGGGGTGGGGGTGCACCCCAGCCCTGAGGTGTGAGTGTTTGTGGTTCATCCTTGTATTTATTTATCCTTTCCTGCTGGTGAGGGCTTGGGACGCGTGCTGTCGCTTGTCCCTACACTTTCTGAGACCGCGTGTGTGACTGGGGACCCGGTGACTCACCACGCGAGGGTGGCGGTGGCTCCCAGGGGAGCAAGGCCTGTGGAGGAGGCTCTTCGCTCCGTCCCGCCTGCGGCTGAGGCCGGGAGCTCGTTCTCGTGACACACAGACCGCCTGGCCTTGGGGACGGTGGGGTTGCGGGCGCAGGGCCGGGGTTTGCTGGCTTCTGGGGGGGGGGGTGCCAGGGCGGGAGGCGCTGCTCTCCTTCTCGTGCGGACGCGTCGAGTCCTGCTTTCTCGGGGCCCCCGGCTCTCGGCCCCCGGCTCATCTTGTCCTGAAAGCCCTGAGTGCACAGCGGCCCGTTCTCGGCTGGCATGTGGGGTTTCCGAGTGTGTGACCACGGTCTCTGGCAGCCGGGGATGCCACGTCCCTGCTGTGACCAGGCCTGTAGAGTGCTCAGCCTTACTTCTAACACATTTGTAACTGAATACGGTGTTTTCAATTTGTACAGAATAGTTAGGCTATTCTATTAAAGTTGTGAAACATGAAGCCAGCCGTGTGCGCAGTCTCCGTGGGAGAAGCTGGGGGTGGGGGGCCGCCGGCACCTGTTCCCACCTGGCAGCCCTCGGCCGTGGCTGCGCGGCCTCCTGAGCCGTGCCTGGGGAGCCCTTCGGATGGGCAGCCCCGGACTTCAGGCCTCTGCTTTCCCAAGTCAGCCGGTTCTTAGGCATTGGCTGCGTCTTGTTTGCCCCTTGAGTCTGCAGACCCACTTCACGGTCAGTGTGAGCTTGGGGCCCCCCGGGAGTGCGCCGTTTCTCCAGAGTTTGTGGGGCTCTACCTTTCAGATCCAGAAGGTCCCGGGAGGGAAAGTTCCTCCATAAAGGCCACCGCTCACTGTGGCAACCCCTGCTCCTCCCTAAGAGGGAGGGCCCCCCCGAGACACCTGTTGCGCGAGCCCTTGGCAGCTGCCCGGTGAGGGGGCGGGTCGAGCGGGTCCTGGCTCCGGGAGGGGGTGAGCACGCAGCCAGCCCTCCCGGGTGCGGCTTCGAGAAGGGGCGGGGTGTGCCCCCCAAGGTCTGGAGCGGCCATGCCTCCGGCGTGCCCCAGACAGAGCTAGAATGTTCTCCGTTCTCCAAGTACCCGGCCCTCCACGCCCTCCCCAGGAAGCCTGCGGGGGCCAGGGGTGCCTTGTTCCTGTTGCCACAGGATGGAAACCCCGTCCCTCGAGGGCAGTCTGCAGAGAGGCCGCGAGCATGCGGGGAGCACCTCTTGAGGGGGGCCCCGGACCTCCAGGGCAGCTTCTCGTCTCCGCGGACCCTGACTGGCCAGGGCCCCCCAAGTTCTCCCTGTGTCCTGTTGGCCTGG
The DNA here is from genome assembly GCA_028646535.1 of Procyon lotor. Classification (NCBI taxonomy): domain Eukaryota; kingdom Metazoa; phylum Chordata; class Mammalia; order Carnivora; family Procyonidae; genus Procyon; species Procyon lotor. Next base: position 206,070 of record CM053613.1, read on the forward strand.
AGCGTCCGGAGTGCAGCCGGGTAACCACAGGCTCCGCGGGGGGCACAGGATGCTGTGCTTGGGGGGGCGGGGCATCGGCAGGGAAGGCTTCCGCTCTGGGAGCTTCAGTCCTGCTGGCCCAGGGGTCGCTCTGAGCGTGACCTTTCCGGGGAGCCCTCTTCCGCTGGCTCCTGACCCTCCGCAGTGGGTGACAGAGCCCTTCCCGGCAGCGACAGCACTGCTCGGCCTGAAGGCTGCGGGCCCTTGGGACGAGCCCCCTCAGATCAGCGTGGCGTGGGCTGGGGGGCGGGGGCTGGACGGCGGTCTCTGTTAGATCCCCCTCTGCCCGGCAGCTCCTAGGGCTTCACTGTACCAAGTAGGCGTGCGTTGCGGGGGACGGGGGGTGGGGGAGCCCGTGGCTGTGTCTGTGGCCGAGTCCTTGCCCACCTGCCGTGCCTGAGAGATTGGTACTGAGGGGCCGTTCATGGGCAGCCCCGTGAGGGCTCGTACCTGTAGCGGCTCCCTGTGGGGTCCGCAGGGGGCATTGTTGGGTTTTCTGGCTGTCGGCGGTGGCGTGCGGGGTGCAGGTGGCCCCGGGCATGTTTCTGGTCAGACCAGCACAGATGGGCGGCGGGAGGGATGTTTGGATGGTGGCCGTCTCAGGAGGCACTGGGTTTTATTTCCCTGCGGGATAAGAACGTGAGCATGTCACGGCCACACCCCCGCGTGGCTTCCGTCACGGAGCTCGGTTCCTGGGGTCTCCGGGGAGGGCCTCAGCCTGGCGCTCGGCGGTTCTGCGTGTATTTGGATGCAAGACCCCAGCTTGAAGCCCTGGGTGCCTTCCCCACCATCCTCTGTGGCCCCGGCTCCTGGCCGGGAGCTGTCCTCTGAGCTCACCCCTGGGCCGTCACAGGACAGGGAAGGCAGGCCCTCCAATGGCAGAAGAGCATGGCACCCTCCGTCCGGGCCTCTTCCGGAGGCACCACTGTGGCCTGGCTGCAGACACTGGGGATGGGCCCAGAGCCGCCGGGAGGCTGCGGGGAAGGGGCCGCTTGCAGCCGCCGCTCTGCATGGACCGGGCCTCTGTCCCCACTGAGTCCCTCAATTGCCTGGAGCCACCTCTGGGTTCCCCTTCTGGGCCGAGCCGTCACAGTGGTTCTCCAGGGGCTTCGGGTGAGCATTCAGGGCCGCCTCCCATTCCTGTGGCCTCTGCGGCCCACGCTCCCCCTTCCTTCCTAGACTAAGTGTCCCACACGAGACCGTGCCTGCCGGGCCTCGGGCAGAATCGGGGGGGCTGCCTCTGGGCCCAGCTGCTGGGTCTGTGCTCCCCGGTTCGCCCACCTCTGCACCTGGACTCCCGCGGGCGGCTCGGCTCCATGCTGGCGCCCATGGCAGCAGGGGCCCGGCCTCGATGAGGAGAAACCGGACACAGAGAAGGGCCTACACGTGACCCACCGTTGGGGCTTCTAGAGGCTGTGGGACTGCCGGGGGCCGCGGTGGCGGGGAGACCAGGCACCCCAGGGACAGGAACTCTCAGAACTGCTTCACTTGGCCGTGTAAACCGTGCCGCCTCGAAGCTGCTTTCTCAGATGGGCCCCCGAGGGGTCAGTCTGCTTAAAATCCTGCCCTTCCTCTGGGTAAGTTGGGAAGCGTGGCCACGCAGGGCCCAGTGGGCGGCGGAGGGCACCCACACCCCCGGCCGCACCTGTGACGGCGGCTCCGTGAGTCCACGCTCTCCGTCATCCGCAGCCCGTGTTCCCAGAGGCGCCCGGGCCAGGGCAGGGGGTGAAGCCCAGAGCTCAGCCGGCAGTACCACTGAGTCGGGCCCGCCCTGTGCTCAGAACGAGTCTTCCCCGGCTCCTTCGTGCCCGAGTGCCCCGCGGGTGATAGCCACGCGAGCTGGGCTGCAGCGGGGGAGGTGCCCGCTGACCGGGTCCTCAGCCGCACCGTCCGAGAGCACCGCGCCCCTCGTGGGCCCCCCTCGGCTCTGGCCAGTCAGCCCGGCCCTCAGCCGCTGCTGACCTTTGGCCCCTGCCCTGTCGCTCTCTCTCGAGGCAGCCTTACCCTCCCTGCTCCGACCCCAGGGACCCCAGACCCGGCCTGGGCCTCCCACCCAGCAGGAGATGCTGGCAGGCAGTAGCGCCCAATGGCAGGGGCTCCAGGACCCCTGCTCGGCTGAGCCTGGCGGAGCTTTCCGTCCTGAATTGGGTGTGGCCCTCCAGGTACCCCATCTGCCTGGGACCCCCCATCCGCCCCCAAGGCTCAGAGACCACAGTGGCGAGCGAAGCCCACATTCCCAGCAGGCACTGATCCCTGCCACCAGGAGGGTGAGGCCCAGTCAGCTCCTTGAGGCCTAGTCGCCTTGGTGCCCCTGGGCGGAGTCCCTGTCCGCCGCCCCCAGGATGTCACCGTGGTGCCACTCGCGGGGCCAGCCTGGCCCAGCTGACTCAGCTTGGGGAGGCGGCTGGGTGTTCCTTTCCCATACAGCCCAGCAGGCTTACCTGCCCCAGCCGAGACGCCCTGGGGGGAGGCCCTGAGGACAAGGGGCGGGCCCCCTTCCCACATTTCCCATGGTCTCATTTCTCCCACACGGGTTGGGGGCCTCTCGAAGCCCAGGAATGTCAGTCAGGTCTCTGAGGCTCCCTGGGGCTCGGCTGCTGCCTTTGGAACACAGGGAGATCCCTCCCTCCCTGCACAGGCCAGGGGCCCCGGGAGGAGGAGGCCGGGCACGTGGCCTCTGTCCAGGCCGAGCCGTCCACGCAGGTCCTCCCCCATTGCTTGCCAGCGGGGAGCCGGGCGGTGGGGGGAGGGGGGAATGACTGCGCAATCTGGGAGACGGGGAGTGCCCTGGGAGACGGGAAGGCCCTTGGGACACCGGCCAGCAGGGAGGGCCCTGCGTCCCTTCCTGCCCCTGTTTCTGGCGGGCTGGAAGGTCCCAGCAGAGCTGCTGTCTCCGAAAGGGGAGAGCTGAGCAGAGGAGGGGGCTGGGAAGTGCGCCCCCAGGCCCAGCCCTGGGAGGGCGGGGAGGGCCTGAAACAGCTCCCGGAAGGTGCGGGGCTGGGGTTCGTGCACCATTAGGCTTCGGGCCTCCAGACCCGGGAAGGGGAGCGATGTGTGTTCCCTGCCATCGAATGTGTGCTCTTGTCACTGCAGCCCTGGGATACTCACGTGGGGAGTTGCAGGTCTGCGTCAGCAGGATGCTGGGAGTCGGGGGCGGGGGTGATGGCAGGGGCCTGGAGGAGGAAGCAGCAGAGGGGCTGCCATCCTAGTGGGGGCACTGAAGGCTGAGACGCTTGGGGTGGTCTGCAGGGGCCACATCCAGGGAGCCCCAAGACTGCGGTGCCACAGGCTGCCGGCATGAAGGAAGCGGCGAAGAGTCCCCACCCAGAAGAGGGGCACCTTGGTCTCCCGCGGTGCCTCGACCACTCGGCCTCCGAGTCCACCTGCGCTGGGCAGCGTTGCTGATCTTCCAGTTGCTGGTTTCAGCAGAGCTCACTGAGCTCTCCCTCATCCTCGCCTGGGGAGGCCCGGTGGTGTGGCCAACTCCTACACACCCTTGCGAACCCAGCTCAGAAGTCACCAGTGGGCCCCGGGAAGCCTCGACCTCCCCACCAAAGTCAGCTCACACCACCGCTCTGCTGGGCCGCCTCTGCCACCAGACGGGGCGGCAGGCCAAGGGGGGGTGGGCAGCTGCCTGCCGGGGGGCTGGGGCCTGTGTCAGGGCCCAGCGGGTTTGTGACGAAGGAACAGATGGGTCCTGAAGACCAGAAGTGCAAACGCAGGCGTCCCGTGGCGCTGGAGGGGGGTCCTTCCTGCTCCAGCCGCTGCCGGGGGTCCTGGTGTCCCTCTCGGAAGGACACGGGCCGCATTCAGGGCCACCCAGGTAATGGGGGGGAGCCCTCCCGGTCCTTAGTCGCGTCTTCTATCAGGCCGACTCTGAGCTCCAAGTCGCAGCCCCAGTTTCCACGGAGACGACACCCCAGGTTTTGCCCGCCAGACTGGAGAAAAGCTGCGCAGAGTCCGGGCACCCGGCACGTTCGGGTGGGAGTGCGGGCTGCCCGGCGGCCGGTCCGTCCAGCTGTCCTGTTTCACACGGCAGCTCGTCTCGAAGTCTGTCCCGGGACCTCGCGCACGCGTGTGCAGGCTCCAGGGAAGTTCTCGGGGCTTCGCTTCTCACCTCCGAGCACCCCGAGGGCGGGGATCGCAGAGGACTGCTCGGGACGGTGGGAGAGCACGTGGGCGGGGTCTCCCCTCTGGGAAACTCGGGAGGCTCCTGCCTGGACACACGTGCATGTTCGCGTGTAAATACCTTTCTCAAGCTGACAAAATACACATAAACGTGCGGCGTTCGCCATCTCTAAGCCCACGGCTCATACACATTCGCACTGTTGTGTGACTGTTCCTGCCGCCTGTGTGCAGATCCTTTCCATCTTCCCAGAGGGCACCTGTCCCCCCCGAGACACCAACCCTTGTCCCTCCCCCGACCCCGGGTGCCCACCATCCACCCTCTGTTCCCCAGAGACATGGATCCCTGGCCCCGGTGCCCACCACCCACTCTGTCCCCCTGAGACACCAACCCCTGTCCCTCCCCCGGCCCCAGTGCCCACCGTCCCCTCTGTCCCCCTGAGACCCCGATCCCCGTCCCTCCCCCGCACCCACTGTCCACTCTCTGTCCCCCTGAGACGTCGACCCCCCATCCCTCCCCCGGTGCCCCCCCGTCCACTCTCCGTCCCCCTGAGACGCCGACCCTCCCCCAGCCCCGGCGCCCACCGTCCACTCTCTGTCCC
>CM053613.1:211335-248602 GCA_028646535.1 Procyon lotor
CCAACGGCTGGGCATGGTGTACCTGGCGGGGCTCACCTGGCGGGGTCTCACCTGGCGGGGCTCACCTGGTGGGGCTCACCTGGTGGGGCTCACCTGGCGGGGGCTCACCTGGCGGGGTCTCACCTGGCGGGGCTCACCTGGTGGGGCTCACCTGGTGGGGCTCACCTAGCGGGGGCTCACCTGACAGGGCTCACCTGGCGGGGGCTCACCTGGCGGGGCTCACATGATGGGGCTCACCTGGCGGGGCTCACATGATGGGGCTCACCTGGCGGGGCAACCTGAGCGTGGGCGCCAACCCCTTTGGTACTGACGGGGATGCAGGTGAAGCTGAGCACGGCTGCCACGAGGTTGGCCACGAGAGCCACGAAGGCTGGACATTGAAGCCTAGGGGTGAGAGTCGTGGTCACACAGGACCGGGGTCCCCGGGAGCGGGGTCTCCTCCACGGGCCACTTCAGTCCTGCTTAGGTCTCGAGCGCTGAGAGCAGCTCCAACCCCAGCAGCCACATCCCGACAGCCTGTGACCTGGGGGTCATCAGACGACGGGACGAAGGAGCAGACGAAGCTGTCACCGTGCCCGCCGTCCGTGCGGCAGCCACAGCCTCTGGCATCCACGGCACGTGGGCCCCGGGTCTGTGGGGGGTGGTGGGGGGAGCCGGGCACCTGAGCCCTGGAGGGCCGGGGCGGAGACCCCCGGAGACGGTCGGCTCCTAGATTGCCGAGGGGTGGGCAGGTGCCCCAAGGACGGGCCTGGGGCACGTGTGGGCGCGTGCATGCACGTGCATGTGTGCACGTGTGTGCGCGTGTGTGTGCGTGCACGCGCACAGGCACCCGCTGCCCCCAGCCAGGGCAGGGGCGCCCACACCTGGGGCCCAGGACTCATCCAGGCCCGTCTTCCCACGTGGAGGAGCTCCCTGCACAGCCCCGGCAGAAGTGGGCCTGTCATGGGTCCTTCCCATTCGACAGAGGAGCAAACTGAGGTCCCTGTCCCCAGATCGATGGGTCCTCGTCCCTCTGGTGAGACTGGAGGGGTCTCCTGGGGCAGGGGACGGCTCGGCGGTCCCTTCGGGCACCACGTGTCTGGCCCTTTGGGTTGATGGGGAACTACGCACCAGGAGGCCTGGGGTCGGGGCACCAGGAGGGGGTGCGCAGGAGGCCGGGGGGCAGGGCTGCAGGGGGCCTGGGCTTGCTCCTGGCCCCACCAGGGGACTCCCCGCCATGGCCTCATCAGGTCTCCTTCCCTTCCTGCTCGGTAGGCCTGAGCCCCCGCCACGGTGCCCCTCTTCCTGCAGGGCGGGCCCGCCGGGCTTGGGAAGGCTCGGGACACCGTCCCTTCCCCCGCCCAGACCACCACCAGGGACCGACTCAGGCAGGTCCCTCAGCTTCAGCACCTGCAAGTCCCTCCCCCCGTGGTCACCGCGAGGACCCTCAGTGCCTGAGCCCCCTGGAGGGCCGGTGGCCAGGCAGGCAGTGTTACCTGACAGCACGGGCCCTTCCGATCGGTACCATTTCTTCTGGAGGCCAACCTGGCCCCCTCCCGGGGCTCAGAGCGGGGACATGGGAAGGAATGGAAACTTCTTACTGAGCCAGGCCCCACTCTGACCTTCCAGGCTGGCGCATCCCCGCAAAGCCCTTCCCCTCAGCTGCAGGGGAAACTCCTACACATCCTGCAAGAGCCTTGCTCCTCAAGTCCCTGGCACTCCGCCCCGGGGGGCACCACGTCCTCTGAGAGGGGCCTGCTCCATCAAATGGCCAGTACCGGCCTCAAGGCCAAGAGTGCCTGGGGGGGTACCCTCCGCCAAGACAGGGAACATCAGACCATGGAACACACATGTTAGCTGTCCCCAGGCCCCACGTCCTGACCCAGCGTCACCAGCGCCCCCGGATCTGCCCTGGTTGTGGCCTCGGGGCGCAGACGCAAGGTGCCCTTGGCCCTCCTTGGAGTGCAAAGAAAGCACTTGCCCCGCCCCTGCCCAGCACAGCGCACGTGTGTGCACACACACACAGAACACACACATGTGTGCACACACGCAGGGCACACACATGTGTGCACACGCACACCTCATACATGTGTGCACACATGCAGAGCACACATGTGTGCACACATACAGAGCACACACGTGTGCACACACGCAGGGTAAACACGTGTGCACACACAGAGAGCACATACATGTGTGCACACACGCATGGCACACACACGTGCACACAGAGAACACATACATGTGTGCACACACGCAGAGCACACACATGCATGCACACACAGAACACATACATGTGTGCACACATGCAGGGTGCACACAGAGAACACATACATGTGTGCACACACGCAGAGCACACACGCGTGCACACACAGAGCACGTGTGCGTGCACACGCAGGGCACACACATGTGTGCACACACAGAACACATACATATGTGCACACGTGCAGAGCACACACGCATGTGCACATGCAGAGCACACACACGTGTGCACACACCAGCAGAGCTCCTGCAGGAGACACAGGCAGGAGAGGCCCTGTTCCACACGGGGCCACGGCAGCAGGTGGGGACAGCCCCCCCTGATCTCTGGACAGGACCCGCCCAGGCTCACGCAGGGGGTCAGCAGTGGGGCTGCCGGTCGCGGCCCTCCCCTCCCCCACTGGCCCATCTCTGCCCCCTCCCCCCACCGCTCACCGACCCCACTGCCCTGGATGTTGGATATTCAGGCCTCCTGACCACCAGGCTTCCAAACAGATGGGCATTTCCACTGACCGACAGAGACCAGAGGGTCAGAGGCCTGCGCTCAGCCCCGTGGGGAGGGCCAGGGCCGGCCCAGGCCAGAGCCCCCTCCTCGGGCCGGCAGGGACTGATCTGTGACGCGGGCAGGGACGTCCTGGCCCGCCCGCTGGCCCCAGAGAGAAGAGCCCTTTCTTCAGGGCCTGTGCGTCACTGCTCGGGGCCTGGCGGCAGGGACACAACCTGCTTTCTTTGCCAGATGCCCCGGAAATTCACGGGAGCAGAGGCGGCCAGTTCGATGGCTATTTCGGGAGGCTGCTGACAAGCGAGGGTGGCAAGGAGCCAGGCCCCTTCTTGGGGCATCTCACCCACGCCTTGCGTGAGGGCTGGTAAACTGAAGGGAGCCCGGGGAATCTGGGGGCCTCGGAGGGAGTGGGGGAGCGCAGCTTCCCAGGGGACGTGGGGGCGTCCTTCCCCCCGCCCGAGCCCCCTCCGACTCCCCCAGGACAAATGCCAGAGGGGCGAGCAGAACGGCGCCCCTCCCCCGGGCCCCTGAGCATGGGGCAGAGTCGGCGCCCCCGCCGGGGGCCTCTGGCCTCCTTTGTGCGGGATCCTGCGGTGTCGGCTCACTGGAGCCCAGTCACGGGCCGAGGGTCGACCACGATGTTCCCCGTGTCTTCGTCCACCCACCCCTTTTGTTTTCCGTTGAGTGGACGGGCAGGAGGCCGGAGGGATGGAGGCCAGGAAGGGGCTCCGGGCAGGACTCTGGTCACCCTTGTCATTTTGCCCTTCTCTGCGGCGACCTTACTGGGTGACCTCCTCTCCTCAGATGCCAATGAGGGCCGAGCTCCCTGGGGGCCAGCTTCCCCAGCCACTCTGTCCCAGCCCCACCGGCTTCCCAGGGGGCGGCTGGTTACCGGGCTGGTCACCGGCGCTGGTCGATGGGTCCCAGCCGCGGACGGCCTGCCTTTCCTCCTTGGCTCCAGGGCCTGTTATTTGCCAGCACGACATGGTCAGGAGGGCGGCGGGCCGGGCCATCTACCCACCCTGTGGGGACGCTGTGCGGTTGTCCCCCCGACCCGGCCTGGAGGCAAGGTTACAGCGCCCTCGCCCTGCTCTGAGGCCCCCTGGCCCCGGAGAGGGGGGTCAGGGCGCTCCTAGCCAACCAGCCTCCCGTGACACCTGGCTGCGAAGGTCCCCAGAGTCACTTGACGTCCGGCCTGGGGCTGGAGGCGCAGAAGTCAGCCCGCTCTGCCCAGCCCCGTGACACCATAGCTAGAACATTGTCTGGGAACAGACTGTGAGGCCTGATTCAGCCTCCCTCTGCCTTTCAGGGCCCAGAAAAAAGGCCGAGAAGCTTGTCTGGCCTGACCCTTTTGGGCCCTGGTCCCTCCACTTCCAACCACACAGGGCTCCAAGCAGGTCCCGAGCTCCTTCCTGCCCCAGGGCCTTTGCACAGGCTTCCCTCTGCCTGGAACACTGTCCCTGCCAGCCCCACCTTCAACAGCGGACTTCTCCCTCGCCTCTTGGATCTAAGCTGAGCTTACTCTCAGCCGGCTGGGCCTTGTCTGTGCACGTCCCCGTGCCGGGGACACCCAGGGGCCTCCTGCTGGGTCCTTGTGTGCCCCCCGACCCCCGCGGTGGGGAGAGCCTCGGTGAGCCATCTGAGCGCAGGTGGGCACAGGGAGAGCCTCGGCGAGCCGTGTGAGCGCAGGTGGGCACAGGGAGAGCCTCGGCGAGCCGTGTGAGCGCAGGTGGGTACAGGGAGAGCCTCGGTGAGCCGTGTGAGGGCAGGTGGGCACAGGTGGAGCCTCGGTGAGCCGTGTGAGCGCAGGTGAGGCACAGGTGGAGCACAGGAGGGGCTGACCCAGGTGTCTTTCAGGGCAGGTGCTTACTCATTAACTTGCAGGGGAAACAGTGGTGTCACCGGGTCCCCTGGGCGGAAACCCGCTGTCAGCAGGATAAGGGCTTCCTGTCCCCGGCCAGACCGGAGGCTACGATAACGTCCCGAGTCCTCAGGGAGATAAGGGGCGTCGTAAAGGCCCAGGAGGGCTGCCTGGTGACCCTGACGCGGCATCAGCCGGCCTGAGTTGCAGGGTCTGCAGCTGGAGGTCACCTCGAGTCCTCCCCAGCCTCCGTGAATTGCTATCCTTGTGGGCATCTGTCCAAATCCCGAGCCCTTGCAGGGGACAGAGCCCCCGCCGGACCTGAGACTGTGCAGCCCTCGGCCCTCAGCGAGTGGGGGCCGGCCGCTCCTGGTCCAACCGTCAGGCCTGGGGCTCCCCCACCCCCGCCGCCGGCACTGTTCCTTCGGCGGGTGGCTCCCCTTTCCCGGAACCCCTGGACCCCCTCCCCGGGGACCTGACTCTGGGCCCTGAGTCACAGAGTGTCCCCCACCTGCTAGTGACTCAGGGCCTGGGACCTCTGAGGGAGCCCAGCCTCCCAGAGCTCCGGCCCAAACCAGTCAAACCAGTGCCCCTCCCACAGCCCTGAGGCTGCCAGAGCCACTTCCTCTCCCCACCCCCGGCTCCCAGGAGGTGGGGGCATGGCTGAGGACTTTCAGGGGAGGGGTCACAGGAGGTGGGGTGAGCAGGAAGGTGGAGGCCAGGGAGCCCTCACAATGTGCCTTGGTTTCCAACAAGAAAAGGAGGAAGGCACAGTGTGGCCCTTCCCCAGGAGGACAGGGAGATTGGGCACCGGCCCCTGCCATGGGGCACTGGGGTCCTGGAGCCCCCCTTCCCCGGGCAGGCCCTGGACGGGCCCTGGAGCTCCGCGGGGGGGCTCACTCCCCCAGGGACCTCCGTTTGCCCATCCATCCAAAGAAATACAAGGGCTGTAAAGCTCCTTCCATGTTGGGAGGAAAGAAGGCAGGGAAGCGGATGGATCGTTCTGGAAGGTAAGGGGGTGCGGGCAATCTTGGGGGCCGCTCGGGGGAAGGGCAGTGAGGGGTCTTCTGGGCCGGCAGCCGAGACGGGGCAGGGGTGGGGCTGGTGGGGGCCGGACGGCTCGCAGCCCCGGGGTTCACAGGTGACAGCACCTGTCCGGGTGCCCGCAGGTGCCCGCGGCCCGCCGTCCAGGTGGGTGGGGCCACACGGGGGGCTCCCCTCGCCCTGCCTCTCCCTCTCCTGCACGCTCTTCACACCTGGGCCCCCTGACACGCTCCCAACCCTCTTTCTTTTCTTCCTGGGGAGACTGAGGCCCTCTTGCAACCGCCGCTCACGTGCGGGCGGAACCCGCGGTCACTGCCATCCGTCAGCGCGGCGGAGCTCTCCCTCTGGGACCCACGTGCCCCTTGGCTTCTGGAATGTTCTCTGAATCTCCTTCCCTCCACGTCCTCGCTGTGCCTCCTCCTTGAGCCGCGCTTCTAATGTGAGTGCCAGCCGGGGCTTGGGGCTTGACCTGAAGCAGTTTCTCGGGCTTAAACGGCACCCACGCGAGGACACGGCTCTGCCCAGCCACTGCCCACGCCCTCGCTCAGCGGCCTGGACTCCCTCGTGGGCAGCAGAGCCGGCCCAAGGGAGACCCAAGTCCCACGGGCCCCGCGCACTGCTCAGGTCTCAGCGAGGTTCGAGACTCGCCCGGGCCCAGCCTCGGAGCCCTCGGTTCACACCCGCATCCCACCCGTCGGCAAAACCAAGGCGGACCCTGCCCTCCCCGTCTGGACTGGTCCAGGAGCCCCCTCGCGGGTGTCCCCGCAGAGGCCCTGCTCCCATGTCCTCCACACAGTAGCCGGCTCACACCCGCCCCTGCTGGCACCTGCCCGGGGCTCCACGGCCCCCTGCACGCCTCCCCTCCGTCCCCTCCCTGCAGCCCCGCTCCAGCCCCACCGGCCTCCGTGCTCCCCCAACCTCAGAGCCTTTGAGTTTGCCGGGGCTTGGCTTTCCCAGATGTCCTCCTGCCTCCCCCGTCACTTCCTCAGGGCGAGGCCTTTGTGACCACGTCCACCTGCCCTCAATCTCGCCGTGTTACCGTTGACCCCAAGCGGCTCACCCCGGCATTAGAGAAACGCATGTCATTTTCACCCCATCTGAGGCCTCGGCCCGCCCTGCTCACGCGGGTCCCAGAACCCAGAGCCCCGCGGGCACGTAGCATGTTCAATAAGCACCCGAGGGGAACCCGATGAGTGGGGCCCCGCCCTCCCCACTCCAGCCCCTACCGGGGGAGCCCACAGGGCAGACCTCCATGAGCCAGGCTCTGGGTGGGGACAGAGAGCTCCCTCCATGCCGGGCCACCCTCCCCTCCTGACCCCAGTCCCCGGGGACCAGCCATCACCCGGCCACATCTACTGATCTTGGGGCCTGTCACTGAGGGTCATCGGGGCCAGGAGGCCTGGGGTCAACAGAGGTGCCTGCATGTGCGTGCGTGTGTGATTCGCGTATGAGTGTGTGAGTGTGATTCAGACGCCAGCAAGGCCCCGCCCCCGAGTGGGGTCCCAAGGCGGCTCCCAGGGCCTGGGTCATACGCCTGGGCACACCACACAGCAGCCCACAGCTGGGCACCCACCTTCCAGACCGAAAGCCAAACCTTGGGTCTGAATGAAGGCCGGGGACAAGGTCCAGTCCTATGAAAGGGGCCGATTTGGGTGGGTGTTGGGGCGCTGGGGGCGGGAAGGAGGAACAGGGTGGGGCGCCGGTCTCCCAGAGGTGGAAACGAGGTGCCCCTCCCTAGCCCTGCAGGGCCTCTCCGGGGCTGGGCGTCTCTGGGTCCAAGGGTAAGCTCTTCTCCCAGGCCATAGTCTGGGGCCGCTGGTACAGACGGCTCTGGGCAGTCCGTAAACCTCCAGAAACTGGGTCCGGCTGCCCCCAGCGACCCCGGCCCGGGGCGACAAGGTGCCCACGGGTCAGCCCGGGAGCCCGCCTCCAGGACCTGCCCTCCAGTTTCTCTAGGTCCAGCCTGATTTCCATGGGACCCCTGAGAGCCACGCATGCCCCTAGCTGGGACCTCCCGGGGTGCACCCCAGAGTGGGGCTCCCCTGGGCCCGCCCCCGCCCACCGGTCGGCCCCGCCCACCCACTAACTCCGCCCACTGCGGGGGGCCGGACAGATCTTCCCTAGTCTGACCCAGGCTGCTCAACGTGCAGACGTGCAGACGGCCTCAGCTGTCCTGAGCAGCACCCCGGCTCCCGGCCGCGTTCCCACCCCGGCCACTCACCCGCACGCGGCGCTCAGGGTCCCGCCGAGCAGTGAGCCGGAGATCATGCCGACCCCGAAGCACAGGCCCAGTCGGCCCAGGGCCGCCGGCCGTTCCTCCGGTGCAGACAGGTCCGCGATGACCATCTGCGCGGCTGGGGGCGGAGTTGGGGTGCTGAGCGGGGTGGCCCGTCGCGGAGCCCCTGCGGCCCAGGCCCTGCCCCCGCCCCTCCCCCACCTGCTGGGCAGACCACATCCCCCTGTCACACCTGCCCCCTCTCCCCCAGTCCTACTCTGGGGCCCAGACTGGCTTCCAGAGGGTGACCTCTGTCCTGCCCTCTGGCTCTGGCCACCGCCCACCTCCCTCAGGTCGCGCCAGGGCCCAGGCTCCCCCCGACGTGCCCCGCACCCCCCACCCCCAGTCCTCCCGCAGGTGCCCTGCCTGGCTCTACCTGGCAGCCCGTGCATGAGGGCGGTGGGCAGGGGCGAGACGGAGAGCAAGGCCGCGCCGGGCAGGGCCGGGCTGCAGGCGGCCGCCAGGAGCAGGTAGAAGGCAGAGGACGCCAGGAAGCTGAGTGTGAATGCCGCCCTGGCCCCGCGCTGGTCGGCGAACCTGGGGGGCCACAACGCGTGAGCCCCATGGATACCAGGCAGGATTCTCTCTCCTCTGCCCCTGACGCCCACCCCGTGCGGCTGCCGGATCTCTAGGCCACAGGGATCCCCTCACGGCCAAGGAGGGAGGCCTGAGTGCCGGACGGTCGGGGGAGGGCCCCTCCAGGGGCCTCGGCTTCCCCGGCTTCCCCGGGGTTCCGCTGGGCAGCTTGCCGTGACCTGGGGGCGTCTGCCCTAGCCGGGCCTCTCCACCCCCTTTGAGAGTACCTTGCAGGGTCCCAGTGGTACAGTGTCCCCCAGAGGCACCTGGGGGCTCAGAAGGTTAAGTGTCTGCCTTCCGCTCAAGTCGTGATCACGGGATCCCCCAGACCCAGGCCTCCATCTGGCCCCGGTCAGCGGGGAGCCTGCTTCTCCCTCTGCCCCTCCCCCTGCTCCTCCCGCTCTCTGTCAAATAAATGAATACAATTTTTTAAAAAACCCTGTGTCTCCCAGGCTCCTGCCCTTTCTCCTCCTGTCTCCAAGCAGCCCCAGGAAAGCCTGTGGAGCCCCTGTGGGCTGCCTTTCCAGCCCCTGGAGCCCGTTTCCTGCACAGTTACCCTAAAGATCCTGCCTCGTTGGTCTGGCCTCCCCAGGGTTTGCAGGAGATTGTCTGCTGCCCCGACTGGAGCCCAACAGCACCCACCCTAGCCCTGAGGTCCGGGGCCCGAAGAGTTGCTGCTGGGTCCCCAGCTCAGTCGGCTGGACGTTCGCAGCTGCCAGTCTTGTCGCAACAATCGTCTCTCCGGCTGCCACCAGGGTTGGTGGACGTGGGGGTGGCGGGATACGGGGGCGACCCCCGCCTGGGGGGCACTGGAGGTCTGTGCTCGGGGGCCCTCCCGGTGCACCAGGGGCTGCTGTCGCCAGAGCGTGCCCAGGCTCAGGTCTGGGAAGCTGGCCTGACCCAGCCTGTGACCTCTGAGGGGCAGCCCAGGCCATCGTGGGCGGGGAGGGGGCCCCAAACGTCCCTGCCCGCCCCCCCGTACCTGCCAAACATGGGCCCACCCAGAAGCTGTAGCACGCCGAAGGCCGTCTGCAGGTAGCCGAAGGCCACGGAATCCAGGCCCAGCCGCCGGGTTAGGTACTGCCAACACAGGAAGGGCCCACGGGAAGGGTCAGGCGGTCTGGGCTGTGCAGCCCGTGGGGAGTCGGAGAGGGAGCCGCGAACTGGCGGGAAGGGAGCCCCTCTGACCACGCTGCCGTGTGCCTGCGAGGGTCCCCTGGGGCCGGAGCTCAGTGGCCTATGGCGAGGAGCCCGTCAGGGCCTCTGGGTCCGGCTTCACTGGGTCCCTGCTTGGCGAGGGTGGCAGCTGAGTCCGTGCCCTCCTTCCCCGCGGTGGGGCACACCCGACCCATTCGAGGCTGCCTGCTGGACCGTGGCATCTTCCGGGCCAGCGAGAGATGGTCCCCAAATACCCTGATGACCTCCAGAAGGTGACCCATTTCTCAGCAGGACCCAGGCCTGCTCTTGGGGGCTCCCGGTGGCTGCCGGTGCCCACCTGGGAGGTGAAGGCCAGGACCAGTGTCTGTCCGGGGAACGGGAGGGTCAGCTCGCTCTACTCCTCGGACTTCAGGATCCCCCACCCTGGCCTCTGAGTTCCCGGGCCCTCTCTCCAGTGATCCCACCTGTCATGGGTCCAATTAGGTCCCCCCTCAAAGTCCTAATGCTCAGTATTTGGAATGTGACCTTATTTGGAGAGAAAGTCTTTTTTTTTTTTATGTTCAGTTAGCCCTTGTATGGCACGTAATCAGCCCTTGACGGAGTCTTCGAGGGTTCGCCAGCGAAGTGTAATGAAGTGTAACACGGCACGCTCTTCCCAGCTCATGCCCTCCCCGCCTTCACCCTGCGGCCCCTCCCCCTCGCCTTCACCCTGCGGCCCCTCCCCCTCGCCTTCACCCTGCGGCCCCTCCCCCTCCCCTCTGAGACCCCTAGATTGTCTCCTGGGGTCTGTAGTTGGAGATTCGATCTTTGCGGAGGGAACCAAGTTCAAGTGAGGTCCTTAGGGTGGGGCTGGTGTCTGTTCGGAGGGGGATTTTGGCCACAGACACACGCAGCGGGACAGCCCTGCCAGGGGACAGAGGCAGGTACTGGAATATGCGGGGAGGGCCTGGGACCAGCAGAAGAGGAAGAGGTCGGACGGACGGTCCCCTGCGGGCTTCAGAGGGAGGCCTGGGACCCCGGGATTCAGACCCGTGGCCTCCAGACTGTGAGAGGGCAAACCCCAGTGATTGTCACGGGGACCCCAGGACACAAATACGCCTCCTCCCTGACCCGCACCCCGCACTCTCTAGGCTCAGTCAGGGGTGTCCCTCCGCCTGTACACCCCTCTCCCCAGTGCAGCTGAAACCCCAGGGCAACGGGCCACTCCCTCCTCCTGGCAGGAGGTGGGGGGCAGGGCTTGGGGAGCCCCCTGGGGAAGCCGGGGGCCCTGCGCTCTGTCAGGTTTCTCCTGCTGGTGCCCTTGACTGCATGGCCATTGCACGTTCCCCTGTGAGTCCGCGCCCTCCCCCGCCCCACTGTAGCCCACCTTCTCCCGCCCCAAAGCCCGGATCCTCTGCTCCATGGCTCGTGTCTCTGCCCTTGCAAGGGTTCAGGTCCAAATCCTCAGTGCCGTCCCTGACCACCCTCTGTCCCGCACAGTCTCATCCAGTGCACGGGCAGCTCCTGGGCTCAGCCTTCAAGGCAGACCTCACGGCCAGCGCCCCCCTGGTGTCCTGGCAGCCTTCCTGGGGCCTTACCTCCATCTCCCCTCACTCCTCTCTAGCTGTCCTGTTCTCACTACTGCCCCAGGGCCTTTGCACCAGCCAGGCTCGCTCTTTGTTTCCTTTAAGCCTGCCTTCTGGGGGAGGCTTTCCTGCCCCAGTCTGTGGGCCCCCCGCCCCCGCAGCACGGCGTCTCTCACGCACAGCACAGTCTAAGGATCGTGTGGTCCGTGTGTGCTGGATTCCAAGTTCGGAGAACAGGACTCATGTAGTAGGTGCTTGGGAAGCATTTGCAGAAAAATATGTTCCACCCTTGCTCTCTGTGCCTTTAATTGTTCACTCATTGCTCCCCACACCACCCTCCTAGGGAGGGACGTTGTGACCCATTTCAAGACGGGTCGGGACAGCGAGGCATCTGCCCAGCTCACCTGGCCGCTAAGGAAGGGAGTCAGGCCTCGGGGGCAGGGAGTGAGGGCGAGCCATGGGGTGAGCCATGCCCACAACGGTGAGAGGAGCAGTGCCCCCTCCCACTCGGCTCCCTGGGCACGGGCTGCTTACGAGAATCCCCTGGGGAACTTTATTTGTTTTTATTTTTAAAGATTGTATTTATTTATTTGACAGTGGGGGGGGCATAAGCAAGGGGAGCAGCAGAGGGAGAGGGAGAGGCAGGCTCCCCGCCGAGCAGGGAGCCCGATGCGGGGCTCCATCGCAGGACCTGAGACCATGACCTGAGCCGAGGGCAGACGCCCAGCCATCTGAACCCCCAGCACCCCCCGGGGACTTTAACAAGTGGCCAGTGGCTTCGCCACAGCCCCACCCAGACCAGACGGGAAAAGGCCCGCTGGGACTTCCAAAGCCCCCTGGGCGCTGCTGTCCGAGGCGGGGAGACCCGGGCCGGCCCCACAGGGGTCTGTGGACGGAACTAGCTGGCGGGCAAAGGCAGACTCTGCAGACAGTGGGTGGGCGGGCACTGAGTGCGGCCGTGGCCGCCTAGCCTGCCGCCTGCTTTCACCGGGCAGAGTTCCAGACCTGGGGAGGCGGCCGGGGAGGAGAGGGGGCCGGCCCTGCCCTCACGCCTCGCTTGGGGAGACAGAAATAATTTGATATCGTGGGACAAGAAGTGGGGCGTGGGCCACCTGCAGGAGGACTGACCCAGCAGGACCTGGATGGAAAGGAAGAGGTTCCAGGGTCTGAGCAGGTGTGGGGAGGGAGGGCTCCCTGTGGAGGAGGCCAAGCCGGGAGGCCCGAGCCCAGGAAGGACAGGAGCCAGGCAGGTGCTGGGCAGCGGATCAATAGGGCAATGCCCTGGGGGGCCTGGGAGGGATGGAGCCAGGCCAGCCAGGGGGAGGGGCGCTGTCCCCACAGGGCTGCGTGGCCGTGGGGGTGGCTCTCCACGGCCCCTCCCCGGGCCTGCCATGCGCTGGAGCCCAGAAAGTGGTGAGGGAGGGCCCAGGAGGCACCGTCCCTGGGCTCCCCAACGAGGGGCCTGGACGGCCCTGGGCCCCCACCCCCAGCTCCTGCCATTGCACGGATGGAAGAAGAGAGGGGCGACGGGGCACGCAGGTGGCTGGCCGCCCGGGGAGGGTACTCACCGGCATGACAGAGAACCGCATGAAGAGGCAGGTGAGGTCCAGGGCGACCAGCACGTAGGTGAGTATGATGACCCGGGGCCGCCCCAGGGAGGCCGTCCCACCGGAGTGCTGGCCGTGGCCCCGGGGGGCTCCAGCTCCCCACATCCCGGGCAGGTGCAGCGGGAGCGCCTGGATGGATCCGAGCAGGAGGCCGGCACAGCGGGCAGGGGCCAAAAGTCGTGTTGTGCTGGGCACGGCCGCTGAGTCACGGGGCGGGAGGCGGGCAGCGCTGGGCCTGTCCTCGTCCAGAGGGCCTGTGGGGCAGGCCGGTGCTGCAGGGTCCCGAACTGGGCTTCCAGTCACCTGCTATGTGACCTTAAGCCACTGTCGCCCTCGGAGAACATGGCAGGCGGCCCTCCTCCTCCCCCAGGGACAGCTCCGGGTTTGTGGGCGCACAGCGCCCCAGGAAACGAAAGCAGAGACCCCGCCCACTAGTGCGGGCCGGCTCCTGCCCCCTTTATGCGCGAAGGCACCAGCGTCCCATGTGAAGAGGGAAGCCCCGTTTGAGAGGCCCAGATGGCTGCTGACCGAGGCTCAGGTAGGTGCCTCTCGCATGCGCGGGGCTTATGGATTTGGGGTCCCTGATATTGGGGGGCTCCTCAGGCCCACAGCATCCCCCCATCCCTATGGAGCAGCTTAACCTCCCTCGCCCAGTCCTCCAGCCAGGGCCCAGGGGGGCTTTGGAGTGGCCCGAGGGGGGGCGGGGCCAGGGCTCGGCCTTCCAGGCCCCCCAGGGCAGGGCAGCTCCAGCCGGCAGGCAGCCGGTAGAGACCAGATTTCATGGCTCCGTGGAAGCCTCCCCAGAGTTTTACCAAGTGAACCCCTGACTGTGCAGTTGAGCCCCAGGGTGGCCTTCAGAACCTGGGGTCCGGGGGAGGGGCTGGGGGCGGGGAACAGCAGGAGGAAAGCCTGGCTGTCGCCCAGTTCGGGGAGGCTAGGGGAGGCGCATAGTCAGGGGCAGCTGGCTGGCTGCTCAGAGGCTCAGGCGGCAAGGGGGATGGGCAGGGGACTGCCTCGCCAGGTGGGGCCCGGCACTCGCCTTGCCCTAGGGTCCTGGTCCAGTGGGGGGCGGGGGGGGTGCTTGGGCAGAGCTCTGGCCTGGCCCTGCCCTGCTGAGCCTGAACACCACAGTCTCTGGGTGACCTGAGACTCCGGCCTTCCCGGGGTGACCTGGGACACCGGCTTCCTTAGGGTGACCCAAGACTCTGGCCCAGCACATCCCTCTTCCCCTGCAGCTTTTCTCCCAGGTTGGTGGGGGGCAGGGTGCAGGGACTCTGACTTCTAGAAGGGTAGGCAGAGCGGGGAGGAGGATGGGGCAGAGGGACCGAGGAAGGGACAGGAGGGGAGAAGGGTGGAGGGAAGGAAGGGTAGGGCTCAGGGCCCGGCTGCCCCCTCCCTAAGGTCTGTGCAGAGACCCAGAGGAGGGGCCGGACAGGAGCATTTCCGGAAGCTGCTCTGGGGTCTCTCCCCGTTCCTCACGTGGCCACCACTCCCCCCACCCTTGGCCGGGCCGCCAGAGAGACCCACGGAACGCAGGTACACGGGGCTTCAAGCGGTCCCTTGGTGGGACTCGGGCTGGGGAACCGGGGTGCATCCAGCCACCCCGCTCCCCTGCCGGTGTCCTCCGGAGCACAAGTCCCCCGATAAAGAATTGGACGCTGGTCCGGGACGCTGTGGTTCTGCCCCCAGAGCCCGGCCACAGCACCAGATGTCAAAGCCCAAGTCCCCTCAGCCTGTGTTAATTCAGGGGACCAGGGGCCCGGGCAAGTGGAGCCCTCGTGCGGTGCCCAGGGACGGCTGGGACAGGGGACCAAAGTCCTCGGTCGACCTCAGGAGTTGCCCCGAGAGCCTGGAGTAGGGGCGGGTGGGCCAGCACGGGTTTCTCAGAACTGCGCACAAGGGCTGGCCTGGGGAAGAGGGGGCAGGGTGTCTGAGATTCAGGACCCCTGGGAGGGGGACTGGAGTTCAGGGGGTTCTGTGCCCCGTGGGGGGCAGAGTGGGGGATGGGACTGTCCCCAGGGGGCTTCAACCTCCCAGGGGCTGTGGGCTCCGGCCTGGCCGCTTGCCACAGACCCGGCCACAGACCTGGCCACAGATCTGGCCCGGAGGTGGGACATCATCTGGGTCCTTCTGGGTTCTCTGGGCAGGAGTTGGGGGTAAAGAGGTAGGAGAGGGAGAGAGGAGAGTCCGTGGTCTGCCCCGGGGCAGGTAGGGAGGCGGAGGGCCTCATGGGGTGGGTGGGAAGGAGCGGGTTGCTCACCTCTCCCTTCCTCCTGCGTCTAGCAGGGCCTTTGGAGGGCCTGGAACTGCTCGGAGCAGAAGTAAGGGGCTCTCGACGGAGTATTTGTCCTGAACAGGCTCCGTGTGGGCGGGGAGCTTCCTGGTCCTGAGAGTGTGGGAATCTGCTCTCCGGGCCAGGCCACCAGCGCAGCCCTGAGCTCCAGCACCCCAAGCGGCTCTTCCCTGGAGTAGCCAGCCCGCTCACTTAGCCACTCAACACACGCTCCGCGCTTCCCCAGGGCCCGCTCCCAGCCCCAAGGCGATCCCAGGCTCCCCCACCCCCCAAAGAGGCATAGCTCTGCCAGGTGAGGCTAACCGAGGCCCACTGGAAGGATGGGGGGGCGACGTCTCCTCGCAGGCTTGAGGATAAGGCAAGATGGGCCGGGGGCGGGAAGGGCTGGCCAGCTGGGAGGTGAGCGCAAACTGGCGGCATTTCCCTTGATGGGGTGGGGGTTAGTTCTGGGGCGGTGAGGCCCGAGCGCGGGGGTCTCAGCGGCCGCAGTAAGGCCCCGGGGAGCCCCAGAGGGCTGGGAGGGGAGCACAGGGAGAGATACGCCCCGAGGAGGGACCCTCTGGCTCAGGTGTGCGAGAGGGAGAGACCCGTGTGAGTCTCCTGGGTTCCGGGCACCTGGGCTGGGGGTGGGCTGCGGGAGAGGCGGCCGTGCTGAGGCCGACCAGCTTTTGTCGCATGCCACCGCGCACTGGGCTCTGTGCCAGGTGTTGGGGGCACTCAGCCCACAGGTGGGACTGCCCTGGTGTGGCGGCATTATGGCAAGCCTGAGAGCGCACGTGTGTTCATGTGTGTGCACACAGGTGCACAAACGCGTGCATGCCGGTGTATGTGTGTATGTGTGCACGTGCGCATACGCGGGTGCAAGTGTGAATGTACACGTACATACGTGTGTGCAGGTGTGCACAAGTGCGTGAATGTGTGTACAGGTGTGTGCATATATGTGCATGCACGTGTGTGTACAGGTGTGGGCGTGTACGTGTGTGCTGGCGTGGGCATATACGTGCCTGTCCGTGTGTGTGTACATATGTACAGGTGTGTGCATGCACGTGCGTGTGCAGGTGTGGGCGCCTACGTGTGTGCATATACGTGCCCGTCCGCGTGTGTGCGTGTACGTATGTGTACACACGCACGTCCGTGTGTACCCGGTAGGTGTGCTGGATAAATCACACTGTGATTGTGAGCGTGTGGCTTGTGCTCGGCGTGTCCGAGCTGCCCTCGTGTTCTCCGGGAAGGAGCCTGTGGCCGACGGGACCGAGGGGCGGGGTCGGAGGCTCGTGCAGTCCCAGCCCGGGGAGGGGGCAGCGGGGGCGGGGCGACGCGCCCGCCGGGGGAGGGGCTGACAGGCTGTGTGCCCCCCGAGCGGGCAGGTGGGCGCTTCCGGAGGGAGAACCTGCGGAAACTCAAGGCTCAGGTGGGCGGAGACGTGGGTCAGCCCCCCGGGGCCGCAGAGGGCGGTTTGGGGCTGGGGTCTGAGCTGCAGGTTTGAAGTGGGGCGACAGGAGCCCCTTTGTGGGTCCACGAGGGGTCGACAGTGCTCATGACCTTTGTTATTCCCCGAGGCCCCCCTCAAGTGTTCCGTCTTCAGGGATGCCCACCCGGCAGGCCCCCCCAGGGCGGGACGGCGGCCGCTCGGGTCCAGTTTCAGGCCTCGGACAGCAGGGGCGCCCGGACGCCCGCGGCCGCGTCTGTGCCCCTGTGCGCCCCACCCCCCACCTCGCTCCCAGCTCGGGGGAGGGGGTCGGACTTCCGCTCCCACTTGGTGCCCGGCCCTTGGAGTCAAGCCTCACAAGGGGCACCCGGGCCCGCTGCGGGCATCTGCGCCTGGCCTCGGCTCACCGGCTCCTTCCCAGAGCCGTCTGGTTTAGGGTCTTAGAGCGCAGAGTCCCTTTGCCGGTGTCCCATGAGGGGCTGGGCTGGCAGGTGCCAAGGAATCTTCCAGAGCTGGAGTCTGAATAGGCTGGGCTGGCCGGCGGGGAACCCGAGGGTCAGGTGGGAGGAGGCCAGAGGCCTCACCTTGCACGCACCGAGCTCTGCTGTGCTCCTGGCTGTGTGCTGGGACGCAGGGTCCCTCACACAGGGGAGTGTGGGTCACTCGCTCCAGGGGGCTCAGGTCAGCCGGGGCCACGACCAGGAAGGATGGAGGGCTCCGTGGGAGGTGTGTGGGCAGGCTGCTGTGGGCGTCACGGCGGGACGGGGACCTGGGACCCTCTCGTGGGATGCCATCTGGGTCGGTCACGTCCCCTGCCTCCCGCCATGGTCTAAGGGACCAGGGCAGAGGAGGAACCGGAGAGCCCGTCTTGGGAAAGTCAGACTGGGCGTGAGACGCCAGTTGCCCCCGCTGGCTTGGGACCGAGGCGTTTCTGGGACATGGGGCTTTCCAGGTAAAAATGGGGACAGTTCCAGACATATGCGGATGGCTGGTCTCCCTTTATGGGTCTTGGGCCAGAGGAAGGGAGGAAGGACACTGGGGTGGGGGGCGGCAGCAGGGCCCCCTCCAGGCCCCTCGAGGGACGCTTCTGCCCCACTTCCATACTCGGGAAGGAACAAGAGCTTCAAAGGAGGGGTGTCCGTCCAGGCAGGCCGGAGGGGGAGTGCCCAGCAGCTGGTGGTCTGGCTTGGCACAGGCCTCCGAGGGGGAGTGCGAGGGCAGAGGGCCGCCTGCGCTCAGGAAGAGACGGGCCTTCCCAGGAGAGCTGGGCTCAGAGAGAGCAGCTCCAGGCTTGTTTGCCGGGCTGTGGTGGGGAAACCGAGGCGTGGCAGGAATACGCCCCTCTTCCCGTCCTCCGGGCACCGGTCTCCCAATAGGCACATGCCTGGGGGCGCCTGGAGGTTTCGCAAATGCCTCTGAGGTGCCCGAACTTCCCCCAGGCAGCTCCTCCTTCTCTCCTGACCCCTCGACCCCCCAGCTAGAAGAGATGACACCGTCTGACCACCCAATCCCACACCCGGTGTCTTCTGGAACCTCTGTCCACTCGAACCCCAGTAGAGAATCCATCCAGGAAGGAGCAGGCCGGACTTCCAGAGGCCGGAAGTCCCAAGCCCGTGCACCCCTTCCTACCCTGGAGACCCCCCTGGCCGCCGTCCGGCCACCTGTCCCTGCCTGGAGGGCACTTTTAAGGCACCTGGCTATTTGGTGTGTGCTTGAGGGCCACGCGGACATCCCAAGGAGCGAGAAGCAGCAGCCTCCCTTCCGTGCTCTGGGCTCCCCGGCAGCCGGCTGGGCGACGGTCTAGGGGACCTGGTGCCGCTCGCCCCGAGGCCCCTGGCCCCTGCTCAGTTCTGGACACGGCCGGCTCTTGTACACATTTCGGGAAAACTGAAGAGGAGTGAGTGATAGGCCCAGCGTCTTGCCCTGTGCCTTGTCCCCACGGGACTCGACACGAGTCCTGGCCCTGAAAACCCTCCCTGAGGCCTGAGGCATCAGGCAGCCAGCCCCTCTGCAGGCCAGCGGCCCCAAACCTGCCCGGGGTTCTTCACCTCTTTCAGACTCCGCCCAGCAGCTTGGAAGGCCCTGGAGGGGGGCCCCCCGACGTCCCAGGGAAGCGCTCCTCGCCTAGGTCCTGATTGGACATCGGGGGGTGAGGGCCCGCTCAAGGTCCCACTGCCTACAGGGCCTGCCAGGCTACCGGGGCTCATGTCCAACCAAAGGCGGTCACTTGCTCCACTGTTTTCCATAAATCAGCATCCAGAGCATCAGGGAAAGGGGGCTCAGCAGGGGCCCAGCCGTGGCGGGTCTGTGCTCAGGGTGAAGCCCAGGGGGCGCGGGGGACGCCCGGGGCTGGGCAGCCCGCCCCCCTGGGCTGGCGTCTCTATGACTTACCAGGTCTCGACAGGGGGCTGATCCCCTCAAGACTGTCTCTCCACCCGTGAAATGCACAAGCTTGGTCTCCGCTGTCTGGGGGGTTAATGAGATATTGTGCCCGTGAGCAGCCCGGTCAGGCCCGGCACAGAGAGGGTGCCGCCGGCAGCAGCCGGCTACCGACCGGCGTCCGGCCCGGAGCTGCCCGAGGACGCTGCTGAGCGCTGGGTCTGCGTGCTCGATGGCCACCTTCATGGCCTCGAGGTGGTGGTAGTGCTGTGTAAACGCCCTTCCCCGCCGCCCCACAAGTTATTAGGGCATGCACGTGACTGGGGCATCTGGGTCCCCCCACCAGCCCACGTCCTGCACTCGGGGCAAAAGTCCACTTTACATTACAGCGGCCGCGGCCCTGGTGTCGGGGCTGTACTCGCCCACCCCTGCAGCTCTGCGGAGGGACAGCGGTGATGGGGAGGGTGCCAGGCACCACGCCGGGCCCTGTGGACACGGCCCCCAAGCCTCCTCAGGAGCCTTGCAGGGAGGACGTGGAGGGCCAGAGAGGTTAAGCGACTTGCCCGTGGTCACACAGCCAGTACGAGGCTGTTGCTCTGAGTCCGAAGCCCAGAGTTCGTGCCTTGGCCAGGCAGTGCCCCACCTCGCCCTCCGCCCCAAGCCCTGGTCGCGCGAATGCTGCCAGCCTGGTGTGGCCAGAGGTGGAAAAGCCAAGCGGCTGGCAGTGGAAATCCGGGGCCCATGAACACCCCGGGGCGGGGCTGTGGGCTGTGGCCCTACCCCGTGTCCCCCAAGCAAAGGCCTGCGTCCTGCCCCCTCCTGCCGGCACTCCGGCTCCTCCGGTACCATCCTCCCCGAGGCCTCCTGCCCTCTCCTTCGTCACGCCCCATAACCCAGGGGCCCAGCACTCCCAGACCCTGTCCTTCCGGGTCCCCAGCCCCTGCCCTGGGGGACCGTCATTTCCTGCCCACCCGACTTCCGAGATTGCTCACCATCCCCTCTGACCTCTGCTCACGGCACCTGCGTCCACCATCAAAGCTCAGGACCCTGGACCCCAAGGCGGAAGCCTCCGAGGCCCCTCGAGGCCTTCAAGAAGTCACCAGCTGCTGGGGCTGCAGTCCCCGGCCCCCCAGGCCCGGACCCCCAGGCCCTCCCTGGCCATCTGGTTCATTCTGGGCTCGCTCAGTACCAGCCGTGACCGGCTTGGCCACCTCCCTGCCTGGCATCCCCGCCCTCCCCAGGATCCCCTCCTCATCCCTAACCTGGGGTGGGCTGGGATGGGGTTCCCGCTGTCCCCCACTTCCTGCCGCCCTGACACAGACCACCTGGGTAGCGGTGGAGGCTGTGGGCGGCTTGGGGGCAGATCCAGGCCTTCCCTGCTGGCTCACGGGGCTCCCTTCAGCTGCAAGGTGATCTTCGGGGGCAGCCGGCGAGCCTGTGGGGCACACGCTTCTCTCAGGGCTTGCTTTCCTGTGGGGCCCAGGCGCCCAGCGTGGACACGGAGATACAGTCACTGGCTCGGTGAGCACAGTCGTGGGAAGCGGCTGGAGCCGGGCTGATGACCGACGGCGCCGTGGGCCAGTGTCCGCAAGTGGCTGTCCAGGGGCCAAGGCAGGGGCCCGCCAAACCGAGGAGGACCAGGCTGGACCCGGGGCTGTCCACTGCCCAGGGCTGGGACCGGCAGCACTGATGGTGGGGGGAGGCCGAGGGCGGGAGGGGGAAGGGGGGCTGGGGCTCACTTTGGTCTTTAGCCCGGTTGACACTCCGCTCCCTCCCCTGCTCCTTGACCCCCGCCCGGGCCCCCTACCCTCTGGAGACAGGAGAAGTCGTGTGTGAGTGTGACAGCCCTGACCGGCCACATTGGGCAGCAACCCCTCCCCCCATTTAGACTGAGACTTGAGGTCCCAGAGAGCAAGACCGTTGCCCAAGTTCCCCACCAGGCGAAGGACGAACAGGGTGGTCTGAGGGCAGCTCTGGGGCCCCCCTGGGCCCTCTTTCCCAGTCCCCTGCCTATGGGGCAGGCGGGCTCCTGGCTGCGGTGCCCCCTGTGGACACCAGGGGGCAGCAGGCGCCCAGCTTTTCGCCTCAGGGCCTGTGGCTGGCCGCCTCGGGGCGGTCACCTCTGCCGCCTCCGCAGACCCCCAACCATGCCTGGGCCATCAAGGGAGGCGGGGGACAGGCGTCCCTTCCGCTGAGCCCCTGCTCTGTGTGGCCTGCAGGACACAGGGGAGGACTGGCCAGGGCTGCTGGGCCAGGTCTGCGGGCTGACCTCTGTCTCCACCAACTGCTGCTCACCTTTGACACCGAGCTGGGGGAGGGGGAGGGGGAGGGGAGGGGAGCTCGGTGAATGGATGAAGGGGGAGGGCGCTCCTTCTGGGGCCAGGGCTGCCCGAGGGGCTCTGGGGGCCGCTCAGGGCCGTCACGGGAGCAGGAGCTCACCCGCTGCTCGGCACAGGACGCGTCCTGCTCGCTCCCCTGAGGCCCGGGGAGCCCCCCCCACCCCCGGGCCCCGTGGTCATGTGGGCTCCTGCCTCTTGCCCTGCCCAGGGCTGGATGGGGGTGCAGAGGGGGGCCTTCGCGCTCCTCCCGGCTCTCAGGCTCTTGTCAGGACCCGGTGTGGGTGTGCGGACGGCTGATGCCGGTAGTGGGGTCCCCACTAGCTCAAGGAGAGCGCACCCGCTCACCCACATTCACTTTTCCTGGTCTTTCTTTGGCAGAGTGAGCGTCGGAGGCCCGGGGAGCTACCCGGCGACTGGGCAGGGAGGAGGCCCGGGGCTCGGAGCGGGCCACGCGGTGTCCTAAGACCCCCAGGCCTGCATGCCTGCCCCTGCCCTGGGAACCCTCCCCCGCGCCGGAGGGTCTGTCGGGAGCCTAGGGTAGCCACGGTCAAGGGCCTCGGGGGATGGTGGTGCTGAAACCTGAACAGTCCCGGACGAGCGGGGAGGAGGTGGTCCTTGTGCTTGAGACTCCGAGGGGAAGGGGCCCCGGCCCTCGGTGGGGAGCGGGCTGCGGGGCCCTCACGTCCAGGGCTATTCCCTGCTCCCTCCACGCCTCCCCCAGGGCCTGCCCAGCCCCTCCTGCTAACTCCCCGGGGGCCAGGACCCCCGGCCGGGCCCAGACGGGAGCACAAGGCAGCCCCTGTAATCCGAGCTT
Organism: Procyon lotor; assembly: GCA_028646535.1. Classification (NCBI taxonomy): domain Eukaryota; kingdom Metazoa; phylum Chordata; class Mammalia; order Carnivora; family Procyonidae; genus Procyon; species Procyon lotor. The sequence continues at coordinate 233,413 of CM053613.1, forward strand.
TGGATTCCCGGAGTGCGGCCTGTGGACGCGTCACCGGAGGGAGGCCGGCACCTGCGGAGGACGTGCCTGGCAGTCGCCCCGAGAACAGCCCGTCCTGGGGGGGCCGGGGGCGGGGCGAGCCGCGCGCGGGAAGTCGGTGCGGGAGAGGACGGTTCTTGCTGCGCCGGCGCTGGGCCCCGGGCCAATGTGCTAGCAAACCCCCTCCCGCCAGCCCCAGCTCGGAGCTGGGCTGGCCGCCTGTCGAGGGAGGCTGGCAAGTCAATCGGTAACTCTCCGCACTCCTCGGGGCCTCGGGGCCTCATCCTCGGGGGGAGGGGGGAAGGTGAGGCTCCCAGGGGCAGCAGCCTCACGCGGGGCCTGGCTGGGCCTGTCCAGGCCCATGTGGGGTGCTGCCCGGGGCCGTGGGGGAGGGGCGGGGAGGGGCTGGCGCTTGGGCCTTTGCCCTGGTGGGGTACACGGCGGTCGGGCCCAGATCCACACCGGAGAGGGCGGATGGGGCTGGACGAGAGCCGGGTCCCGCCCTCCCCGGACAGGGCCACGGGCCCCACAGACGGCCAGCTCAGGCTCCAGTCTGGGGGATGACAGGGGAGGTTAACCCCGGGACTCTTGCTTTCTTTCCTCTTAGGCTTCGTGCCACCGGCCCCTCGTGGCAGCCCAGTGGGGGGCTAGGGCCGCGGAAAGGCCGGGCTCCGCTGCCCCTGAGCTCGAGGGGCGGCCCCGCCTCTGGCCTCGGGTTCTTCCCTTGCAGAACAGACTCAAACTGCCTGTAGGGGCCCTCGGAAGGGTTAAGTGAGGCAAGCGGGCTAAGGTGGCGGCGGCCGTGGGCCTGGGGATGGCCCTCGGCGCCCGCAGGGCAGTCCGGGAGGCCCCTTGCAGGGTCCCTGGGAGCGCACCAGGGGCGGGGCCCAGGCCCCGGGCTGCCCTCCTGGGCTTCCAGAAACAGCTCCATGCGGCTCCCGAGAAGGGGGAGCTTCGGGACACCGGTGTGGAAGTCAGCCACCAGGCGGCAGCATGTGGCCGAGGACGGCACCTCCCGGCCGCCTGGCACTGCCGCTGGCTCCCCATCAAGCCTCAGTTTCCTGGGCTGCCAAAGGGGCCCACTCCCTCGGCACTGGGACACCAGTACAGCCCCGCGAGGCCTGGGTTAGCCGTCAGCTGCCCTAACGCCCGGAGCCAGACCAGCTCTTCAGTCTGCCCAGGCCCGTGTCTCCATCCAGAAAATGACACCCCGAACAGGCCCGTGCCACGCAGGGGAGGCGGGTGGGCGGCGCTGGAGGCTCGAACAGACAAGGCCCGCGTGTTAGCGGCAGTAAATGTCTATTTCTCACTCCCATCTCGGTCGGGCGGGCGCGCAGAGGGGGCTCGTGGCTCTGCTCCCTGTGGTCATTCAGGGCTTCGGCCACCCAGGGGGTCTGCTGTCCCCAGGAGTCCCTCCCTGGATGGCCCCCCCGGGGCCACCCCGTCTGGCTGGCAGAGCGGGGACGGGAGGGGGCAGGATGGCTTGGTTGGTTGGCATGAGCCCCGGGCTCGAGGTGGTGCGTGCCCTTTTGCTCTCTTGTCTGTGGCCAGCAGTGGGGGGGTGGCCCCCCAGCTCCGGAGGGGCTGGCCATGCGGTCTTTGTTTTGATGGGTCAGCATCTGCTTGGTGGCTCCTCCGCCCGGGCGCTGGACGGCCGGGTGGGGTGGTGAGTTCAGAGAGAGGTGCGCTGGAGGAGCCGGCAGGGGCCGGGCGCTTCCCGGGCTCCCCGTCCCGCACGGGCAGGGTTTGGGGTGCTGGGGCACCGGGAGCCTGTCCTTGTGGGTCTCTCTGGTTCTGAAGCCTGCGGCCACACAGAGGACAAACATTTTCCTTTTGTTTCCTTTTTCTCCTTTGGATATATTTTTAATTACAAAAGTAGAGCTTGGTTATTGCACTCAGACAGATGTTTGCTCGCTTGGGGGGCCCCCTCAGGGTGGAGGCCGGGGCCTTCGCTCAGCCCCCCAGCCCCCAACCCTCCTCAGCTGTCCTCCCCCAGGTCTGTCCCCGGCTCGGGGGAAGGGACCCAGCTCCACTGCTGGGACCGGCGGTTCAGTGAGCCAACGGGTACCATCCTTCACTGGACTCAGGGTCACACACTCACAGAAGGTCACCTCCCTGCCCTAACAAGTCCAGGAGGGGAGGTGTCGCCCTGAGGGAAGCAAAGAGAAAGGCAGGCGGGGGAGGAGGGTGAGTCAAACCCCGCTCCCTCCCCCGCGTAAGGCCCTGGTGGCTTCCCTGGCTCCCGCTATCAGCCCCCTCCCCCTCCCTTCCCTGCAGAACAGGTGAGGCCCAGCAAGGGGGTGCAGGAAAGCCAGTGAAGGGTGGCCGCTATTGCCACACTGCGTGACACGAGGTGCGGGGGCCCTGCCACACCCAGTCCTTGGGGGCAGGACTCAATGTCACAATCCGTTAGGCTTGTCCCGGGAGGGGGCGTGTTGGACCCACCTGTCTGAGCCCAGCTGGTCCCCATGGAGACGTCAGGGTGGGCACCAAAGGCGGTGGGAATGGCCCTCTAATGGGAGGTGGGCACCTCCCGGCCTGGACAGTGCTTGGGGAGGCGGGGGGCACGGGGTGGGGGTTGGTGCAGCCTCCGCCCCTGCTCCTTTCCGAAGCACCTACTGGGTCCTCTGCTTTTAGGGAGCTGAGGGCAGACAGGTGCTCAGAGCAGGAGGCAGCCCCTGCTGGGGAGGAGAGCTCGGGCTCCCCCGAGTGTCTGCAGCGGGGGCTGGGAGTGGGTGGCCTCCTTCCTCAAGGAAGGCAGCGGCCGGGGGTGGGCTACCCCCCAGCCTGCCCTCCTGCACAGCCAGAGCCGGGAAATCCTGGGGGCCACCTGGGTCCACATTTCGGGGTCACTGCCGGCTGTGGCACTGGGGAAGCTTGTAAGACCTCGGCACCAACACCGCCTCCTAGCCCCAGGCTACAAGGTGACATCAGCCTGGTGTGCAGAGACCACAGGGCTTGGGGGGGCCTTTCTCAGCTGCTCTTTCGTTCCTGAAGATACCGGATTGTAACATCTCCATGCTTGTGGGCAATGTGGAATGCAGTGCACAGAACAGAATAAAGACCAGTCACGAACCATCACCTTGGTCCTGCCATCAAGACCCCAGCATGCTGCCCCCCCCCACCCCTGCGCCGGTGCCCGCTCCTGTTGACCTCATCCCCTCACTCCGACCCTCACCTCCCCCAGATCCAGGATGCCTCCTCCGGGACACATTTGTACACTATCGCACCGTCCCATCCCTGGGGAGTCCTGGAACCCACCTGACCCTGGTTGGGGTCTGGAGCCTTATTCGTCTCACTGGGCTCATGGGTCACCCGGGACAGGGGCTCACGACAGCTCAGCACCCTGTTGGGCCCTCCAACAGGTGCCCGGCCCGCTCCACCCCCCAGCCCAGGGCTGCTCTTAGCTTGGGCGGGGCTGGTGCCGGTGTTGGCTGTGGCTGGAGGCCTTAGGCTCCCTGCCCCGCAACAGGCTGGCCCAAAGGGAAAGCTGCAGAAAGTAACGGTCTCCCATGGATGAGAGCCGCGGCGGGTGGTGGGGGGGTGGGCACCCAGTGGTGCTGGGGCTGGGGCAAGGTCGGCCTGTGGGCGACAAGGCGTGTGGGTGCCAGCAGGTCCTTCCCTTGCCCCTGACAGCTGGACCAGGGTCCTCTGGCTTGTGTGTCCCATTGCTCTCAGGGTGTGTTTTCTCCCACCAACCAACCACATTTATTGGGCACGATGAGGGGGTGCTAGCCCTCGGGGCGGTGGGACAGGTGAAACTCCTATAGCCGCTAGAGCAGGGCTCCCACCTGCGGGTGTCCTGTGTGATAGGGGTCTATCTGTCCAGAGGACCAGTATACCCAGAAGAGGCCCTGGGCTAGGCAGGGCCAGGCCCACCCCCTGGAGGAGCCTCTAGCACCCTGTCCAATATCCCACCCAGAAGAGCAGTCTGGGCAGTCAGACCTCTGGCCTTAGGTGGCGGAGCCCAGAGCCGCCGGCCGAAGCCTGAGAGGTGCCGGGCACCTGGTCCACGACGTGGTGGGCCTAGCCCCCGAGGGCTGCTCCGCCTGTTTCCCATCCACTGAGCAGGGCTGGGCAGGCCCCAAGAGCTCAGGACTCCAGCGGCCGAGGGCCGGCTCGCCACGGAGTCTAGAGACTTCGCCCTCCCTCATTGGGGGAGGAAGAGTGGTTCAAGGGCCTGAGGGCCAGCAGGTGTGTTAGGGCTCCAGGTGCGCGGAACCCCGCCGGGGACTCAAGGCCCGGGCGCCGCAGGCCGCGCGGGGGCAGCCCAAGACCCCGTCTCGCTCCAGCCAGGGACCAGATGCCCGCGGCGGGTTCAAGCCCCGTCAGCCGGCGCTGGAGGCCCAATGGTGAGCGCGGGCGGCGGGGCCGGCGCCCCCGGGGGGCGAGTCGGAACCGGCAGGACGCCGGGCCCCGCCGCGCCGAGGAGGGCGCGCCGGCCGAGGGGGCGCCCGCGCCACGGCCGCCGCCGCCGCCTCGCAGCCCCCGCCAGCAGACAAAGGAGCCGGAGGGGGGCGGGGGGGGATGGGGCGAGGGGGCGGGGCGCCGCGGTGTCACGTTACCGCCCGCAGCGCCCTTTAACTCGGGCCCCGCCCCGCTCGCCGCCCCCCGCCCGCGGCCGCGCGCCCCGCGCCCCGCCAATCGGCCCGCGCGCCCCGCCCCGCCCTCGGGTGGGTGTGTGCACGGGGCCAATGGGCGGCGCGCGGGGGCCGGGCCGCCAGCGGGGCGGGGGCAGAGCGGCGCGGCCCAATCGCCGCGGTGTTGTTGAAACTGAAAATACTACATTATGCTAATCGCGGCGGGGGCCCCGCGGGGGGGGCTGGGACCCTCGCGTATAAAGGGGCGCGCGAGGGCTGGGCGTTCCACAGCCAAGTGCTCTGCGCTCGGTAGGTGCCAACCAGGCCCGAACGAGCCGAGCGGGCGAGGACAGGCACTGAGGGGGCGCGGCCGCCGGCCGGACGACACCGCGAGCGAGACTCAGGAGCAGCCCAGGGCCCGACAGCCAGGTAGCCGCCGCGCCCGCGCCCGCGCCCCCGCCGGGTCCCTTTGCAAATGCAGACCCCGACTGCGCGGGGTCTCACTTGCGCCCGGCCTCCGCCCTCCTCTCCTCTCCTCTCCTCTCCTCTCCTCCTCCTCCTGCTCCTCCTCCTCCTCCTCCTCTCCTCTCCTCTCCCCTCCTCTCCCCTCCCGTGGCCCCGGCGCGGCGCGCGCGCCCGGGGCCAGGTTCGACGTGTGTCTCCGCAGCGCCTTGGCAATGGAGCGCCTTGTCGCCCGCCGCACCTTTCCCATGTTCGCGCGCACCAGCGCCTGCCGCAGCCTCTTCGGGCCGGTGGACCACGAGGAGCTGAGCCGTGAGCTGCAGATCCGCCTGGCCGAGCTGAGTGCCGAGGACCAGCGCCGCTGGGACTACAACTTCCAGCAGGACGTGCCCCTGCGCGGCCCCGGACGTCTGCAGTGGACCGAGGTGGACAGCGACTCCGTGCCCGCCTTCTACCGCGAGACGGTGCAGGTGGGGCGCTGTCGCCTGCTCCTGGCGCCCCGGCCCCGCCCGGAGGGCGCAGGCGACAGCCCGCCCCCCGCGCCGCCGGCCGACGAGCCCCTCGACGGCCTCGGGGAGGCGCCGGCGCCGCCGTCAGGCGGCCCGGTGGTGGCTCCGGCCCCGGCCCCAGCCGCGGCGCCGCAGGAGGGCGAGGAGCAAGAGGCGGTCCCGCCTCCGCGCAGCCAGGAGCCCCTCGCGGAGCCGCTGCTCTCAGGGATTTCGGGGCGCCCCGCGCCGGGCACTGCCGCTGTCGCTGGTGGCGCCGCCGTCGTCACCAATGCTGCCGCCGCCACCGCCGCTGGCGGGGCCGTTGCCACCACCGCTGCCGCGGGAGGCGCCGCGATCAAGAAGCTGCCCGGGCCTCTCATCTCCGGTGAGTCCCGCGCGGCCCCGCCCCGGCCCGGCCCGGCCCTGCTTTGTCCGGCCGGCCGGGCTCCCCCGGCCTCGGGGGCCTCACTTGGTCCCCGCCTCCTCCCGTGGCATTAAAGGGCCAGCAGCGCGCAGGGCGCGGCTGTGCCCGCACCCCGTCCCGCCCTGCTCTTGTGCTCCCGAGCGGCCGGCGCGGGAGGGACGGAGGAGCGCGCGCTCGGGCCCCCTGGGCGCGCGGTCCTCGCTCCGGCCGCGGGAGCCCCTCCCCGGGCGCGGCGGGCGCTGGAGGCGCGGCGCGGAGGGGGTTAAGCGCGGCGGCAGCCCCGGGGGGCTTGGCCGCGGGACAAGGAGAAATGCTTACACAGCACATTGCGCGGGCGACGTAAACAAAGCTGACCCGCCGCGGACCTCGGCGCGGGCGGGGACGGCGCCCCCACCCCGGCCCCCTCTCGGGTTCCCCTGCCGACCCCGCCCTGACCGGCCGTGCGCGCCGTCGCCCGCAGATTTCTTCGCCAAGCGCAAGAGACCCGCGCCCGAGGCCAAGGCGTCGAACGAGGTTCCCGCGGGATGCGCCGCCCCTGGCGCTGCTCCAGCCGTGGGCTCCGCGGAGCAGACCCCGCGCAAGCGCCTGCGATGAGGTGGGTACGGCCCCGCGCGCGCTGGGCGGGGAGGGGTCGCCCCCGGGGTCCCCGCGGCCACTCCGTCTGTCTGTCTGTCTGCTGTCGCTGACCGCACCTTTCTCCCGCAGCGTCACGCGCGTAAAGAGGCCCGAGGGAGCCCGCGGGGCAGCGGACAGGACAGGAGCGCGGGGCCTCGGCTGGGACCGTCCATGTAGCAGCAACCGGCGGCAGCTGCCACCGAGCAGCGTTCGGTTTCGTGTTTAAAATTTAAAAAAAAAAAAAAAAAACAAAAAAAAACCCCTGTGCAATGTATTAATAACGTCTTTTATATCTAAATGTATTCTGCACGAGGAGTACACTGGTCCCAAGGTGTAAAGCTTTAAGAGTCATTTATATAAAATGTTTAATCTCTGCTGAAACTCAGTGCAAAAAAATGAAAAAAGAAAAAAAAAAGGAAAAAAGAAAAAAACATGTATATTTGTACAAAAAATTTTTAAAGTCATACTAACTTATATTTTCTATTTATGTCGAGGCGTGGGCCGCTCTGCCACGCGGTAGCTCGGTTATTGGGTATGCCAAAGGCACCTCACCGCATCTGGTTATCAACAAATGTAAATTTATTTTCATAGCGGACTCTAGGGGGAGAGGGTCGCTCACGAGCTGTAGCTGCCGTCCGTGCCCATTAGCTAGCAATTCTCTTCGCTCTTTCGCTGTCTCTCTTGACTATTATGATTATTTTAAAGTGGAAGACAAACTTGTTAAGATGGTTCCTGAGCCGCCTGCACCACTGCCCCGGCCCCTCATCCGCTGGGTTCTAAATAAAGAGGCCGAAAAACGCTGCAAGTCAGCTCCGTGTGTGCGTGAACTGCCTCCAGCCTCCCCGGGCACCCCCGAAGTTAGGGAGATAGGACAGTGGACACAGGGGGCAGCCCCGCTTCTTTCTAGGCCATCCTCCCCAAAGTGACAGGGACTTTCTCTGGCTAGGGCAGGCCCACCACCACCTGCAGCAGGCCCCTGACTTAGGGATGAGCGGCCCCGCCCTCGCTCCCCCCTCCGTGGGGGCTGTGCGCCGAGACTCACCGCTTCCCCTGCTCCAGGGAAGCAGCACACACTCCAGCCTCTCTGGGCCGATGCCCCGATGGGGCTCAGGTGGGCACGTGCGGGGGCTGGGCCGATGCCCCACCCCCGCCCCCACTCTGACTGCGCGGCGGCGGTGCCTGGGGACCAGGGCTCTCAACTCTTGGAGCCTTGCACAGGGTGGAGCCCCAATGGCTCCCGGGTTCCCAGCTTCGTGGATCCAGGTCCACTGGGGTCGGGCCAGAAGACCCCCTGACGGGTTCAGGCCCTGTTCGCGCTTGCAATGGGGGAGGGGCAGCCCAAAGGCCTGCGAGGGAGGAGGGGGGAGGGGAGGTGCCTGTGGCCAGGTCGGGGTGGGGAGGGGAGGGCTTCTGCAGAGGAGGAACTGGATCCACCCACACGCCCACCGGCCTTCTGGTTTCAAAGTACTCCCTTTCAGTGGAGAAGAGGAGGTTTATTTTATTATATTTTTTTATAGCTGACCTATAAACCTCTGAAAATTATGGCTTACAATGGAAAGGGTGACGTGAAGTAGCCCAGACTGACGGCCGGCAGTGTTTGTGCTGGTGCTCTGGGCCAGGAGAAGCGGGGGGCTGGCGGTGTATTTAAGTTAACCGTTTTGGGGCTGTAGGCGACACTGGACGTCCCCCACGGCTCAGGGGCAAAGGCTGGGCTCAACCCTTGAGTCTGAAGACGCATCTACACTTGTCAGTAACTCCACCTCCCCTCCAAGTGCCTGAAAGGGACACGGGGCTAGACCTACGCGGCAGTGAGAGTCGGGGGGCCCGGACCCCTCAGGCTTGCCATGAGCCTGACTGCAACCTGAGAATTGGGCCTGCGTAGACCTGACATCAGGCCTCACGCCTCTCCTGCGGGGAGGGGGCCTGCCCCGCACCCACCGGAGCCGATGGCAGTCAGGGAGGGAGCAGGGGTGGGGGGCTGCCGGGCCTGACATCCACAGAGTCCCCTCGCCCCACCCGGAGCTTACAGTCCCCGAGCACAGCTGCGACCAGGGCCCACTGCCCGGGGGTGCGGCCCACTTGTCCCTTCCCCCTTCCTGCTGTCACCCTAGGGTGGCTTTCTCCAAAGCGGGGCAAGGGCTGCCTTCTGATGGGAAGGCAAACGATGCTATGGTTTCTAGAGATGGCCCCCTGCCCCCCAGCAGGAGCTGGGAGCAGACACCTGGAGGTTGCCCTCCGCAGGGAAAAAGCATTGGATTTGGAGTCACCTGTGTGACCCTGGGCACACGTGGCCCCGGCAGCCCCTTCTTTCCCTCGGTGGGTCTCCATCTCCTGCCTTGGGTGCCCGGTGGTCGTCATATGAGGATATTATGGACACAATGACATCTGGTGACCCCCAGCTCTCTTCTCCCCTGTGCTTGCGCCCTGCTGTGCACGCAGGATGGGCCCTCCCCTCTGCGGACCCCCGGGCCCTGCCCAGGCCCAGAGCACCTGGGGGCCAGCGCCCACGTCAGGGGCGGGCCGGCTCCCCGGGGGTCCGTGGCGATGATGGTGACAGAGCCGCATGGCCCGAGCTGAGCACAGTTCATCGAGACCCTCCCCATCCATGCAGCCCCATTTGTCTGAGGAGGAAACCGAGGCATGGAGCAAGCTACCGGAGGGTGAGTCGCCAACCTCGGCAGGGCTGTAGGGCACTAGCCTGTCCCTCGGAAGGCAGGCACGAGGTGGGAAGGGGAGCCAGGCCCCCGGGGCTGCAGGAAGGGAGTGTGAGCTCACACGCAGAGTGTGGAGCGCGTGCGGCGCACGTCAGGGGCTGCTTGGGGCCCCCGTCAGCCTGGCCCGCTGCTGGGTGTTGGGCTCCCCACCCCCACACACGGTTGGAACAGTATTTCCCATAATGGCACCTTTTGGGGTGTGGCTGCCTGGCCTGCCCACTCCCTGTCCTTTTCCTTTGGTCCTCTGGACCCTCCTGGGTCTGATGGGCTGGGGTCAAAGGTTGGATTTTATCTATAGGCAGTGGGGAGCCCCTGGGCCGACAGAAGGTGCTGAGGCTGCTGGGTGGGGAGAGAGGCAAGGGTCAGGAGGGGCTCCGGTGGCCACCCAGGCAGAGGTATCTGTGGGGCAGTTGTTCCAAGGGCCTCCAGCGTGCCACACGCCGCTCTGGGCACCAGGGACAGGGTGGTGAATGAAAGGGACCCAGTGGGTCCCTGCTTGCAGAAGCTGTCTTTATAGTGGGACGAGATGTGGTGAAATGTGCTGAGGGAGTCACAGCAGAAGTGGCAATGTCACCGGTACGCAAAGCTGTGCCCCCGTGTCAGGGCTGGGGGGCTGCTGTTTAAAGCGGGCCGTGCCAGCCCTCAGCAGGGGTGTCTGAGCTTGAGCCGAGCTCCCCCCAAGAGGGGCACACGCCGTGAGGATTAGCTGGGAGGGGAGCTCTGGGCAGAGGGCGCGGCCAGTGCAAAGGCCCGGAGGTCGGGAGCGTTCATGGAGTAGTGGGCCCGAGGGGCTGGGCTGCGAGGTGGGGCCCGGAGAGCCGAGCCGGACTGGCAGGGGGTGGGGACGCAGGGGGGGGGGGTCTGAGGTTCCCGAAGTGCGAACGTGGGTCATTCTCAGCTGAGGAAGGCTTTCCAGAGAACGGGAGAGCAGGCAGGGCCCTTCTTTTGGACCTAAACTGGCATCCAGGCCCTTCCCTGCCCCAGGTCCCTTTCTCAGCAGGCCTGTGGCCCCCAGGCCTCCTTCCCCGCCAAGGAGGGTTAGTGCCAGTCCCTGGTGACGATGGGACGTTCAGACATTCGGAGTCGCGGGCCTTGTCACCAGCCAGGACTCGGCACCCCCACACCCAAGAGCACTGTTTCTTAAAAATAAACGTATGTGCCATTTTTAACTAAAATCGATATTTTATATGAGAGGCCACTCTCAGTGATGTGCGTCCTGTGGGTTCAGACCGACGCATGATGGTGTGTGTCCACCACCACGGGGTCACGCAGAGTGGGGTCCCTGCCCCAAAGCCCTCCACGCCCCGCCTGCTCCCCCCTCCCCCCTCCATCCCTGACCACCCTGATCTCCGTACTGTCTCCCTGCTTCTGCCTTTTCCAGACGGTCGTAGAGCTGGGATTGCAGGGCATGCTGGTCCCGCGGGGGCCCAACAGAGGCTGCTCCTTCCCACGGTGTGTGGGGCAGCCCAGCCGCAGCCCACGGGGCGCTGGGGGGCCTGGGCCGGCCGCGGAGATATTTGTTACACGGCGCGAAGCCTGCCGAGCTGCCCGAGACAGCTTCTTTGAAGACCCCAACCCACGGTTTCAGGTCTCCCGGGTTGTCAGGTTGTCCCCGATGCTGGGACACCTGTCCGGAGATGATGGAGGGCCGCGGGGGCATGGCGGGCACCGGCTCCGGACCGTTTCGTTGAAGCGCTGGAGGCCGGGTCTTGGGGCTCAGCAGCCTCGGTGTCCCCTAGGGCTGGCGTCTGCTCTGTACTGTGTGTGAGTTAAGCCATGTCCGGGAGGCGAGGCAGAGGGCGGCCAGGCAGAGGGCCCGCCCGTGGGCGTGCGGCACGCAGCAAATGCGTGCGTTGGCACGGCTGGCGTGACGGGGACCCTGACTCTGCCTGCCTCGCTGTGTGCGATGGCTTGTGTTCGTGCCCCTGGGGATGGACCACGCTGAGCTTTCCTGGGGCAGCAGAACCGGTAACAGGCTTCCAAACGGGTGAAAGCCACCCCTGCCTCTGTCCCCGACGCGGCGTGGCCGGGCCGCGGGGGGCCTGGCCTCTGAGGCCGGGCTGATGTCCGCGAGCCACTGCGTGGACCGAGTGGGTCCGCGGTGGAACTGAGGCATCGGTGCGCCTCTGCGGAGGCTTGGCGGCCTGTGGCTCAGGTGAGGCCCCCCAGGTGCCTAGGCCGAACCGGCACCCTTTCCCAGTGGCGCCCCGCCCCCAGTGACTGGGGGTGTGGGGGACAAAGCCCGGCCCCTTGCCTGGAGCACACAACTCGGAGCGACCGCCCCAGGGGGCCCAGGGCCACCGGCTGAGAACTGTCTCATCCACGTGCCCCCGACCCCGCCTCTTCCCTCCCCCGCAGGGCTGTGCCTAAGAGCACCCCTGACGGGGCCTCCTGCACACATGCGCACACACGCGGACACACACGGACACACATGCAGAGACACAGACACGGACACACAGACGCACATACAGACACGTGGATACACACGGACACACAGACGCACAGGCCGCGGCGGCCCGAGTGGCGGGTGCTTGGATCGTAGCTGTTGACTGGAGGCCCTTGGGGGGCTGCTCCTTGGGGCAGCTTCTGCGTCGGGGAGCCCCAAAGCGTGACCGCGACTGGCCCCCCGGTGCCGGGGGCGTAAAGTCAGGTGAGCCTGGGCATCCGGCCCCTTCTCCTCCATTGGCCCGAGGACACCTGTTCCAATGAGTTCTTGCCAAGTGAAAACTACCCCGGTGCTCTGCGGTTTAAAACACCAGTCTTGTTTATACCTGTGATGTTATGAGTCAGGAATTTGGGAAGTGCCGGCAGGTAGTTTGGCTGTGCGTTCTGGGGCATCAGCTGGGGGGGGTTGGATCAGGTTGGGGGGTCAGCCTCCCGGCTGGCTCACTCCCACGCCCGGCCTCGAGGACCGGCCGCCGTCGGGGCCTCTGTCCCTCCCGGGGCTTCTCCGCAGGCCGCCGTGGGCTTCCTCACAGCATGGCCGCTGGATTCGGAGGCCACTGTCCCGGAGCCCGGCGGGAGCGGCGGCGGCTGACCCCGCCTCGCCTCTGTGGAGAGACAGCACCTCGGCCTCGTCCAGCGAAGCCGGCGACTTACGGAGACCGCCCGGGACCCACGGGTGGGCACGCCGCCCACTTCGCCCAGAGCGCCTGCGGCCACCTTGGCCACAGCACCCCCTCCCCCCGGGATGCCCGGTGCAGGTGCCCCGTGCCCAGCCCGGGCTGGAGGTTTCCTTCAGGGCTCACGAACCAGCGACCACCCCGACTAAAAACGGCCTTGGTTTCCTTTCGTGTGGATTCCGGTCAGACAGGAAAGCAGGCCACTGAGTGCGTCTCGGGTTTGAGCCGACCGGCCCTGGGAGTGGGGTTTTGCTCAGACATCAGACGGGGTGCGTCCGGGTCGGAGCCGTGTGCTCGTGCGCGTGACAGCACGGGCCCCTCCTCTCTGACCGCGGACACGGCCCCACCGCGCACCGGAGAAGCCCTTCTGCCTTCTTCTACTGGGTGTGCGTATGTTTATGCACACGTAAGCGTGTGTGTGAGTCACACTGTAAATATACACGCATATGTTCCGTGTATCGGACACGCAACACAACCCATGCACATGCACGCGTGTCATGTAGCACACACACACTGTGTGTCACACAAGTACCGCGTGTGACACACACCGTGTACTATGCACACACATACATGTGTGTTATGCATACGCGCACCGTGTATTACACACCGTGTATCACACACACACCATACAGTATGCACGTGTGTGTACTGTGTACACATACATCTACTGTGTACTACACACACTGTATACTATGCACACACACATACGTGTGTTACACGCACACACACTTGTTACACACCGATACCATGTATTATGCACAGACATGTACCATGTATGACACTGTATATTATGCACACACGTATCATGTATCACACACACATGCACGCCATGTATTACACACACACGTAGCATGTATTACACACACCGTGTATCACACACACACACACATGTAGCATGTGTTATACACACCGTGTATCACACACACACACCGTGTATCACACACACACTGCATATTTTGTACAGCACACGCATACATTTACATACTCTCTTCTCAGTAACTTTGTAGCCGATTTGAAACAATGGTTCCAGCGTCGTTGTCCGTCCTTTACAGAACCCCTGCGGGCGCTCGTCACCACACACAGAGCTCATGGGACAGCACGGGGGGTCTGTGTCCTCACCGGCCAGCGCTGCCGATCATCAACCTTTTCCCAATTTTGTTGATTTCTTTCCTCCCTCCAGCTCCGAACTTTTTTACCTGGATCCCGGACCCTGTGTCCTCCCACGGCCAAACCTGGTCTTGCCGTGGGAGCTCGTTCCCGCAGGCGCAGCCGGGACCCGGGGCCCCAGGGCGGCCGTGCACCCTTCCCTGCCTTCCACGCGCCGCCCACCAGCTTTGTCTGGGAGCCGAGCCTTCCCACCTTATTCCAGAAGAGCACTGCTGGCTTCCAGGGAAGGCCCCGGGCTGGGCCCGTAAACGACACAGATGGGTTGCCGACCTCATGTCCTGCCCGGTTTCCCGAGCCCCTCGCAGGGGACCCGTGCTGTGATGGCCCACTGCAGACAGTCACCACCGCCGGAGGGCCTCCCGGCTTTCTGGCCGCTTCTGTGCACGCCGCCCACGGTGGAAAGCCCCTGCGCATGGAGGCCATCCCGCGGTGGCCCCGGAGCCCGGGCGTGTCAGCCTACGGCTGCTCTTCGGGACTTCTGGTGACGCGGTCACCTGAGCACGGGAGCATCACGCAGACACGCCATCGTGTACAGTGTGACGGCCGGAGGCCATCTGCAGAGCCGACGGGGGCCGCTCGGCCCCACCGCCTGGCCCTTAGGGGCACAGTGGGGTCGCATGGGTGGGGCGTGTGTGGACACGGAGCGTCCCCCTTCCCCTTGAAAGTGCCACCTCCCTGTGGCTACTTCCCAGAGGGGCTCCTGGGGCGCAGCGAGGCGATCATCAGGTGGTCTTGGGGACCCGCGGGCAGGGGCTGGGGTCGGGGTGGCTGGCTTGGGGCCGACATAGAGAACCGGCAGGGAGATTATACCAAATATGCCTCGGGGGCTTCAGGGGGCCCGCCGGCTTGTTGGGGGTGGGCAGCAGGGGTGCAGGTGGGGGTTGTGACCAGCACTGACTGTGTCCCCGATCAGCTTCCATTCCGGACTTGCCCCTCCTTGCCGGGCTTGGCCCTCACCGTGCTGGACTCTCGGGGGGGCCCTCCATGGTGAGGGAAGCGAAGGACGAGCCCCTCCTCTCTCTGGGCCTCAGTTTCCCCTCCAGGAAAGAAGGGAGGGGGGCCCCGAGGCCTGTCTAGCTCAGCATTCTTTGGGTCTCAGAAGCCCTTGGTGGTTCGAAATCTGCATGCCTCTGCGGCTGGGGCGGACCTCACCCCGTGGCCCCCCTGGATCCAGGCTTAGACCTCACTGGCCCCTCTAGTGGGGGGGACCCTCAACCCGGAGCCCCCAGGCTTTTGTTTTGATGACCAATCTCGTGGTGTAACCCCCAAGCCCGCGCTTCACTCTCCGTCCCGAGAACTGGCCACGGAGGCAGAGCCGGGACGGCAGAGGTCAGAGGGGGTCCACCTGTCACCTGCCGTCCCCGGACGGAGGCGAGTGGGTCACGTGCTGCCCCCCTGGGGGCGCGCCCAGCAGGCAGGCCCGCAGCTCCGGTCCTTGCGGCCCAGGTTGTCTGGGGCAACCCTCCCTGAGCCACTGCTCTCCTGAGCCCGCAGGTCGGCCCCGGGGGAGGGGCTGTGCCTGTGTGACGGCACCTGGCTCCCCAGCCAGGAAGATGGTCCCTTTGGTGCTGCCGGTGCTGCAAGCCCGTTTTTGTGTCTG
>CM053613.1:249102-264835 GCA_028646535.1 Procyon lotor
ACTTCCACGGTGCTTCCTGGCTGTGCATTTCCCACGATCCGCCCCTGCCCAGGGCTCATCCCGCGTTGGCACAGACCCTCGGCCGGCAGGAGAGGCATCAAGGGTCGGCGAGCCCTCCGGCCTCAGCCTGAGTGTCAGGAGCCCTCCTAAGGTCCCCCAGACGGCCCGGCCGTGCTGGGTGCGGGGCCCCCCGAGGGAGGAGCGGGGGGCTGTTTGGGAAGAGCAGCCCCGAGAGGCCCCAGGGAATGTGGGACGAGGTGCGGGCGGAGGGGGCTGGAGGGAAGGGGGCCAAGGGGCTCGGTGGCCGGAGTGGGCGCGGCGTCAGCCTAGGCGGGCAGCGGGCTTCGGACCTGACCTGGGCAGGCCGCAAAGCAGCCTAAAATCTGAGGAACCGAAGGGTCTCTCTGCTCTCTGATGGTGGCTCCGGCCTGAGGTACGGGCCGGGAGTATTTGCTGGCAGGGAAGCCGACCGCCCTCCCAACCCGGCCGGTGGGGGGCCAAGCCCCTCACCCCCCAATGCGTAGGCTTTCTGAGCCTGTGCCGGGGTGCTGGACGGTCCCCACGGCGCCCTGCCCACCACCCTCTCACCCTTGCGTTCTCTCCTGCACCCCTCCCTTCTGCGCAGACACCGTCGTCGTCCCCCCCCACCCCCCGGGCCTGTCGCCCTCCGCGGACTCGGGCCAGAGCTGCGGCTCCCGGGGCGCGTCCGAGGGCATTCAGCTCTTGCTGGGGCTGGAGACAGTGCCCGGGCGGCTCCGAGCTGCTGCTCCCACGGCCTGCCCCATTTCTGGGTCCCCAGGGAGGGGAGTCTGTCACCTTCCAGCGGCTTCCAGCTGTCTCAGGACCCTGGCCCAGTTAAGGGTCCCCAAGCCTGGCCAGACTCCGCGGGCCGCCCCCAGGGGCCACCGGCGGGCCAGGGCCCTGGGGTGGGGAGCGAGGGCCCTTGGGCGGGGGTGCCATGGCCCCCCCCCCCCCCCCCCCCCCCCCCCCCCCCCCCCCCCCCCCCCCCCCCCCCCCCCGCGTGTCTATTTGGAGGAGAAAGCGAACCAATTTGTTTTCATTCAGAATCACTTAAGATCCCATTTTGGAGAAATGAAAAGAGAAAGCGCGCTTCCCCCGCCAGGCCCGCTGGGTGCCCGCTCGTGCCCGGCGGCGCGCTGGGGGGGCGCCCCTCCCCCTCTTCCTCCGCCCCCTCCCCCCTCCGTGCGTCCCACTCCCCCGCCGGGGCCAGGCCGGGAGCCCCAGGGCAGCCGGCCTGCAGGCCCCGGGCGGCCAGGCCGCGCTCATCTGCATGAAGCCCACACTCGCGGCCCATCTGCAAAGGCGCAATTAAACGCGGGGGGCGGGGGGGCGCCCGAAATTAGCATTTCCGCGGCCATCTGGCGCGAGGAGCGGGCGCGGCCGGCCGGACAAAGGGCGCCGGGCGCGGGGAGAGGCGAGTGTGCCGCGGCATTGACCTGCAAATGAGGCTTTGTCAGCGCATTAAAGCTGGCCGGACCCCCGACCCCGCTCCCGCCCCCACCGCCCGGCCCGCGGCCCCTCGTGGCCTAGGCCCTAGCCTGGCACCCGGAGGCCTGGGGCGGCCCGCGCTTTGGGGCGGCCCGCGCTTCGGAGCGCCCCCAAATCGGGCAGGGTCCTCCCCGCGTCCGGGTTACTGGGGACGGGCTGGCTCCAAGCCAGGGTGCTGTGGCCTCGCCGGGGATCCCAGGGGGTCCTGGCAGGTGTGGGGGCAGGTGTGGGAGAGCGCTTGGCCATGGCGGAGATGGTAAAACCTGGCCCCCGGCCACTCGCACAGGTTTCTGGTATTTTCCCCGTGTTATTTCATGACCCAAGGCTTTGACACCTGCCACCTTTAGGGTGCTTTACGGGCCTTCCAAGTCAGGGGCCGGGGGCCGTCTTTGGCAGTGGGCACAATGTGTCTCAGCCGGTGACCCGGGCTCCAGTGACCAGCCAGGGCTCACGACCCAGAGGCTCTGTTTCCTCGCCCCGGGCCAAGGCCTCCAACTCAGTGTGCGAGGGCTGTGCTGGGACTCTAGCGGAAGCCGCAGAGGGGCCCGGGGGGCCCAGGCCTGGGTCACTGGTGCCCCGCCACATCCCCTGTGCCTCTGATGGTGTGGCTCAGACCCCTTGGCCATACGCAAAGTCTAGGGGTGGCATGAGGCACAGAGGACGGTGTGTGTCCATCCCTGGGCCTCAGTTTCCCCAGGGGGACAAATGGGAGTGGGTGATTCCATCTGTGACCACCATCCCGTTTCCCTTCAGCACCAGCTCCCAGTGTACGAAGGGAGCCCCCGGCCCCGCCCGAGGGCCACAGGGAGGCTCCCCGCAGGAGTAGGACCCGAGGCCGAGGGAGGGGACGGGGACGGCTGTCCAGCCTGGGGTCAGCAGGGTGGGGCTGGGGCCTGGGCTCCAGGTTAGGGCGTATGAGGAAGATGCTGGAGACACAGGGAGGGGCCGGGTGGTGAGGCCGTGCGGGCCTCGTGGTTTTGGGGGCCCTCAGGTAGCCGTGGTCAGGGTGTCTGAGACCTCAGGGCTCAGATACGTCCCTCTTTGGGTTTTCCTTCTGGGGTGCGAATATCGTCAGAAAGAGCAAGCTTGAGGTTGAGCAGTCAATGACACTCTCGTGAAAATTCGTCTGCCAGCTAATTTTCTGGGAAATTAGGGGTCCAGGGACCCGTGTGAAAACCCTGAGCCTCTTGGACGGGAAGCATTCGACCCGGGAGGAGTGGCCACGGCCGCGCTCCCTGCCCTGTAGCCCGGCATCCAGCTGCGGGGGGGTGGGGGCTCGGGGTTCACCCCCTCACGTGGCTGAGCGACTCTCGGCCGCACCCGTGGGCCGCCCGTGTGGGACTTGGGCTGGGAGAGTGCATGGCCGTGGCGGAGATGGTCAAGAGATGGGCACTTCTCCACCCGGCCCTGCGGTTTTGCCGCGTCCACGGGTCAGAGTGACCCCTCCTGCCCCCACCACAGGGGTGCCGGGAGGGATGACGCCTGGGGCTGGGAGACGCCTGGCACTCAGGCCTCCTCTGGGAGCTGGAACCCTCCTCAGACAAGGTCATGTGTGTGAGATGCCGTGGACAGCAAAGTCAGGTCGGCCGCGATGGCGACGCGGAAGGGGGGCCCACCGGGGCTGGGTCTGTGCCGGGGCGTGCGGCACCGTAGACCCCTGGGGGTCTGCTCCGGAACCCCTGGGGCTGTGCCCCTGGAGCAGATGGGGCGCGGAGAGTTTCAGAAACCCGCTCTCCTGATACTGCCTTCAAACTGCACTGGAGGGCTTTGGGGGTGGGTGGGCTTGTGGGGCGCTCCCTGGGGCTCCCGAGGGACGGCCGCGCAGCCGGTGTGGGGGGGGCTGGAAGTGGGTGGGGCTGGGCGGCCGTGCACGAGTGTCCCCTCTGTCCATGTTCCCGATGGGCGCCTCCCCGCCCCAGGGGCCGGTCAGCAGCGATGGGCACCGTGGGCTGTGCGAGGGAGCCCCGGCCCCATTTGCTTAGCTCTTCGGAAAGGCTTCACGGAGGAGGGGCCCCGTGCCCTGGGCCGCGGTGACTGAGTAGGAGCTCGCTAAGGGGAGAAGGGGAGCAGGGGCCGGTGTGGTGGCCGCGGTGGTGGCAGCGGGGGCAGCCCCGGAGGAGCCGGGGCAGCTGCCCATGGGTGGGTTGGGGGCGTGGGGGCTGGGCCTGGACGCCGGCCTCCCCCTGCCCCGGGGTTTCCAGTCTCTGCCTCCTGCAGTGGGCCGAGCCGATATTCATGCCACGGGACGCTCTTTTCAGCGTGACCAGCCGGGCAGAAGCGCTGAGTGACGGGCAGCTCGTGGCCCTGCCTTTGGAGAGCGGGACCGTCTCTGCACCGAGTCCTGGCCGGGGCTGCACGCCCGAGCGGGGACCTGGGACGGCCTGGAGGGCACGCCGTGCTCAGGCCGTCGCGGTGGAACCCGGGGCCCCCGGCTGCCGCCCGGCCCGGCCACCGAGGAGCACAGGACGGCACGGAACCCCAGGGCCTGAGCCCACCTCCGTCGCCCTGCTGGCCCCGTCCCTCTCTTCCTGCCTGGCCCACGCCCGGCCAGTCGGGCGAAGACACGGCTGCCGGAGACCCTTAGCCGGAGCTCTGCTGGAGGAGTGGGGGTCGGCTCGGCTGGTGTCCGTGAGGTTGCAGGCCACCCCCAAATGTGGAGGCCAGGGCGGGGCGACGAGAGGCAGGCTGGCCCCGGGTCACTCTGGCGCCTCTCCTGCCGGGAGGGAGGGCAGGAGCGGGACCCCTCTCTGGTTGCCGACCCACCTCCTAGCCCGCACCCCGTGGCCGGCCCGCCTGTAGGAGGGGTGTGTGAGTCTGTCTCGGGGGGGGGGGGCTGGCCTCCGCAGACCTCACCCCGCCTGGGGCTGCTCGCGCGGTCCCCCCACTGCCTCTCCCTCCCACCGCCTCTCCCTCCCACCGCGGCGGCTGCGCCCGCTCTCCCGGGGACCCCTGGGCAGGGCGAGGGGCAGGCCTAGGGCACCAGACACATGGGGTGCCCCTGGCCCCGCTCCTCACTATGTAGGAACCTGGGCGAGCAGGTCCGGTGCTCTGGCCTCGGGTCCCTCCTCCACGAAACGGGGGCAGCAAGTCCTGCCTGATGAGTCGTCCCCAGCGGGAAGACCCAATGTCCTAACGCTCGGCTCTGGGGGTCCTGGGTTCCGTCAGGACTGCCTGCTGCCGGCGAGGCCCTTGAGGTGGGGCGGGGTCTCGCCTGCTTCCCCACCCGCTTCACCGGGCCTACGACCCCGTGGTCTGAGCCGCACACACACGGGCTCCGGGCCTGTGCCCAGGTGGGGGAGGGCCCAGGTGGGGGAGGGCCCAGGTGGGGCAGCGACTGCCAGGTCGGGCCTGCTCCAGCGTGGGCGCCACCAGTGCCTGTCCTCTGCCGCTGGGATTCGCTTTCCTGGTGCCGGTGTGGCTGCAGGTGGATCCTGCGAGGCCCGGGGACCCGAGTGTCTCTGAGCCCGGCGGGGGCTGCGGGGAAAACACCGAGGCCTTTCCCGGGGGAGCGGGCGTGCAGGCTGGGGAAAGCCATCTGCCCGCACCCTTGGGCCTCGCGGGCGACTGGCAGGGAGAGGGGCTGCGGGGGCGGTGGGGCCAGGCCTTGGTAGGGGCTGGAAGGAGGCTGGGCCAGCCGGGCGCCAGGTAACCGAAGCCGCTGGGATGCGCACAGGGTTTGGTGGGGCGTTTTGGGGGCACGGCTCTGCCTGCTTCACCTTGAGGCCGGTGGCGGCGGGCTGGGGGACGGGCAAGGCTGGGGGAGAGGAGCGTGGGACTGGCCACCTGCCGGCCTCTGGCCTCCCCACGGCCGCTCAGCTTCTGCAGGAGGTGAGGGCCGTGGCGGCCCTTCCCGCTCACTTTGTGGGAGGCAGGGGTGCTCTGGGCGGTGAGGAGGCAGGGGATGGGGACTCGGGGGCGGGGGGTGCCTAAGCTCCGGGCTTAGGGGCAGAGACCAGAAGTCTCAGGCAGCTGGGTCAGGGGGATGTGGCCGGTCTCAGACCCCGAGAGGACCTGTGGTCACTCCCTGCGTGACTGTGGGCTGCCCTGCCCCACGGGGGACTGGGAGCAGAGCCACGGTGGCCCCCGCCGTGTGGGCGGGTGTGGGCGTCCCCAGTGGGGCCCTCGGGGCCACAGCTTGGAAACCCGTGAATGCCCGTGGGCAGGGGTGCCCGCGAGGAGAAGGCCGGCGGCGGAGTAGCCCAGGGCCGCTGTGAGGGACCCGGAGCCCCAGGCCCGTGGACAGGGCTGCTGTCGGGAAAGTGCGCGTCTGCTCCTCGGCCTCCTGGGAGGAAGGGGTGCGTGGGGCGAGGGGCCAGGGGCGTTTGAGAACGTGCCTTGAGAAAAGGGCCACAGGGAAAAGAGTGGGCTCTGATGGACCCCACTGACGGGGCCCCGGGGGCCCCGGTAAGAAGCCCCCACAGAACACCATGGACGCGTCTCGAGTCTGCCCTTACTGAGCCCATGCGACCACGGGGCTGGGACGCGGTCTCACCCACGCTGGACCGATGGGGAAACCGAGGTACGGAGGGCTGTGTCCCGGCCTGAGGCCCCAGGCTCCGGGAGCTCCGAAACCATTTCCTCAACATCACGCGGCTGCTCGAGCCTCAGTTTCCCTTTCTGTAAGCGGTGGTTCTCAGTGGCGGTGCTGTTGGGGCTGGGAAGGCACGTCTCACGGTGTCTCCCAGGAGGGGCTGTTTGGGTCCGGCGCCCAGCGAGCGGAGGGCTGCTTAGGGCCGGCCGCTGGGCCGGGGGTGGGGCTGGAGGCAGGCCCCGCCGGGCCGGCCAGTCAAGTGGAAGGCCCAAGTCGATTGCCGCGGCCTTCTTTTCCTCTCCAAAGGCCTTTTGACGAAGCGGATTTGATTAAGACCCTTTGAAATTACTTAATGACATTACCCACCGTCCCGACAACCCCTTTAGAAAGCCTTTCTCGAGGGGCCTCCCACCTCCCATCCCAGGACGGGCCCCTCTCCCGGGCGATGCCGTGGTCCCCAGGGCCCGCCCAGGCCCCAGCCCGTCAGCGGTCAGGGCCTCTGCATCTCCTCCCCCTCAAGTGCCGGGGCAGCCCCACCCCAGGCCCGGCCTCTCCCAGCACGAGCCTCCTCTCCCTGGGCCTGCCGATCCATCTCCGACCTGTCACCCCCATTGTCCTTGGCCGCGGGGCTGCGGCCCCGCCTTCTCAGGAGTGGGCCGAGGGCTCCCTGTGTGCCGGTGGCGGGGGCTGTCCCGGGAGTCGCTCCTTGAGGCTTCAGATGCCGGGGCGCCGTGGCCTTGCTGCAGGGGCGGCTCATCCCATGGCCCCTGGGCCCCTGGCGGCCCCCTGACCATCCGGAATGGGATAGAGAATAATGAGGCCCCAGGCAGAGCCTCAGTTGAGGTGCTCCCGGCAGCGTTGCTGTTGCACAGGGAGACTCGCGCCCAGGGCCAGAGCGGCAGTCCGCACACATGCTCCTCCCTGAGCTCAGGGAGCTCTCCCTCCAGGGCACGAGGTGCCGGGGCTTCCCTTCCGCTTAGCGCCCTGCCGGCGGCCCTGGGAGGCTGGGAGGCCTCGGACGCGTGGCGAGAGGGCGGCTGGGCCGGGACGGGAACAAGAGGATCTGTGGGCTCGAGCTCCAGTTTTTCCCGCATCCCCACTGCCATGCCCCGCATCCCCATGAAGACAGTTCCTGCAACCCTGTGTGTGTGTTTAGGGGTGGTGGTGAGGAGAGGCACACCTAAAAAACAACCAGAACGAATTCAGTGGGGTTCGGTAGCTTGAATCAGCTGTCAGGTTTGCAACAGTTTCTTGAGCCTCACGGGGTGGGGAGGGGGGATTTGGGGATGTTCTTACGTGCAGGAGCAATGGCAGCCTCGTTGGAACCAGTGGGCATGCCTTGGTGGATGCCCTGGCACTTGGCTGTACATCCTGGCTTCTCGGTCCACATGGACCAGCGGAGGAGCTGTGTTCAAACTACTTGGTGATTCTCCTGCATCTTTTCCTCAGACCTGGCCTCTCGGGCCTTGCGATCTAACTCGAGAAGGCCAGCTCCCGCTTGAGCCAGTCCATCCCTCCCTGCTCTCCGGCTTCCTGGCCTGGCAACAGACTTCTCTGCCGGGAGGACGTCCCTGGGGCTTTTCCAGTGCAAATGCATACAAATAAATATCACATCAGGCCAGCTCTGCCCGGGGCCTTGGTTTCCCACTCTGCACCAGGGAGGGAGGACCCATGTCCCCCAGGGCTTCTCGGCTCCAAGTTCAATCTGTGCACCCCACAAACACCCCCAACCCCTTCACCATGTGCTCTGCCACTTCCTACCCGCTTGCTGGGGCAGTGGGCTGGGCAGGAAGATGGGGCTGCCGGCGTGGTTGGTCCCGGCAGCCCGGGTCTCATGCTTTGACGTTGCTCAGAAAGATCACAGGTTTCCTACAGGCTAGAGACCGGGGGAGAATTTCACCGCGCAGGGTGCAGAGGGGGCTGGGTGGGAGACGGGGGGTGGGGGGTCCGAGTCCTGGGCAGGTGGGAGTCACTGTGGTGTCCAAGCGACACACTTTCATTGTGACCCCTGCCCGCCCCCCCAACCTGAGTCCACACCCAGGAAGCAGAAGGAGGCCAGACCCCGACACACACCAGGACAGACCTGTCGCTTCTCAGGCTGTGGGACCACTGCCCAGACGCGTGTGAACCCTAAGCCTGTTAGGTGAGGGGTGAGAAGGTACAGCGCTGCCTGCGGGGGCCTCTGGGACAGAGGCTCGGAGACGAACACAGGGGCTCTGGGGTCCCCCCTGCGGCGAGCTTCCCCGCCGCCTTCTGCCTCGCTGAGGGGCTTGGGGTGCTGGGGACTGTGGGAGGCTGGGGCTGCAGGGAGGCCTCCTTCTCAGGAGGACGGGGGGGCAGAATCGGGCCCGGGAGGCATGGAGGGGCCTGCTGAGAGGGAACGATCCCGGGCTCAGGGTCGCCCCCCAGCCCCTGCCACGGGCTGGCACCTCAGGTCTGGGCAGTAGGGGGTAGTGCGTTGGCCCCAGAGGCCTTGGGACGGGGCAGGGCGGTGGCCCCCGCTCTGTCACTGGAGAAGACCCTTTCCGGGGCCCATATCTTCGGCAGTGCCGCCAGCCCCCAGCCCACCCTCTGCCCGGGCCTGGCTCGCCGGCGCTGGAGGTGACTGCCCCCCGGAGCAGGTGAAGGAACAGCAGCAGCTGGCCAGTGAGGTCGGGGGTCGCCTGCCGGGGGCTCCCAGGCCGCCCACCCGCCAGCACCGTGCTGCACAGCGGCGTGGAGAGGGCCCAGGTGGGGGCTGGCGGCGTCCGGAGGTCGGCGGGAAGCAGAGCTCTGATCGTCCAACTCCGTGGACAAGCACACGCCAGGCCCGGCTGCCGGGGCCCTGGGCTCAGGGCCGCAAGGGTGAGCGCAGGGCCAGAGGGGGTGCCGCCCTTTCAGACCCCAGTGAGCCTCCGCGGTCCGGGGCTCGGAGGGACCCAGGAGGCAACCCGCGTCTCGGAACAGGTAGGTTTCTGGGGAGCTGGGGAGGGCCCCCAGACCGGGGAGGTCCCTGTCCCTCAGGTGACCCAGCAGACCCCCACAGGGGGACTCTGCTTGGGGCTGTGTGTGGGGCCGTCCCAGGAGCCCGGGCCACGTCTGCCTTTGGCCACCCCATCCCCCACCCCAGCTGTCCGTCAAAACACCTGCCTGCTCTCGTCCTCGGGGCGCCGGGTGGTGGACTCCCCTCCCCCACGCATCCGTCACGTGGCCCTGCCTGGCGGGGCCCTGCCCGTGTCCAGGCGAGCCTGCGGCCCGCCCGCCTCGTGGTGCCCGTAGCTCCGTCCCAGACCCTCATCTTATCCTTTCATTTGGCGCTTCCTGAGCAGCGCTGGGCGCTCCGGGGGTCTGGCCTTCCCTTGTTGCCCGAGAATCCCAGGAAAGCCTCTTGTCCACTGGCCGGCCGGGGGGCGGGCGCAGCTCCTGACCCCGGCCCGGTGGGCGCCCCTGTGCCCGCGGGCAGCTCGGAGCCCGACTCGAGAGGTGGGAGGTCGGCCTGGCCAGAGACTCGGGGGCTCCCGGTGGGATGCCGGGGGTGGACGGACGGGCAGGGCTGCGGCATCCAGGGCCCCCAGGCCGGCTTGGGCGCAGGCCCGGGACAGCCTGCTGGGGCCGAGGCTTCCAGCAGGGACCTGGGGTGGGAGGCAGGAGGATCTAGGAGGCTGCTCTGAGGGCTCACACGGGCTGGTAGGAGGACTGCCTCGGGCACGTGGGCATCTCTGAGGCTGCTCGTCTGGCTGCCTTTATTGAGCACCTGCCGTGTGCCAGACCTGGGCCAGCAGCCCCCATCAGCCCCTCCCCCACACCCCTCGTGGGGACACCGCTAGTCCCCCTTTCACAGATGCACAGCCGCAGGAGTGCGGGCCTGCCTGCCCCTCTGCCCCTGGCCCCGAGGGGGCGGGGGAGGGCGTCTGGGGTGAAGGAGGGGCGCCCCAGGAAGCGGGCAGCAGGGCCGCCCCGCAGCAGACGCTCCTAGCACCCACGGGGCACTGAGTACCTCAGTGAGGGGCCCGGTTTGGAGACAAAGGCCGGGCGCTCGGGGACAAGCACTCACGGATCCCGTGAGCAGGGAGAGCCCGGCAGCCGCGCGGCCCACAAAGGGGCTGGGGGAGGGGGCGTGGACGCCCGGGCTGCACTTACCACCGTTGCCCGGGCGACGGCCCTCTCCCGGAGAGGTCTGCTGGGCCATTGTCCGGGGCACACAGGACGTGTCACACACCAGATGGCCGTGTGCTGTCTAAGTCAGTTATCGGGGCACAGAGTGAAGGAATGCGGCCCGCACGGCGGGCCGGGGCACCATCTGTTCCCGCAGCCGCGGGCACCGGGCGGGCACCGAGCGCCCGGCCGGCCCGGCCCAGCCTCCACCGCGGGCTTTAATTAGCTAATTCCATAATTGGGCTTTATTTCAGGTAAATTGCATTTCACACCCGAGAGGGCTGCAATGGCCCGTCCAGGAGTGAAGCACTCGGGGACTTTGTGTGCAGTCGATAATACGGGAAACAAAGCCGGGCTGGGTGCAGGGGCCGTGCCCTGCCCAGATGGGCGGCCCCGCACCGAGCGCACCGAGGGCCAGGGGCCGGGGGGCCGGGGCGCCGCGGAGGGCCCTGCTCTCCAGCCAGCCGCTTCCTGGGGTTTCCACAAATATTTACCCAACAAGGAAACGGCAGCTTTTGCCTTTCCAGTAATTGTCGCTCCCGCCCCTCCCCCGCGGGTGCAGGCGGGGGGGCCCAGGCCGTGCGCGCCCATCCTGCCCTCGCTGCCCTGGCCGGCGCTCGTCAGCCTGGA
Source organism: Procyon lotor (assembly GCA_028646535.1). Lineage (NCBI taxonomy): Eukaryota > Metazoa > Chordata > Mammalia > Carnivora > Procyonidae > Procyon > Procyon lotor. Next base: position 259,907 of record CM053613.1, read on the forward strand.
CGCCCAGTCCCCACGGGGGGAGGCCCTGGGGGGCGCCGACGCAGAGGGACTCAGCAAAGCGGGACCCTCCCTTCGCATGCCGTCGGGAGCTGCTGGGGACAGCCCTGTCCTCCAAAGGTCAGCTGGCCCGGCCCCGACGGCCTGGAGCTGCTGGGGGCTTGGAAGGAGATCAGGAGGGCCTACCGTCCTGGAGGAGGGAGGAGCAGTCAGGTGCAGTAGCGGGCTGATCCCCTGTCCCGGGGGCAGCATCTGTGAGCTGAAGGGGAGGACTTGGTTGGGGGGCCGTGCAGAGTGCTGGGGGCGCCCCAGGGGCAGGGCGAGGGTGGGCTGGCTCTCTCCGGGCACGTGCCACCAGCCTGCTTGAAGCTGGGCGGGCCCATGGGAGCTCCCTGTTACCGCAAGGGAGTCGGGGTGGGGGTGGGGGGCGGGCATGCCCATGGGGGGGGCTCTGGAGCCCAGACCACTCCCTACGCCCATCCCCCCTAGGGATCCGGTCTGTGCTCCTCGAAGATCCTGGAGGCTGGGCCCGGACACGCCCCGCCGCCCTGGGTCACGGAGGGGCCCGGCCTGTGTGGGGCAGGCGGAGAGGCCAGAGTGTGTCCCCTGAGGCAGCTACCCCCCCCAGCATCCCCGGGCCTGGTCCTGGCAAGGTGCCCGCCTTCCCCAGGGCTCGGGGGCTGCTGGGCGGTGGGCAGTGACTGCATGTCGCCCACATCAGGGGAAGCCCCGGACCACGGCAGCCCCGCTCGGGAGGCCAGCCCGCCTGGCCTGGAGCCTTTGGCTGGGTGCATGGCCTCAGGGAGCTCTCTGGACCCCGACCCTCTCCTCTGTGAAGTGAATCCCTATCCTGCAGCTCCTGGACCCGCGCCTCTGAGCAGCCCGCAGGGGTCCTGGGCCCCGGGCGGGAGGGAAGGTAGCTGGACCCGGGAGGAGGTGGGGGTGCAGATGCCCACAGGTAGGCGGGCGGCGGAGGGCAGGGTGCCGTCCTGTCCCCAGCAGGCCCCGAGGCCCCAGAAGTGAATGGGGAGCTGGTGTGTGGGACCCGGGCCTGCAAGGGTCCCGGGGCTCTAGCCCCGATGCTGGTCTGGGGACAGTGACCGCTCCCATCAGCCCCGTCCCCTCGAGGGGTCCCAAGGCCTGGAGGGGGCTGCTGAGAAGCTGAGAGCGGGCTGCGGGAGGGGGCTTGGAGCTGGGCCACAGACCACAGACGTGACCTCAGCGCTGGCGAGGAGGTGAGGGCAGGAAGAGCATTCCAGCCGAAGCGCCTGCGGGAGCAAAGGCTGGAGGGCAGGCCGCGTTTCTGGCCGCGCTCTCTCCCTCTGCTCAGCTCCTGGGGACAGAGCTGCCCTCCGTGCGGGCTACAGGGCCGCAGCCGTAACGGCCTGGCCTCAGGCTGCTTCTGGGTCCCTGGGGCGGGGGCGTCCTCCCCCCAGAGAGCTGGGTGCTCCGGGCCTCTTCCCCCTTCCCCAGGCAGGGCCGGGGCCGCCCGGAAGACGGACCGCTCGCTCGGGTATCAAGACACGTGCAGGCCTGAGATCAGCTCCTCGACTTCACGTTTATTAGGAAAAGCGCCACAATGAAGGGTCAAAATCACACCGTGAAACTCATTAAAACACAGATTCCAAATCACCACAAATTATTCTGATTTCTGTGAGCTGTGACGCCCCGGAGCAGACCCGTCTCGTGCAGGGACTGGGGCACCCCGACGCCCTTCCCCTGCTCAGCAGCCGGCCGCTCGGACCTGGCGGGGAGCTGAGGTGGGGGCCGTGCATGGGGCGGGGGTCGGTGGAAGAAGCTGCCAGTCCACGGTGGCGGGGGAACCGGTCTGGGCACCGTGGCGGGCCGGTCCCTCCTGCGGGGAGCTGTGGCCCCAGGGTCCCCTCCCTCATGGCCCCGGCCCTCTGAGCCAGTCTCTGCGGGGTGGAGAGCGAGGCCTGGACCACGGGCACCCTCGGTTCGGCACAGGCCGGGCCTGCCCTGCCCTGCCTGCCTCCTCCCTGGTCCTGGGTTCGAGGCTGAGGGGGTACCCGTGGACCCTGTCCCGATTGTCCCTCTGTCTCCACGCGGGAGGCCCCCTGGGCCTGCTCACCCCTGTGCTGCAGGGCACCCAGTGGCTAGAACGCCTGCCCCCCGGGGGTCGAGACCGAGCCCGGCCACTGCGACCCGACTGCCATACCAGTCATGTGGGGGCCATGGTCTCAAAGCCGAGACGGGCCCCCAAACCCAGCCCAGTTCTAGTACCCGCTGGCTGGAAGGGAGGCCTCGGTGACTCCCAAGATGCAGGCTCTCAGGGCGGCCCCGCCCGTGGGGCGTCTGGGGCCCGGGAGGGAGGGGCCGGTGACCTGGGGGGGTGGGGCGCCCCTGCTGGGTAGGAGGTGGGCCGGGCCAGACTGGGCTCCTCCGGCCCTGCCCTCGCCGGCCTGGGGTCCAAGCCCCCATCAGGACCCCTCGTCGGAGTTCCTGAGGGGCACGGTCAGCTGCTCGTAGGTGGGCAGGGCGCTGCTGGGCAGGAAGAGCTCCGGGCTGATGGGGCTGCAGGGCGGCGGCGCCTGGGCCCCACCCCCGCCGGGGGGCTGGCCGCCCAGGGTTCCGGCCCGGTGCAGGGACAGGAGCTGGTGAAGCATGTCTGTGATGAGCAGCAGCCTCTGGTCCAGCTGGGTCACCTGCGGACACAGGAGCCGGGGTGAGGGCGGGAGCAGCCCAGGTGTGCGCTCGGCGAGGGTGGGGGCGGGGGGCCCAGGGAGCGGGCCCCAGGGTCCCCGCACGGGAGACCCGCCCCTTCTCCTGCTGGCGGAGCACGTGACTCCTCCCGGGGAGGGCTCGAGGCTCGTGGGGTGGGGTCCGTCTTCCGCCGGCCCCTCTGCCCCCTCCCGGCAGGCAGCACCTCTGTTCTCCTAGGGGCCAGGAAATCAGGACCCCATCTGCACCTGTCCCCCAGGGGTCAGGCCAGGGCGCTCTTTCTGGCCACACGGCCCAGCCCCCTTTTATCAGAAGCCCGTCCTGCGCTGGGCACTGGGGCTGCCAACAGGGAGCAGCTGGGGTCACCCTGGGGGACTGGAAACGGAAGTGGGCTCGGCATGGGCCGGGGCCAGCGGGTCCATCCCCCACAGCGGCCGCCGGGGGTGGGGGGCTAGGAGTGTGGGGCCTGAAGGCAGCCCGGGGCAGCGGTTGCTCGCTGTCGAGCGAGGGGCCCCTGGCCGCAGGGGGCAGGCCAGCAGGGGTGTGGAGCCAGTGAGCCTCAAGCCTGCGAGGTCCAGGCACGAGCCGGGGTCGCGGGGCCCTTGGGGGTGACTCCTTCACGGTGCACATCAGGGAACAAAGCAGGCCCTCTGGCAGCTGCCAAGGGCACCTGGAGCACCTGAAGGCCTCCGAACGGTAGGGGAGAGAGAGGAGGAGGCCAGTTCTACCCGAGGGCTCTGTCCGGGGCCAGCCTGCTCCCTGGGACACTCCTGGGACTGCCGTCGGCCGCAGCGCCCCTTCCCGGGACCACGCAGAGCTGGGGGCTGGCCGCACCGCCCGGGGGAGGAAACTGCTGGTGGGCAGAGTGGCCCTCAACACTGGAGGGCTAGAGGTCAGGAGCTGGGTCCCCAGGGCGGCGGGCTCCAGAGGTGGGCTGACAGGCAGGGGAGGCGAGGGGAGAGGCTGGCAGGAACGAGAGGAAAAGAGGGCTCTCTCCTAAGGGGCCAGAGGAGTCCCCCACCCTGAGCCTCTGTGCCAGGTGGGGTGGGCTGGGGGCCGGAGGAACCCCTGTCCCAGCAGCCCTCCCCCTCCACTGGCAGGGCTGTCTGGGAGGGGGCATGCCCCCCCAGGCGACCCATCTCCCCAGCTTTGCAGGGCCGAGGCCGGTGCAGTCTCTGTCCCCCTGCCGGTGGCCCTGGTCTGACAACTACCCTAACTCAGGCCCCAACACCAGGGCCCAAGGGACCTGATCTGCTGTTTTCCCAGATCAATCTGACGCAGGAGCCCAGGCCATCAAGGGAAGGGGTGCAGGACTTCTCCGGTTTGGCTGGGGTGGGGCCTGGGACCACTCGGCTCTGTCAGCCCCCACACTGATACCCCAACCCGCACACAGACCCTGAGGCCCCAGGAGGAGAAGGGCCTCACGCACGGTCACTGGCTGGGACCTCTGCCTCTCCCATTTCACCCCTGCAAGCCCCACCCCTGGGCTGCCATGCTGGGAAGACACGCGAGTCAGGTGGGGAGGGGTCAGGGCGCACACAGCTGGTCCAGGGAGGGGTGAGAACGGGGTGGGGGTCCAGCTGAGCTCAGAAGGCTGGATGGGCACAATGAGCGAGGCAGGAGGGGACGTGGGTGTGGGCACTTGGCCCGAGACCCCCGGGGCCCCTTTGTTCTACCACCTGTGGGCGCCCTGGGAGCCCCCGGGAGGCCACCTGCACTCCCCGGGCCCTGCGCCCCAGTGGCTTCGAAGGAGGCCTGTCCAGGAGGCCACGCGGTGGCCGAGTGTCACGACTGTGCGGCCTGCACGGGTACCAGTCAGTTTGGCACTAATTAGAGCACCAACTCCATCGCAGAAGGGAATTTGTGGTTTCGTAAATTTTCACTCCACGGCACTGGAACATCTGTCGGGCCCCCAGATGTGTACGTGGCCACGGAAGGCTTTACAGAGTTCCTGGACGAGAGGGAGACAGGAGTGTGGCTGGGACGCTGGCGGGGTGGGGGCAGCAGGGAGTGGCCGGGGGACAAGCTCTACGGTCCTGCCACGGGGCACCGTCCTGCCGTAGGGGCAGGCAGGGGTGCGGTGAGTGCTGGGGGGCAAGCCTTCCAGAGCTCTCCCGGCCCGTCCCCTGTCCCCTGAGCTAGGCCCCCTCCTGGAGCTTGGCGGCCAGACTTGGTGCCAGCCCTGTCCCCTGCAGGGCTGCCTTGGGCTCAGCTGCCAGCTCCGAGCACCCCCAGTTTGCTGTGTGTTGC
>CM053613.1:264935-281087 GCA_028646535.1 Procyon lotor
GCACCGAGAGGGGCGTCCACCTGCTGGGTGCCCGTGGGCGGGGGAGGCAGCCCCACAGGGGGGACCACGACGGCGCTCCCCGGAGCCGCGGGGGCAGATCAGTTTTGGGGATCTCGGACCTCACAGTTCCTGGCAATCTGAGAGAGTAAAAGGACAGGGCCGACAAAGGGCCCTTGTTCCTCGCCTCGACTCACCAGATTAATAACCACAGACGACGCACGCGGCCCTCCGAGGAGAAAAAAGCAATTAGAGTAACAGCTAGCGAGAGGGCCCCGGGCGGCTGGTGATCAAGCCCGAGGCAACGGGGTTCCTGTGTGATGTGGTTATGAATTTGTTTTCAAAAGAAAATCTTGAAAAAGAGTCTTTCAAGCGAGATTTTTGCAGGACCTGCTCAGCCTCGATCCCGGCTCTCGGCCTGCCGATGGCCCGGCCGCTCTGAGGGGAGATGGGCAGGAGGGGGGCGCACAGGGGCCCGGGCTCGAGGGGGGCAGCGCATGGTGCCCCGGGGCCCTGCCGGCCGCAGTCTGGAGGCGGGGCGGGACCTCCCCGGGCAGGGTCCCTGGCCCTCCTGTTTGCAGCCTGTCCTGGAAGCACCTGGGCTGCAGGGAGTCGGGGGCGGTTCCAGGCTCGGGGCCCGGCACCCAGGAGCACAGGACCCCAGCTAGCAACACCCCGGCATGCACGCTGGCGACACGCGTGGTGACGCGGCCGCGATCACCGGTCCGCACACTGGCTCTGCCTTCACTTCGTCGTCTCCCTGCACCCCCGTCCCTCCTGCGGGCCCTGGCTCTCTCCCTGGCGCCCCTGCCTCATTTCATAGACACCAGGGAGGAGCGGGAGTGAAGGGCCAGGGAATGGGGGTGCCGTGGGTGATGGGTGACACGGCTGAGGTCCGGGTGTGCCTCCGGTCCCTGGAGACACAGCTGGGAGCGGGGCTAAGAGGGGCTCCACCCTCCCGGCCCCCACTCTGGCCAGGCCAGGAGGGAGCCCAGGGCTGGGGAGCTCACCTGCCTCCCCTGTGCAGGGCCCCAGGCCCCCAGCCACTCCTCAAAGTCTCGTGGGTGGGCCGAGCCACCCGCCGCCCCTCCAAACCCAGGGTTCAGGAGAAGTCCCCTGCACAGGCTGGGATGGGGGGTCTGAGGAGTGAACCCTGACTGGCGGATAGGGGTGTGTGTGCCCGCCCCGTGGAAGAGCCTGGCCACACCAAGGTGGAGGCTTGGGCCCTGCTGGACCCAGGGAGGGCACGGTCTGAGGGGCGACCCCACCCTGGGCCATAGGGCTGCTGAGCAGATTCCAGGAGGGGGTCCTGCCCCCTCCCCGGGACTTCTGAGTTGTCTGTCCCCACTGAATGCCGCGCTCATGCCCCCTCCTGTGGGCATGGCCCCTGGCCCTCACTCTGAAAGCTGCTGCCGGGTCAGCGAGGGCGGTGGGATCACAGGGACCTATGACCTCTGCCCCCTGGACCCTCCAGCTCACGCGGGTGATGCCGAGCACCCGTGCTCACCGAGAGAAGCCACAAAGACGGGGTACTGGCTCCATGTGAGGTCGGCCTGCCCAGAGCCCTCTCTGCTGACCATGTGACTGCTGTCGGCCGCTGTCCTCTGGACCTCTGGGCTGGGCTCAGGCCAGGGACGCACCCAGGACCTGCACATCAGCCCCAGGATTGGGGAACTCGGACTGTGAGAACACAGCTTCCCGCACCCCTGTCTAGGTCCTTCTACCTCTCCGGGCCCCTCATCTTGGAAAAAGGCTCCAAATCTCAGCATCACGCTTGGCATCCTATCTGTTGGCAGAGCCTGGGGTACTCCTCCACGGCCCAGACCGGGCTAGGCAACCAACCTCTCTTGCTGGGACAGGTGCAGTAGCCTGCCAGCCAGCTTCCCTGCCTCCCCCAACATGCTTGTGCAGGCCTTTCCAAATACAGGACGGGTCACGTTGCTGTCCTGCTCATGCCCTCCTGAGCAGTCGGCCCACTGCTGGAAGCCGAGCCCCCGCGTGGTCCCCAGCATGCCCCCCCCCCCCCAGCTCTCTGGCCTCCCTTCCTCCCTCTTCATTCACTCCACTCCAGAGCTCGGCTGATACACATGGTGGCCTTCGTCCCTGCTGCTCCTGCACCAGTCCCCCCGCACCCCCAGGGTCTCACCAGCATCGCCAACCTGAGGTCAACGCCTTCCGTTGCTACAGCCCACCCAAGCCCCGAAGAGCAACCCGTATTCTCCCCAAGACCCCTGGTGTGTGTTTGTGTCTCTCACTAGAATCAGGCCCCAGGGGACCGGAGCCCTGGCCCTTCCTTGCCAGCACTTGGGGCTGGACAAAGCCAGTGCTCCATTGCCCAGCAGCTGGACTCCAGAGCCCCCCAGGGAAGGGGAGGGGGCGCAGAGTGCCTGTTGGCCTGCCTGGGGCAAGCTGTCCCAGGATGTCCTGCTCAGCAGGCGGCCCCCTGGCCTGGAGAGCGCATGTGGCCCGCCACCCGCCCCTGGTGCTGGGCCTCTGACTCCTCAGGGCTCGGGAGCGCCCTTCCCCCGCGGCAAGAAGCCGACAACAGCGCCCATAAATCACCCTTTCGTTAGGGCCCGTGGGGCCGGGCCGTCTTACGGAGCCGGGTATGAGTGGGAATAGATCACAGCGCTTCATAATGTCCTAATTTATGGCAGGAGACGGTGTAATTGTGTTTATGACTTTGTTTTAGTGCTTTAGCTCTTGGAGAAAAACCAACCGTGTTTCTAGCGGTGGAGGATTTACGGCCAGTCCCGGCCCGCGGCTCTGCCGGAGCTCTCTGTCCCGCGGAGAGCCCCCCGCACCCACCGCCTCCGCCGAGGGGGCGACCGCAGGGCCTGGGCGCGTGCACGGAGCCGCGGGGGGCGCTTCTGGGAGCACGCGCTCGGGCGGGGTGCCCGCCACCGGGTCCGGGTCCGAGGGGGAGGCCTGGGCCACCGGACGGCCGCCTGGGGTCCTGTCTGCGCGCAGTGACCTTGTCCAAGTCCCCTGGCCTCCCCGAACCTGTTTCCCACGTGACCTGCAGGGATGACGGCGGAACCTCCCTTAGCAGGTGGTCTCAAGGATGGGAAGAATCAGTGCGGGGACCCTGGACCGCGGCCGGGTCGTTGGTGATTCCGCGAGCGTCTGTCCGGTGGTGCTCGTGTGCCCCGCGGACCACGGCCATGTGTGGGCCAGTGTCTTCTAACAGGGACTTGTGGTCACCAGCCTGTGTCCTTCTGCCCGTCTCCCAGGGCCCTCTGCTCGGGCAGAGTCCAGGCTAGGGCTAAGCCTCGGCCCCGAGTGGGCAGTAGACACGGCAGCCACTTGTGTCTTGGCCCCAGGACGGGTGTCACGGTGGGCTTGGTGACTTGGCACTTTGCTAAGGTGAGCATTTCAGAGGCCACAGACCAAGGCCCCTGTCCTAGCACCTGTCCCTTGCATCTCCTGCTGCCTGGGCTGCAGGGGGGAAGGAGGAGGCCACGCTGTGGCAGGTGGACTGCCACACTGCGGAGGTCAGCCGCGTCTGGGTCCTCCACACAGCGTGACCCAACGGCTGAGGACCTGGTCAGTGCCACCCCGCCCCCAAGACCCCTCTAGAGGCCTTCCAGCGCTGGGCTGGCCCTCGGCAGAGTACAGGTTGCTTCCCTCCAAGAGAGCACCACGACAGGAGGGGGCCTTTCTACTAGCCCCGTGGACACCTGCTTGCCCAGGGGCTGCCTCCCGGATGCCCGGCTCTGCCAGGGGCTCAGCACAGCCTTGTCCCAGGCTGACTGCGGACACAGGTCTCAGGATCATTGCACCTGTGTTCACCAGGCCGGCACAACCTGGCCCACGCTCGCGCCCGGCCCTGGGACCCCCCTCTGCACAGACACCCCCGAGTCTCGGCCCCAGCCCTGTGCCCTCCCCGGGGCCCCCGAACCTTGCCTCCCCCGTGTGCATCTCAGTGCAGCAGGTCACAAAGAGAACTGTGCCCAGCCCCGCCCTCCCGTCTCAGGGTCAGTGCTGGCCCCCCCACAGGGCAGTGCTCAGCTGGGGTTCCCCGGTGCCCCAGAGCATGTGCCCCGAATCCCACCCCTCCCCTCTCCTCCTCGGACGCCCGGCCCAGCTGGCCCTCTCCCTCGCCGGCACCGGCGGTCTCCTCTCCCTGACAGGCTCCGCTCTCCCACTCGGCCTAGACAGCTGCAGGCCGAGCTTCTCCCCGCCGACCGGAGCCAGCTCTCTCTGCAGATTTCCCATAGTGCCTTGTGGGCTCCTGCAGCCCCCTTCTCTCAGAGCCCGAGCACACACATCCCTCTTGGTCCTGCCCCAGGCCCTTTGAACTTGCTCCTTCCTCTGTCACTATGTGGAAACTCGGCTCTAATGTTAAGAGTGGCCTTCTGTGACCTTTTCAGCCAGGAGCCTCCTTATTTTGTCGCTCACAGTTCTGTCTGTAGGCCCCATCAGTCCCCCAAATGTCCCCGTTTGCTGATTTGCTTGTTTGCAGCCCCTTCCACCCGCTGAAGGCTCCTGAGGCCAGACCTTTGACCATGCTGTCACTGGGATATCCTCCGACGGTCTCCCAGAGCCTGGCATGTAGTGGGTGCTTGGTAAATACACGTGGGATGGAGTCTCCACGAATACTTGTTGGATGAGGAAGTGAGGCCCCTGACGTTCTCCGGTGCCAGGCAGGAGGGGCAGAGGTCCTGCAGGCCCAGTGCCGGCTCCCTCCAGGGCTGACACTGCTGGCCAGGCCTTTTCATTGTCATTGATTTATAAGGGCTCTTTGTATATTAAGGAAGTCTGTTCTTCCACATGTACATCACAAATATGATTCCCTACTGTGCTATTTGTCTTGTGAAGTGGTTTACGGCCATCATAACTATTTTTTGTCTTGCTGCACAAAAATCTTATTTACTCATTGGCTTTTTCATGGAGTGAGAGTTATCCCTCTTTCCTTTATGGTTTCTAGATTTCTGTGCACACTTGGAGTAGCCTTCCCCATTCCAACGCTGCAACGTTTTTTCCTAGTGGCTTTTGGATTTATACTTCACCCATAAATCTATGATTGGCGTGGGACTGATTTTGAACGCCAGACCACCGATGCGCCACACTTTTCCTTTTCCTTTTCCTACCTTTTCTGCACCGAGCTGGAGTACCCTTTTTACATGCTAAGCTCCTTGTGTCTCCAACTGCCTTGTGGTCCCCACGAAAACATAAGTAATGGCGGCCTTGTAATGCGCCCCGCCCTCTGACATTGGTGTGCACTTTCTGGAGGTTGAAAGGGCCGCAGGAGAGGCTCCGAGGGGAGCGCGGACCAGCTCGCCTGGACAATGCCCGTGCCCTCCGCCCTGGGCCCTGTAGTCTGAGGGATCCAGTTCCTCTGCTCAGCACCGGGAGGGTACTGTCCTCTGAGCTCAGAACGGGTGGCCCCCGAGGTGGCTGTGGGGCACTACAGGGTCCGAGCCCATCACCCGCCCTGTCAGCGCCCCCCCCCCCCCCGCCCCCGTCTGTCCCTGCTCCTGCTCCTCAAGGAACACCCTCCTGGGTTCTCACGTGGCTAGTGCCCTTAGCTCATCCATATTTCTGCCGTCTCCTCCAGGAAGCCTCCCGGGGTTCCACTGACCTGCCCCCAGACCCCGGCCTCCATCTGCCTCTCCTCTAGACCTCATACCTGCTTCTTTTTCCCCTTCCCTCCCCCGCCCCTGCCCCAGGATGAAAGCCCCGCAGTATCTGTGCGTGCTGTGTTCATGGACACAGATCCTACTCTTGGACCCTCGGGCCTCTGCCCCTCCCCCCGGGCCTCCATCGGGCCCCCACCGAGCCCCACCAAGGCTGCTGCGCGTGGACTTCCGGTAATGTTTGGGGGAGAAGGCTCATGGGACGCGGGGGCTCAGTGGCAGAGTCAGGGGCCCCGGAAGGAGGCCTGGGTGGTGGGGCCAGACCCACAGCCACCAGGCGGGTGGACTGAGGGAGACCCCGGGTGGGGCCCGGGCCTCCCCGCGGGCCGGGCCAGCCCCTAGCCGGGCCTCCGGGGGGTCCTGCCAACGGAGGCCAAGCAGGGGCGGCTGCCCGCCCTGCCCACGTCCGGCAGCCCTAGGCTAGGCAGACACAGCCGCCCTGCTCGGGCCGGGGGGGCGGGGGGGCGGGCAAGCGGGAATGTAGGGCAGGCTGGAGACGGAGGCTGGAAGCGAGAGGCCGTGTTTGTGTTGGCGGCAGGGAGGCCCCACCGGCATCTGATTCCCTCCGCCTCCCCCCTGCACTGCCCCTCTGATGGGCCTCGAAGTCCCGGAAGCCAGGGGGACGCTGGGCAGAACACTTTGTACCTGGAGCCAGCGAGTGCCTGGCCGCCTCCGCCAAACCCCGGGCCGGGGGGAGGGTGACCCCAGGCCCGCGATGGCGGGCAGGTGGGCTCTATCTGCCGCTGGCCTCTCGAGCCAGGCCCGGCCCCCCCACACCCCCACCCTGGGCTCTAAGCGCGCCCGCTCCCGGCCACCCAGCACTGCCCCCTCGACACTCGGCTCACCCCCGCAGCTCTCCCTGGCCGACGCATCTCCCCTATGTCCTCACAGCCTGTCCTTGCCCCAAATGAAGCCCCTATTGGTCTCGCCACTGCTCTCGGGACACAGACGCAGCCCTGTCTTGGCCCCAGGATCCCTCATCTGGGCCCTGCGTCCACCTCAGTCCCTGCCCCTTCGTGCCCCAGGCTGGCTTCTTCCGGTTCCTTGGATGTGCCGTAACTCTGCCGGCCTCAGGACCTTTGCACCAGCAGGCCCCTCTTCTGGGAGAATCCACTCACTCTTCCGGCCCCAGGGGGAGGGTCTCCTTTCTGCTTCCTCCTGGTCGGCCTGCCGGCTCCTCCCTGTTCTCCTTCCAGCCCTGCAGTTAACATCTGCCCTCCCAAGGCAGGGCACTGCCAGGCCATCCGTGTCTCCTCGCTGGCCGGGGACTCTGGGCCTAACAGGGAGGGGACACTGGGTCCGTCCTGCAGCCTAGGGCAGCTGTGGGGTCCCGTCTGAGGAGGGGGGCCCGTGAGCATGTGGCTGGGTCTCCTGGGGGCAGGGTCCAACTCCCCTGGACAGCCCCTCAGGCCTGTGAAAGGCCCTGCTGTGTCCCCTGGCTCCTCAGCCCCTCACCACCACCTCGGAGCACTTCCCCGCCCCCCAACGCTGCTGCACCCACAGCCTGCTGCATGGCTGTCTCAGGCCACGCGCACCGTCCCCACTCAGCCCAGGGCCGCGTCCTCTCTCTGGACACTTGCACCAGCGTCCCCAGCTGCCCCCCACCGGCACGCGCTCCACGGCCTCGTGCGCCGGCGCCTATGGCCTGTCCGCCCGCCCTGCCTGTGCCCTGCCCGTGCCCTGCCCGGCCGCGGCCCTTGGCCTGAGACAAGGCTGCTCGCCAGGTTCTGTGTGGCAGAAGGATGCTTCCAGAACGCTGTCCCGCAAAGGGGTCCCCTCCTCTCCCAGGTTGGAGGCCGCGGCCAAGGCCGTTCTCTGCAGTGGCCCTTCCACTTGGCCCCCTCCTTGCCCCGGGGGCTCACGGCCAACCCCTCTCGTGAAGCTTTCTGCCTCCTTTACTCCTCTCCTGGGCGGGGCCTTCCTGTAGGTGGAGGGGGGAGAGGGGGGAGTTCCTAGGTTCCTATGACCTCGACACCAACGTGTCCTTGGCCCTCGAGACCGAGCCCTGACCGAGCACCTCTGTCCTTCAGTGACATCTGTCACCTTCCCTGCCCCGTAGCCTCCAGGAGGGACCGCTTCTGCCTGGCCGCTCAGCGAGACTGCCCAGCTCCCCGGCCACGTCCAGCACCGGGGTCTCCCCGGACCTCGCCCGTCCCCTGCGGGTCCACTCGCCACCTTCCCCAGAGCCGGCGCCCTTCCCCGCCCTGCCCCCCAAGGACCCTCGGGAGAAGAGTCCCCTGCCCTGGCCTGGCCTCGGGGACTGGACAGCAGCCGCGTGAGGCCGCCTGTCTCCCCTGGGCCCCGGCCGCGCAGACCCCTGCTGCTGGGCCTCCCCTGCGGGTGTCGCGGCATGTGGAACTCGGCGAGTCCTCTCTGGACCTGATGACCCCCCCAGTCTGCTCCCCTCAGGGCTCCCTTTTTAGCTGAAGGGTCAGGCGAGCGACCCTGGGGCCGCCCCGGCCCCCTTCTCTCACCCCTGTCGTCTGCCCCAACCCAGAGCTCAACGTGGTCAAGGCTGGAGAGATCCAGGCCCCAGCAAATCCATCTGGAATCTGAGCCTCCTTCCGAACCCCCACCCCCGCACCCCCGCACCCCCACAGCCATGGCCCCGGGCTGAGCCACCAGCGACTCCCGGATGCCACAGCGGTCCTCCACCCATGGTCCCACAGCCACTCTCGGGCCCTCGGAGAAGGGTGTTACAAAGGGGGCTCTGCATGCACTCAGCACCAGGGCCAGGGTCATTGTCACGGCCGTGAGGCCCATCACAATCCGGTCACACCCTCCTTGCTGCCCCTGCTGACTTTGCTCCATCCTTGTGGCCTTCTGGGCAGGCTTAATCCTGCCGCAGGCCCTTTGCACCTGCTCCCTGTGACGCAGTCTCTCAGCTCTACGAGCTTCAGGCTGCCTCTGCCTTCCTTTAGATGTTTACCCAGATGCCCCTCCCAGGGCCCGCCCGTGACCTTGCTGCTGCCCTGTCCTCGGCACGCATCACGGTTCTGCTGCTGACTGGTCCCCTCGCTGTCTCTGCCCGCTCCTTGAGCGGGGAGCTCCCGCCTTGCCATGTCACAGCTGCTAGCCCCGGGCCCAGCACATAGTAGGTCAGCAGGGCAGATCTGCAGGGTGCGCGGACAGCCCCACCCCCCAGACACCAGAACCCCTGAGGACCGCTCCAGGGACAGGCGACCAGCAGAGGGGCTGAGGGCCTTGGCCGGTCTAAGTATGCAGGCACGTGTGTGTGCGTGTGTGCGTGAGTGTGTGCGCACGCAGGCCTCCACCAGAGCTGTGCCGAGGGCCACGCTGGGGGCTGACACCGGGAGGGTTCGGGATGGGGGCAGGGATGGGGCGCGGGGAGCGCGAAGGTACGGGCCGCCCCCCGGCCCCGGGGCCCTGCCTCACTGCTCCTCCCGCCTCGCTCCTGGCCTGGAGACAGCAGCCCCATGACTCAGCAGCCCAGAGCCGGGCTGCAGCTGCGGCTGGCCTAGACGGGCAGGCAGCCCCCGGCCCCCGGGCCCCCCGGCCCCCGGGCCCCCGGGCCGGGACCCAGCACACGGCCGCTCCCCCCACCCCCACTTCCTGCTTTCGCTGCTAGGACAGGATTCCTTGAATCAGTCTGCCCTGAGGCTGGAACCAGGTTGGAGGCTGGGGCCCCAGGGCTCTGGGCTGGGGTCCCAGATGGGGGCTGGGCGGCCAGGCCTGGAATCTGGCGTCCGGCCCCTTTCCTGGCACCTGGAAGAGGCTTGTGGGGAGGGAGACGTGGAACGTGCCCGACAGCAGGGCTGGAGCCCCCTCCCGGAGCCGGCCTTCCTAGGGAAGTCACGGGGGTCTCCTCCCCTGTAGGCTCAAGCCCAGTGTCCTGCCCGGAATCTGAGGCCCGGCCGGGGGCTTGGGTGTGCCTTCCGCACCTCGTGGAAATGACAACGCCCTCCCCAGCCTGCTCCCTCCTGACTTGGGGGGCCCGGAGCCCTGAGCCAGAAGCCGCTCTGCCTGTCCTTCCTCTGCCGGGTGCCGGTTCCCCGGGCCGGGGGCCTCGGCATCTCGGGGGCAAGCCCCGCAGGCCCACTCTGGCCGTGGGTGCGGCTGGCACGGCCCCCCGGGCACAGCCCCAGCAGAGTGGGGAGAGGGCCTCCCGGAGGCCTGGGCCGCGGCGGGAGTGGGCGAGCGGCCCGGGGAGGCCTCCCACATCCCCTGCTGCTTCCCCCAGCTGCTGAGAACGAGGGACCCTCCAGGGCCCCCCGTCCTTTCTGGTCCGCACCGTCCCCTCCGTGGCATCTCAGCGCCGTGCCCAGCACCCCACCCTCTGCCTTGCCCATGCTCGGCCCACCTACCCCCTTCAAGCCCCTCACCCTTCAGGGCTCGGCTTGGGGTGGCTCCCACACGGCCGGGTCTGGGCGCCCCCCTGGGACCCATCTCACGGGGACGTGTGTGTCTAGGGGGGCCCGGGCAGTCACTGGGGCGTTGGGCAGGTGCTTGTGCCGTGTGGGGGGTGGGCCCGAGCCTCCGTCCGCCCCTCGCCCCCCGCCCCGGCCCCGGGGTGCAGCCGAGCCCCAGCCCCCACCCTGAGAGCGGCTGGCTGGGAAGTGGGTGAGGAGGTGGGGGAGCAGGGTGGGCGGGCAGGAAGTCGCTGGGGCTCCAGGCCAGGCCCCGAGTGCTCCAGCCCCATCTGGACATATTTGGCAGGCCTGTTCCCTCTCCGCTCCCAGAACCCCCCCTTTCCAGGCAGGCGGACATTCCCAGCCCTCCCGTCCCCGCTCGCTGGCCCACCTTCCCCACTGCTGCCTGCGGCCCCGCCCTGGGGCCCCCGCTCGGAGGTCACACTGGCTCCACTGTTCTGCGGTGGGGCACAGCCGCCCGCCCCGTCCGCGGCCCGGGCCTGGCCACGTGCAGACGTAGGACGTGGCCTTCGGTCGCCTCCCCAGGCTTGGGGTGCGGCCTCTCGAAGACGGGGATGGGGAGGGATGCTCCGAGAGGCGACGGGCCCAGATCTGACCCACGACCAAGGTGGTCTGCGGAGGGTGCTGGGGGTGGGCAACAATCCCCAGAGTCCCGGGGTCCTGCCTGGGGCTGTGGGCAGGTGGGGGGCCTGGCTCTCAGCCTCTGCCTCCCCCATCCACACGGGACCCGGGGGAGAGTAGGGCGGCTGCAGCGAAGGCCATCTAGGCAAGAGAGACCGTCTCTGGACAGGGGCCTCCCTTAGCCCGGTTCCTTGGGGTTCTGGGGCCCACACTAGCCCCTGAGTGGTGGGCACTGCAGGGCAGGGGTCCCAGTTCTGTGGCTCTTGGGCCTCTAACATGCAGGCTTCTCCAGAAGCCCATAGGCCTCCCGCCACTTGGAGACGTGAGGAGGGGTCACTTTCTATGTGGCCAGCTCCCGGGGGTCTCCCCCAGTGCTGGGGGGTTGTATGCACTCTCGACCCAGAGCTCCCCCTGATCACAAAGGCCCAGCAGCCATTCTGCCGGCCTCCGGCCTCCAGGGCAGCTGTGGGTGTCCTCATCGCCCACCCGGCAGGCAGGCCCGGGGCCACCTCGGAGTGCCCCCCCCCCCCCCCCCGGCAGGAGGAGGCTGCTTGGCAGCTGGTCGAAATGGAAAAGCAAAGATGATGCTTCTCAGCCTGGCGTTTCCCAACCTCGCGGACCCTCGTCCAGCCCACCTGCAGCTCCTGCTCAGAGGACAGCACCCCCTCACCGCACGCGCGTCCCCACCCCAGGCCAGCCTTCACGGCAAAGCTGTGACCTTAGGAAGCCCGACTCTGACCCTGGGCGTGTGGCCATGAGGCCGGGGCACCGGCAGGGACGGACGTGGGGTGTCCTCGGGAGGTCGGGGGCCCGAGAGCTGCTGAGCGGTGGGGGCTCCCAGGAAGGGCCGGAATGCTCGGAAGGTGAGGGGAAGGACGGGGAGGCCTCCACCCGGGAAGGAGGCCGGGGGCTGGCCGGGGGCCCATCTGGCCCAGGCTGACCTGAGGGCCCCATCCTGCGACTCCCAGCCGCCCTTCCTGCTCCCGGGGCTGGGAGGAAGAGCTCCTCGGGACACCAGGCCCGGGTGGGGCGGACCCACACGCACCAGATCGGGTGCGGTCTGCCGGCCTCCAGCGGGACCTGGGTCACCTACTGTCATGGCCTGCGGGGTCCTCACTTGTGCCTACATCCAGGGGCCTCGGAGACCATCCTCGGTACCACCTGGATCACAGCTCTGGGAGGCCCATCTGGGCAGGAGCCCCGTCCTTCTGTCAACCTGAGTTAAAGGTGGGGAGTGGGTGCCCCCCGATGGGCCCTCCTCTCTCACTGCCGCCCCCACTGCCACAGCCCCAGCGCTCCGGCTCGGGTCCGGGGTCCTGCCAGCTCCACGTCCGCACGTGCAGCCAGAAGCGCCTGCCCCCTGACCCACTCTTCTGCTCTTCCCAAACCTGTGACGCACCCTCACCATCCCCCCTTGAAGCCCCTGCTCCCCCGCTGACCATCCCCTCCTCCTCCTCCTCACCAGGGCACTGCCAGACCTTCCGTTCTCCTGCGCCACCGCTCCCTCCATCATGGACTTGTCTCGCCACGGGCCGGCAAGCCCACTTCCCATGGGTGCCTCTCCTCCATCCCCAGGGACAATCCCCAACCTCTCGGGGGCCTCTTGGCTTTACCGTGGCATTTCTAGATCACTTGCTTATACTGATTCCTTACTCTTGCAGTTGTAGACATTATCTAAATCTATCTATCTGATTACTATCTAATCAGTCTATCCCCAGCGACTGCCTGATCTTCCATAAGGTGAGAGATTGCCTTTTCACAACCTCTGCTTTCACCATCCCCCTAGCCTCCCAGTGTATTGCAGTTCTAGGCTAAATAAATATCTAGTGGGGCCCCTGGGTGGCTCGGGTGGATAAGTGTCTACCTTCAGCTCAGGTCACGATCCCAGAGTCCTGGGATCAAGCCCCGTGTCAGGCTCCCTGCTCAGCAAAGGTCTACTTTTCCCTCTCCCTTTGTGTTCTAAGTAAATAAATAAAATCTTTAAAAAAATATTTACTGTTTGCATTTTGTGTAAAAATCATATAACTTTATGTGCCTACACAGATGAGGTTTTCAGTTGAGTCATGTGGTCTTCTATGATTACAACTTTCTGTCTTCCCTGGGGTTAAGAATTGCCTTCATGTTTTACTTAAGTTTTTTTTTTTTTTTTAAGATTTTATTTTTAAGTAATGTCTACCCCCGATGTGGAACTCAAAAGTACAACCCTGAGATCAAGAGTTGCATGCTCTACTGGCTAGGCCAGGCTGGTGCCCTGTTTTGCTTTTTTAATGCATTTTTTAATGCAATTTTTAATGCATCTGTCACTAGCTTATTCTTGAACTTTCGGCCAGAATTGTAAAACCTCTATTCATTCAGTTGAGAACACCAGTAATCTATCAGCTTGATTATTTTTTCTCCTAGAAGTTTCTTCCTATAGTTCTTGGAGGACTGGTTGCTCTTCAGGCCTGCTGAACAGCAATAATACCAGAACGTCTTTCCTTCTCACATTAGGAATTTTCTTGGCTGGCCAATCCCTCCTTCCCTATCTATCTATCATCTATCTTTTGGTGTTGGGTTCTCCTGGTTTGTGGATCCTATGCCACTTTTTTGGTTTTCCCTTAATTTTGTTGAAGCATATCCCCAAGTAACTTTCTGAGAAAAAGCATGGGGTAGGCAAAACTTTGGACTGTCCATGTTTGAACACGTCTTTAACCTACTTTCCTATCTGAGAGTTTGAGTGTAGAACTCTAGATTGGAAATACTTTCTTCCCTCAGAATTTGAAGGCGTTTCCCCATTATGTGCTAACATTCCGCATTGCTGTCGAGAAGCCTGATACCATCCTGACTTGCCATGCTGTGCACGGGACCTACTTTTTCTCTCTGAAAACTCAGGATGTCCACTTTATTCCTGGTGTTCTTAAATCACAATCCTGTGCCCCATTGAGGGCACTGGGGCTTTAAGGAGGGAAGAGGGTAGGAGTATTACTTTTTAGCGTAAAACTGCTCACTGAATCCCATTTGTTTTCACCACGATGGCTCACTGTGTCCACGGCTGCTCCTGGTGTCCCCACATTCAGAAGCTCTCAGATTTACCTTGTCCAGGGACTAAGCCTCCTGTCTTTGGCTGGGCTGGGGGGTAGGCCGTCCCTGGCTTCACGGCCCAGGGAGGTGGTGGTGGATGGATGGCCTGGGAAGTGTGTGCTGCTCAGAGAATCTTCAGTAAATACCCCCCGTCTGCAGTCCTGTCTAGCACGTTGGCGGCTACCTGGGGTGCCTGACCCTGAGCCCACCCAGGGTTCCCGGCTGGGAGCGTTTTCCTTATCAGCGTCTCTTGCTTTTGCCGGGCAAGGTGTCTATAGGTCCAGTTTCCACAGGTCCTTCTGATTCCCCACTTCTAAACTTTGGCTGACAGGTTTTGGTGTCCTTCTTGTCTTCTGATCACTTTAGCCTTGTTGATCTGTATCTTAAAGCACTTCAAATGCCATTACTGTCATTTTAGTGGGGCTGGGAGGGGGTAGAAGCAAACACACACGTCAATTGGCCATATTTAACCAGAAGTCGTACATGAACTTCTCAGCCCTCTTCGTCTGGATTGTGGTCCGAGGCAGCCACCGCTCACGTGCTACCTCACCGTGTCTCCTCTCCTCCTTCCTCGCCCCCAACATCCGGTTCCCCCCGAGTTCCATCTGTCCTCCAGACCACCTGTAGAATTTGTTCTGTGCAAAGATGGTACGCTGTTCTGATAGCTGTTCTCTCTCTCTCTCTCTCTCTCACAGGACCATGAATTAAATGGGTTGTATGGCTGCCTGGAGTAGAGCTCTGGTTTCTCAGGGGCCCTTGTAGTGACTTGGGGGTGTGTGTGACACTCTGGTCAGTGGAAAGAAGAGAAGCTGATACAGGTGGCTTCTGCATCGGGTCTTGTCCTTCCTTCCTGCTGCTGGAATGCAGATGTGATGGCAACTGTGGGAGCAGCCATCGGGGTCCACGAGACAGAAGATGTGTGTTGCGGACAATGAGGCAAATGGAGGACAGGGCACTGGGCCCTCCTGCAGTGCTGTGCACACCTCAGCCCTGGGGCTCCACGGGTGGCACAGTTCTCCCTGGGTCAGGCTACCACTGATGTCATTATCGTGGCAAGAGCTGGGACCAATCCCCTAGCCCTGGACCTAGTCTGTCACCTCTGCTAACTGCTTCTCCGCGCCTCCTCTGGTGTCCCCGCCCCGTTCACATGGCAGGTCAGATGCATGTAAATCAGAGCAGGTCCCCTCTGGGCTGAGAGCTTCAAACCCCCCTGCACCTTTCCATCAGAGTCCATCTCCTTATGGGGGCTGCCAGGCCCTGATCGGGTCCCACCAGCACTCCACCCGCACCGTGTCCCCCTCGCCAAAGTCCCACTGGCCTGGGCGCCACTGTCCCCTGAACCAGCTAGGCCTTCACCCCAGGACCCTGGCCCTTTAGGGAAGGTTTGTTGAACGACGAAGGGAACAGTTAAGCGAGTGAGTCAGTTCAGCCTTCAATATCAGAAAGTGCAGGAAGCCTCCAGGGCTCTGGCAGGGGTCAGAGCCTGGCCGTCAGCACCGCGAGGCGTCAGGAGGGCCGAGGACGGCTTGGGCAGCCCTTCCCCTGCCCCTGGATGCCTGTCCGGCTCACGGGCCCCTCACTCGGTCCCTGCTACTGCCACCGACCCCACTGCTCACTCACTGGGGCTTTCTTCCTCCTGCTCCCCGCTGCTCTATCCTTGGCGCTTGTGGGCTTCCTGCCCGCCCCTCCCTGGACCGAGCTTCCTGAGAAAGGGGTGTACGCGGCCTCCCCGGCACCTGGCGCGGCTCCCGGCACACGGTAGATGCCCGAGTCCCTGGTCGATGGATCTGGGGTGGGAGCAGAGGCCCTGTGTCCCTCGCTGAGCTCCCGGGCGAGGCCCCCACCCCCGCCCCGAGCCGTCCGCACGCAGCGGGCACCTGGCCGCCGATGGTGGGAGCAGAGGGGGAAGGGCCCAGAGGCGAGGCCTGGCGCGGCCTCCAACACTGCCTGTCTGTGCGCAACCACACGGCGGTTTCCACTGGCGCTGCCAAGTGGCGGCTGCCGGCCCTGGCCACGGGTTCTGATCCCCAACAAGCCTGCTCTGTCAGGCAACGCTGGGAAGCGGGGGAGCGCCGGGGGCCCGAAGGGTTAAGCTGCCCTCCACCACCCCGGTCTCAATTTCTCAATTTTTCAAAGGCCGGGCCCTCTTTCCTTCCAAGTCACAGCTGATGTGAAATGTAGCCTTAGAACGCAGCGGACACGGAAAACAATAGCACTCCCTCGGAGAGGTTCTGCTGTGGGCTGGACGGCCCCCCGCCCCCCAATAATTACTCAAGACATTGGCATGAGCCGGGCCTGGTTAGGTAACAGGCCGCTTGCTCCGGAGACTTATAACTCACAGGCAGTTACCCATGATCGCCGCAGACAACAAAATCGTTTCCAGGATGGCGGGGAGGGCGAGGCCTCGGGGAGAGGGTCCGGGGGCAGGAGGAGCCGAGCCCGGG
>CM053613.1:281587-298420 GCA_028646535.1 Procyon lotor
TCCTGTCCCAGCCCCGGGACCCCGGGGGGCGGTGGCCCGCAGCGTGCCGGGCACGGGCTCCCCACGGCCGGCCGGCTGCCCCTCCCAGGCTGGGACATCTATTTTTGGTGGTGACCAAGCCGCTGCTTAATATGCAGGACTGGCCGGGGGCAGGCGGTGCCCTGACCCGCAGGGTGACAAGTTTAAAAAAGGGCCCATTTTGATCAAAATACATGTTTTTCTGAGGTTGGCCAAGGCGGCTGGGCAGGGTTGGCCTCAGAGACGAGGCTCCGGCTGCCCTCACGCCTGGGCCCCTGCGGACGGCCTGCCCACCCCGGCGCTCCCGACACAGGCTGCTCCCGGGGCCGGGCCGCCTGCTGCCCGCGCCGCCATCCCCGTCCCCTGCCCTCTCCGGCCGCGCACACAAGCTCACATGGACCTGAGCTCCAGTTTTCAAAAAATGTAAATTTCCTTTCTGGCCACTATTTGAGGCCTATAAATAGAGTCATTCAGGAGAGGCGTTGTGTGGGCGGCGGGGGCGGGAGCGAGGGCAGTGCCCTCCATGGGCAGACCGGAAGGAAACGCCCAGGACAGAGGGAGGGAGGTGTGGAGGGAAGAACAATTCTCGGCCGCCGCTGAAGCCACAGAAAGCAGGAGGCCCTGGTGCAGCCAGGGAACCCGAGGCTCAGGCCTGGAAGTGAGTGGGGTCGGTGCAGAGTTGAACCCCCGACTGGCCCCTGGGCCCCACCCCCTGCCCCACGGCCAGCCCACTCTCATGCCCACTCCCCCCGAGCTCTGCAGTCAGACGCCCAGGTCTCTTGGTTCTGGAACTTGCTGTGCTTCCCCGTGCCACAGGGCCTTTGCACGTGAGGTTCCTCGGCCTGGATGCACATCCACTCAGGAAATCTCCACAGCACTTGGCCTGGTACCACTAATATCACCCCCTCCACTGACTGACTCATGGGGTCCCTGAGGCCCTGATGTGACTCACTGGTTCTCATGGCCAGTGAGCCAAGGACGCAGGGCTTAAACCCCGCCGCTGGCTGCACAGGTGCAAAGGGAAGGGAGCCCAGCTGCCCAGGCTCAAATCCCGGCTCTGCCTCCACTGAGGCAGGACTGCAGGGGAGGGACGAGGTGCCGGGTCCCTAGCGTCAGTGAGAAGAGCCAGCCCTGGAGGCATCCAGTTGGTCTAGCTGTTGGCAACTCTCTGGACGGGCTCTGGGCCTCTCGGGCATCAGGGGTGTGGGCGGGAGACCAGGCCACAGGTGGAGGGCGAGCTGAGGCTCAGAGAGCGGCGGGCCTGTGAGCCCCGGGTGTTTCCCCGTGGGTTCCCCCTTGCCCAGGCCCCATGGCTGCGGGTTCCCAGGGCTGCGGACCTACCGCTGGCTGAGAGGCCATGTTGGGGAGCACGGCTGTGCGCGGAACAGCCCCAACCCCAGGACCCATGCCGGAACGTGGCTGTGGAGGGACCTGCAGGCAATCTAGACCTTTCCGTCCCATTGAGGGAGGGACTCGGGCCCCTGTGGGGCCTTTCAAGGCCAGAAACAGACTTCAAAAGCCAGCACCACACCCCCTCCTAAGAAGCCGAGGGGCCTCGGCTCCTGCTGGCAGGAGGGAGCGGACTGGGGTCAGTAACGGACTGACCGCAAGGGCAGCCTTCCTGCCTCTTGCCTTCACATCTGACGAGGCCCAGGGCTCGTTCGGCCAACGTGCCGCCCTGGGCGTCAGCCTTGACGTGAGCTCCAGGCTGCGGGTCCAGGCCAGCTCTGACCTCCGTGAACCCCCTAGGCTCCCCAGGGGGCTCTGGGTCTCACCCCTGATGGGGGGAAAGGCCCACCTGACCGATGCTTTCATTTCAACAAGGGAAGGACCGAGTCTCTGAGTTGGGCTGACTACTCTCTGTGGCCCCCACGGGGGTGACTGGGCCTGTCTGCCCCCGGCCCACCCTGACCCCCCGGCCGTGGCCACTCACTCGCTCCTCCGACCTCCGTGAAGGGGCTCCCTGCAGACGTGGGACTCCCACGCTGGCCCTGCCGCCTGGATCTCGGGGACGAGGGCAACGAGAGGAGCTGCCCAGACGGCAGGACGGACCCCGCAGCAGACCACGGCCCCCTCCCGTCGCCCCTCTTGTGTGTGCCTCCTGCTGCCTGCTAGGCGCCAGCCCACGCTGGAGGGCCACACGGCCCATCCCCTGGGGGCCCTCTGACCCTGCCGGGGACTTCAGTTACAGAACCGAGGCCAGCATGAGGGGCCCCGGGGGCTGGGCTGTCCCAGGGGCAGAGGGCTGAGCCGTGGGCCCTGCCGTCATCCTCCTCTCTGGCTGGCTGCTGCAATGAGCTGTGCGTGGGCAGGTGGCCATGGAGGCCAACGCTCAGGTGGGCAGGCCTGAGGCACAGGAGAGTCTGCCGCCCCTGCAAGGCCCCGGATGGCCAGACAGATGTCCTGACTCACGGACGGCTCCAAAGGCCCCTGCCCCTTCCATCAGGTGGCCGGAAAAGGGCTGCCCTGCTGGGACTCTGTTCCCCAAACTCCTCTGGGAAGGGCCAGGCGACTCGTCGTCCCCCATGGGGTGGAGCAGAAGCCAGGCGTGTGTCCCTTCCGGGCTGGTCTGCAGGCCGGGGGGTGCTCGGCCCCCGCAGACCGAGGGGAAGCAGGCCCACCCATGCCCAAACCCCAGAGGGAACTTAGAGGCCTGCAGAGGCGGAGGGAGGGTTGGGGCCCTGGGGCACGCCCTGGAGGGCCAGCGGACAGAGGACCGAGGCCCAGAGCAGGAGGCTGCCCCTGGGAAGGCGCACGAGGCCTGGAAGGGGCATCTTGACCTCAGCCAGTAGGACGGAGCATCTCGGGGGCGCGCACAGCGGCCCGCCGGTCCCCGCGCCCTGCAGCCCCACGGAGCGCTCGCCGCCCCCCCACCCCACCTCCGTCGGAGGCCACGTGCCTTCGTGATCCCGGCTCTCATCACCTTCCTCAGCAGCTCATGAGGGGGTCCCTCCTGCTGCTGTGGGGGGGCTCTGTTTGCTCCTCCCCCGCCACCCCCGCCTTACAAACGGGCTGTGCTGAGTGTCCCCCATGCAAGCCCCAGGCCCTGGCTCTCCGCTCTCCCAGGAGAAGGCCCGGGATTCTGTCCCGGGAGCACACGGCGCTGGACTCCTTTCCAGAGCTCCGTGGCACCGTGACCTGTGTCCCCGCCGGCAGGGCCCGGGAGCGCCCCCAGCACATCGCCGCCTTCCTGAACGGAGGCATCGTCCACGCTGCCCCGGCCGCTGCGGAGGGTGGGCAGCCTCCCTTGGGAGACGGTGGGCCGAAGAAGCCCCCCGGGGCCGGCGGCGGGGGCGGCCCCGGCCGCGGGAATGCCCGGCCCCTGCCAGGTCTGCCCCGCTCTGCCGGCCCGTGGGGTCCGGGACTCCCCGGCGGGAAGGGGGCGGTGGCGCTCACTGTCAACCGACGCTTTCATTACAGGTTTATCTTTGAAACCCTAGACAAAACACGGCTTGTGTGGTTGGACCGAAGAGCTCGCACCTCAGGCCCTCGCCATCCACTAAGACGGCCCCTCAGGAAAGAAAAAATACACTAACCTTAAAATAACCAGTTCCCAGAATAGCAGCTAATGAAGGCTTCTGAAGGGGGCCCTTTGATCAGCCAGAGCCCACGCCTTTGCCTATTTACGGCCTTGTCACTCAAGGGCCAGTCACCAGCTCGGGGAGCGGGGCCGGGGTGGGGCAGAGGAAAGTGGGGGGGCTCCGAACGGGGCTGGGGGGGCAGGGCTGTCGGGGGAGCCCCCCCAGCTCTCCTGCCTTCCTGGTGTGACCAGCCCGAGCTGGCGGTGAGGGGCACGATGGAGCCCAGGGTAGCCTGGTGCCCTGCGAGCAGCCTGGACACGCGGCCACTGACGGGCTCCTGAGAGCGGGACTGGGGGGTGCCTGGCCGCTGGGGACAGAGGCGGTGGAAGGTCCGGAGGCCCAGGCAGGCCGTGGACAGGGAGGCGTGGGTCATGGGCTCCAGGGACTCGAGGGAGGGAATCCAGGGAACGTTCTACGGAAGCCAAGGGGCCTGCAAGGACACGCCCATGCTGGGGACGTCAGCTGGGGTGGCCCTCGTCTGCCTGTGTTGGGCACCCCTCAGCAGGGCGGTGTGCACCCCCTTGGATTGGGCACCGGGGTGTCACATGAGAGCAGCCTTGTCTGGTCACCGTCTGGCAGCCCCCCAGGGCCCCGGGTGCCCAACGTGTGGCTTGAGAAACTGAGGACGTGAATTTTAACTAGATTGAAGCTAAGTGAATTCAAATTGAAATTTAAATATAGACCCCCACACGTGCACCCCAATGTTTACAGCAGCAATGTCCACAAGAGCCAAACTGTGGAAAGACCCTAGATGCCCATCAACAGATGAATGGATAGAGAAAGTGTGGTATATATTTATGATGGAATACTATGCAGCCATCAAGAGAAATGAAATCTTGCCATTTGCAATGACGTGGATGGAACTGGAGGGTATTATGCTAAGCGAAATAAGTCAGAGAAAGACAAGTATCACATGATCTCTCTGATATGAAGAATTTGAGAGGCAGGGCGGGGGCTTGGGGGGGTGGGGGAGAGAAATGAAACAGGAGGGGATGGGGAGGGAGACAAACCATAAGAGACTCCTAGACTCACGAAACGAACTAAGGGTGGCTGGGAGGTGGGGGGTAGGGATAGGGCGGCTGGGTTGTGGACATTGGGGAGGGTATGTGCTGTGGTAAGTGCTGTGAAATGTGGAAGCCTGACGAGTCACAGACATGTACCCTGGGGCAAATAATACATTATATGTTGATAAAAAAAAAATCCCATGTTAAAAAAAAACCAGTAAAACACTGAAAGCTTTTCCTCTAAAATCAGGAACAAGATAAGGCCCCCACTGCCCCCCAAGTCCTGGACGTCCTAGCCAGAGCAACTAGGCAAGAGAAAGAAACAAGAGGCATCCGCATCGCAAAGGAAGAAGTAAAACCGTCACTATCTACAGGTGGCACGAGGAACTCAGACGACTCAAGAGCAAAACAAAAAACAATCCCCCCAAAATAAACAAATACAGACCCCCAATTCAGTGATGAGAAAACTTTAAGGATGTTTGAATGACTTGGGTAAGAGACCCTCCTTTTTTAACTGCCCGTTTTAGACCGAAACGCAGACCGCATAGTCCTCAGGAAGACGCAGCATCCAAACGGAGATGCAGGGTGACCGGAGACACGCCCAGCGTCTGAAGAAATGATGTTGGTCATCCCAACTGCTTTTATATCGATTACACATGGAAAGGATAGTATTTTCAGTCTCCTGGGTTCAATACAATATGTTGTTACAGTGAATCTAATCGATTTCTATCTTTCCGACCGCAGCCTAGACTGGGGGTCAGCAAACTTTCCTGTGAGGGGCCGGACAGCAAATATCACAGGTGGTGTGGAGCCCATTCAAGCTCTGAGTTCTGTTTTTAAATTCATTCATTCATTCATTCATTCATTCATTCATTCATTCATTCTTGTTTTAAATGTGCAAACAGGTCAGGCCTGAGATTCGGCCCTGAGGCCTCGGCTTGCAGGCCCCCGGTCTAGAGGCCCTTAGCTGAATTAGGCCAGTGGGCCTCAGTACAAGTTAGTGGGGGATTCCCCCCTTTCCGAGGAGAGGCTATAGGAGCGGGTCCTTCTCAGTCCAGCCTGCCGAGGGGTGGCCCCACCCAGAGCCCCTGGAGTTCCAGCATGAGACCCACTTACGACCGAGATCCCAGAGACCAGCATAAACCAGACCCGTCCCTACTGCCCAGTTGCTCCCAGAGTCACGGGGGAACAGGACGCAGGAGAGTCGGGGACCAGCACAGGGGGCTGGGACACTGCAGCCAACAGACGCAGGCTTCCCAGAAAAATCCCGTCTTTAAAATCCTAATTCTGTCCGCCGTACGAGGATGAGAGCTTGTCTGATCATGTGTTGGAGAGACAGCCTTGCCGGCGCTGATGAGCTCAGCAGGGTAGACGGGAGGTCAGAGGCTGGAAGTGCAGGGAAAGTGGCAGCCACAGACCTAGGAGGTGCCCTGAAGACATCTGATGAGCTGAGCAAACACGACTCTCACAGGTGACGGATGGCATCCAAGCCCAGGCCGGCCCCGGCTGGGGGGTCTCGCCGCACAGCCCTACATGAGGCCAGGACCTTCAAAGGGCTCTACTTTCAGTGGGAGGGTCAGTGAGAAATAACCCACTTCCCAAAAAGGCTGCAAAGAACCGTGTGCTAGGGGTGGTGGAGCGACCTCTGCTCTGAGAAATCACATCCACGCTGAGCTCGGAAGCTCAGACGCTCACTTCCTGGGCGCGTTTCTGCAGAACTCTGAGCCTAGAATTTGAAGTCCAGGATGGTAGCACGCACCCCCCATGTACAGAAAGGAAGCGGTAGCCACGGATCCTCCCCGAGACCCTCAATTCCGCTAGGCCTCAAACATACCTGCAGATAAATTTTAAGATATATAAACTTCAGATTTTAAAGAAAAAAAAAACCCTTAAAGGAAATGAAACACCACGAATGAAAACCAGCAAGGAAAAAACAAGAAAAAACAGACAGAGAAGCAGACCCACAAAGATATGAGAATTAAGAGAAACAAATGTAAAAGAGCCCCATTCGGTGCATTTCAAGGTTTTTTTAAGTTTTAAATATACGAGTGAAGAGAAAGATACCATAAAGATGATCTATCAGGTATGAATAAGAGCAAAACAGAAGTTTCACAAATAGAAAAATAATTGAAATTAGAAATTCCTTGGACAGGTTTCACAGCAGATTAGACACAGTTGAAGAAATAATTAGTGAATTAGAAGGTGGACCAGAAGACATTATCCAGAATATAGTATAGAGAAACTATCCGGTTTTAGAACGAGAGAGTTAAGAAACGTGGTGGGGAGGGAGATGGCCTGCTACGCGCCTCATGAAAACTCCAGAAGGAGACGGTGAGCTACTTATCTTTTAGCGTCGCTGAAAGCTGAAGAGCTAAGGACAGTAATTCCAAACTCACGTTGGACACAAGCCACTGATGAGGGGAACTCACCGAATTCCAAACAGAACAAACAAGAGAAACTCCATGAAGACCGTGTGGTGAGAAAGCAGAAGGTCCAGAACCACAGGACTGACCTTCAAAGCAGCCAGAGAAGACACATTGCCTTCGGGGGTGGAAGATCTCGTCTTCACTTTGTTCTCAGGACCGCCGGACACGCCGGACACGCCGGACACGCCAAAGAGCAGGAGGAGAATACTGCCCACGTGTGGAGAGAAAACCACTTTGGTGACCCAGGGCCTAGGGTTGTATTCCCGGTGGAAATGACAGCAAAAGAAGTCTTTAAAGATAAAATAAAATCTGGGAGACTCTGACTTTTGAGCCAGAAATTCTAATACATCAGCTGGGAAAAAAGTGATCCCAGATGTAAGATCTGAGATGAAAAACAAATGATGAGTGACAAAAGAGGTCAATAGGCGGGTACATTTAAACACATATTGATTGTATGAAGCATTATTATTTATGAATCATTTGGCTAAAAAAAATAAACATGAGGGAACTAAAATATACAACAACAAAGAATGAAAGTCAGCGGGGCGGTGACGGAGCCCAAGTGTCCTAATGCCCTTCTTTTATTACAGATGTGGGTAAAACCAGCAATTAACTCTGTGATATGTCCATTTAAAACGTTCTAGGTTGACATCTACAAGAATGGCAATAGAATATGTAACTTCAAAACCAGTAGGGAAGAAAGCAGACTAGCCATCAACCCAACACAAGGAGCAAAATAAACCTTAAAAATTTCAGTATGAAAGGAAAACGCAACATACATTGTTAGAAGTCAATCCAAATAGATCAGAAATTAAGTATAAACGTGTTAAATGATTAAGAAAAAATGTTACACCAAAGATGACATCCCTGGAAGAAACTCAAGTCGACCAAATGAATGGAATGATATAACATGTGCATCAATTAGGAGATTCTGTATCGTTAAGATGTCAGTTTTTCCCAAATAGATCCATAGGATCAACACGATCCCTATCAAAATTCCATCTTCCTTCCTCCCTCCCCCTCTATTTCTTCTTTCTTTCTTCCGTTCTTTCTTTCGTTAGAAGCTGACAAGATGATTCTAAAGTTCGTAGAAAACTTCGTAGGACTCAAAATGAGCGAAACAATTTGAGAAAGAAGAAAACCTTGGAAGACTTACACTACCTGATTCAGAACATATTACAAAGCTACACTAAGCAAGACAATGTAACGTGGATTTGAGGGTGGGCACGTAGACAATGAGAACAGACTGGAGAATCCAGAAATAAATCCATATATTTATGCTCAATTGCTTTCTGACAAAGGTGCTGTGACAATCCAATGTGGAAAACAGTCTTTTCAACAAAAGGTGCCGAGGCCACTGGATATCTATAAGCAAAAAATAAAACTAAAAAAATAAGAAAATTAACTTACACTTGACCTCATGCCACCCTCCAAAATTAACTGAAAGTAAATTATAGACCTAAATAGAAGAGTTAAACCCATACAACTTCTGGAAGAAAATGTTCATGGCTTCGGGCAGAATGTCAAAAGCGTGAGCTACCCAGGTAAACACACACTGGACTTCATTAAAATGTAAAACATTTTTGTTTAAAAGAAATGATGAAGCAAATGAGCAGACAGCCACAGAAGGGGAGAAAATATCTGTAAGCCGAGTATCTGATAACGGATTTGTGTCTGGGACATATAAGCCTCTCTTTTGACTCAGTAACATAGCAAACAACTTACGCAGGAAAACAGGCAAGAGAGTTGAAAGCACACTTCACCAAACATGACTATGAATGTCCAATAGCCCCACGAAGGGCTGTCGGCATCATCGGTGATTAGAGAAATGTGAATCAAACCCACAATGAGACGTGATCACATGCTCCCTGGATTGGCCCAAATCAAAAAGACCACCCCTACCACGTATCTGCGAGGGTACAGAGAAAGGGGAACCTTTGTATGCTACCGGAGGGAAATCAAAATGGCACAGACCCCTTTGGAAAACAGATTAGAATTTTTTTAGAAAGGTGAAAAGAATCTTACGATAGAACCCATCAGTTTCACTGTTAGGACCCTAACCAAGAGGAGTGACGATGTACGTCCGCACAAAGGCTTGTCGAGAGCAGGCCACGGCAGCGTCACCTGTAACAACCCCCAAACTGCAAACCACCCAAACGCCCAGCAACTGACAACAAAATGTGGTCTATCCATACAGCAGAGTATTGGGGTGGTCATTAAAAAGGAAAGAAAACATGGTGCACAAGGAAGACCCTCAGGAACATTGCATTATGGTAATACAAACAAACAAATAAAAAAACAACACCCCCCCCAGACTCAGAATACCATGTGTTGGACAACTCCATTTATATGAAACTCCTACAAAAGGCCAATTTCTAGCCTTAGAGAAATTTAAGGAGGGCACCTGGATGGCTCAATCCCCACGTTGGGCTCCACGCAGGGCATGGAATCTCCTCACGATTCTCTCTCTCCCTCTGCCCCCCACCCACTCTCTAAAAAAATTTTTTTTAAGGATACAAAGACAGAAAGCAGATCAGTTTTTGACTGTGGCCAGGGGTGGGATCTGGTAATGACTGCAAATGAAATCGAGAGAATTTGGGGGATGTTGAAAATGTTCTAAAACTTAGTCTTAGCAAAAGTTGCGCATCAGATTTGAAATTTACTAAAATCTGTCACACATTTACACTGCATGAATTTTATGGCATGCAAATCATACCTCAATAAAGCTTTTAAAAAAAGATGTGCAAACAAAATTAAGTTTGTATAGCAATGATAGCAGACTTCAAGGGCAAACAAAACTCTGTTGATATAAAGAGGAGGCTGTGTAATTATAAAACATTGAATCCAGCAGCAAGTGTATAAAAAATTGAATATATGCATCTAGTCATAGGATCTAAAATTATACAAAGCAAAAGCTAACAGAAATATAAGGAAAATTAAACAAATTCTCCATAGTAGTTGGAATTTTGAGGTACTTTCCAGTGTTGATGGATCAAGGAGATAATAATATTCCAATCAGAATACAGATTTCAAGAAAACGATCAACCAGATCGTCCTAATGGACATAAATATAACTTTGCAGCCGACAGCGTCAGAATCCACATGACGTTCAAGCACAGAAGGTCTGTTTGCAAGTCCAGACCCTTCATTGTGCCATAAAAAGTGTTTTGTAGTATTTCAGAGGACTGATGTCACACAACCACTTTTTCTGACAAGTGAGCATTTAGAAAAATCTCACAATTCTAAGGATGACAAAAGTCACGCTGTAAATGGCTGTGGGGACAAACAAGAGGTCCTCATGGAGATGAGAAAGATACATAAGCGGACAGACATTAGATTTAAGGGCTACGTATCAGAACTGGGCGATGCACTTTAAGAGGCACTTAGACCAAAGTGCAGAGCCTTAAACTCACGCCTCAGCAATCTGTAAAGTCTGAAGATTAGCAATTGGCACTTAGCTATGGACAATACCGACATTAAAATGGTAACGCCAGTAAATTGGGAAATAGAGGAAACGCACAGATTTCTAGAATGTACCACCGAACAAAACTGACACGAGAAGAGATAGAAAACCCCCAGCCCCATAACCACCAAGTCCTTGAGTGGGGGCGTGAAGTCTTCCCGCGAAGAAAGCAGCGGGCCTGGACGGCTTTACCTTCAAACGTCACCTAACGTTCAAGAGGGATTCCGAGTCCCATAGAAAATATTCTAGAAAGTGGAAAAAGAGAGAAGTCTTCTGCGCCCATTCAGGGAGGCTGTGTAAATGTGACCCACATCCTGATGAAGATGGAGGTTGTGGAGGAAAAAGGAAAGTGAGGTTGTGTGTGTGTCTCACACAGAAATGTCAGTGCAAAATCCTGAAGAGAATCCGAGCAGGCGGGTTTCAGCTGTGTCTAAGAAAGAATGCAGACTCTGAAGGGCCGGCGGGGCCGGGGTCCCCATGGGTGGCTGGACATGTGAGGCTGGACACCTCACAGAGGGAGGTGACCAACGCCTAGACCCAGCAGGGAGGCCATGGGGCTGGAGAGACGGGTGAGCGGCGTCTAGGTGGCTCTCGGGGGCTGTTGGATGGCTGGGGGGTGGAGGAGGCCCTCTGGGCTGAGGACAGAACAGGGGGCGCACCGTCTGGGGCAGACGCCAGGTCCCGTGCCCAAGGGGGGCAGGTGTGTGCTCAGCAGCGGGCTCCGGGGCCGGTGTGCCGGGTGGGGTTCGAGGACAAGAGGCTGTGGAGGGAGTGTTGACGGGGGGGCTGGGGGCCCCTTCCCGCCCACGCCCTCTGAACCCGGGCCTGCAAGCCCAGGCCTTCCCTGCGTCCAGCTCCAAGCCATGAACATTTCCGGCAAAGACAGAGAAGAAAGAAATCTCCCCGCCCACTGTGCCCCTCACATCAGCAAAAGCAGGACGAGCTGAGCTTGCAAAATACACAGGGTTCAGCATCGACCCTGCAGCCCGGCCTGGGGGCTGAGCTGAGAGTCCGCGCGGGGGCGGGAGGTGGGGGCGGCCTCCTCCACGGCTCCCCAGAGAGCGGAGGGCAGCCTCCCCAGCAGCCCTCGGGGGCCGGGCTCTCAGGGCTCCTGCTGCAGGTCCGGGCCAGGCCCCTCGGTCCCAGTCTGCCACTGCTCTGGCCGGCGCGGCCCGCGGGCTTTACTGCCCGTCCCCGAACCCCCGGCCCCCAGCTCGGCGATTTCGAGACAGAAGCGTGCGGGGAGGACCTCTTCCCGTCCCTGCGGAGGGCGGGCCGGTGGGGGCACAGGCTGGCGGGTGGCAGTGCCACTGTGGCCCTTCACAGCCCTGGGGCGAGGCGGGTCCCCACAGCCAGGCCGGGCCGACACAGAGGCGCCGGGCAGCCCAGGAACACGGCGGGCGGCGCTCTGAGGGGGGAGGCCCTCCCGCACGCAGGAGCCGTGACGAGGGCGCTGGGGAGCAGGAAGGGCCTGCACATAAGGGAAACCGAGGCACCGCCGGACGAGCCAAGCTCTCCCCCGCACGGGGTCACCCCGAGTTCCCGCTCCTCAGAATCGCTCTGTTCCCGAGAATGGGGCCTGGCGGCTGTGCTCCCCAAACGTCCTCCCCCCCTCCTCCCCAAGCCCGTGTCCCGCAGCTGAGTGTGCGCGCGGGGGCCGGGCGAGAGCGCCGTCTTGGCTGCGGCCTCCCCACGGGAGGCCCAGGCTCCTCCCCCGCCCGCGGCCAGCCTGCCGGGCTCGGTGAGGCCTGGGGACTCTGGCTGGCCGGCCTCCTGGGCCCCGGAGGGCCGGGGGCCGCTGGACTTCCTGCCTCCAGCTTCCCGCGGTCGGCAGGATGGCTCCGGGCTTGTTTACCGTCCCAACGGCCCCAGTGATGACTGTGATAACGCGGGGCGGGGACGTGCCAGCGTGCCCTCCGGACCCGGCGAGGCCCTTTCCCAGGGTCTGCCGCTGAGGGGGCACAGGCCAGCGGCCGAGGAGGGCCAGCGCCTCGAGGGACCGCGGGGGCTGCGATCTGGCACGGAGCCTGGGCTCACCCCACCTGGGGGACCTCGAGCGGCTGGTATCCGCTTGCCCCCTGTTCCGGGTCCTCCCAGCAGAAGGGGACGGAGGCGGCACAGACCCAGTCTGCCCCGGTCGCCCCCCTCCTTTGTTCCCAAACCTTTGCCCCAGGGATCGGGGACTCTGGAAAATACTTGGCTTTCTTGTTCAGACGACCCGAAGAAACGAGGGCACGTCCGTGATGGATCTTGGAGGCCTGCGTGGCCGTCACCGCAGCCACCGCACTGACCGTGGCCAGCCGGGCCACCCTGGTTGTCAGACCCGCACAGGTGGCTGTATGTCCGCTCCTCCAGCCTGGGAGGGGCACTGCTCCAGGAGACCCTGTCCCCGACCCACTGTCACCCCCAGAGGACACCAGGCTCTAGTCTGAGCGTCAAGGGGTGGCTTGGCCCGAGAAGCGGAGGGCAGAACCGTAAGAAAACTCTAGAACACCAGGGCAGGGGGTCGACGAGAGGTGAGCGCATCAGGAAGCGAGTGTATCAGGGGCCACTCTCTGGGGCCCTGGGACAGGGAGGCCTGTGCACCCAGGGGCCACCGTGATTCCCAGCAGCAGTGGGGGCTGGTCAGCAAAAGCGGGCTTGGCCAGGGTGCCTGGGCCGGGTGAGGAGGTTGGAGGGGGGCCCAGGTCTACGCCCCGCTCTGCCTCTGCTTCCTCTGCTGTCTAGAAGCCCCCCCGGGGTGCCTGGCCTGCCACACCAGGGCTGGCCACCGGCCGCTCCCAGCGGGTCATGCCAGCCCCGAGTCCCTGGCCCACACCGGGAGGGGTACGGGCTGAGCATACCCTGGTTCACGGGAGGGTCCCCAGGCCTCTGGCACCTGCCACCTGGGGACACGACCCGTCCTGCTCTCGTCCTGCCAGACAAGACCAGCTGCTGCGGGGCCATCTGCCCGAGAGCAGGCCGGGTACCAGCCTGACCCGGGGGACCAGACCCTCTGGCAGGCCACACGTTGGGGTCCACAGTCTCAGCTGGCCGGGCTGGAAGGAAGGACCCCGTGGGCACCTGGACAGTGGGCCTCCCTCTCTCTCCTGGTCCCGTCCCGTGTCATGGCCCCACGGCCACCCTCGGCCAAGGCAGACGGGGCATGTGGGGAGGGGGCGACGCTGCGGGCCGGGGGTCCGGGGAGCCGCGCCCCTGCCCTTCCCGCCCAGCTTCAGCGGGGATGGACGCGGGCCAGAGCCCGGCGTTGCCGGGGAAACCGAGCGGCAGACACAGGCCCTGCCCAACAAAATCCCTCTATTTTTAGTCTCGCAGCTACTTTCAGATAAAACCCGTGTAGCCGGACGAGCTGTCGGGCAAGATAATGGCCCCCTCGAACCCCAGAGACTTCACAGGGTGGGCCTGAGCCTGAGAAAGTCCCCCTCGGCCCCTGGGACACCCCGGGCAGAGGCTCCTACGCTGGCCTGCCCGGGGCATCCCGGTCGCCGAGGGGCCGGTGCTAGGGCCGAGGACCCACAGGCCCACATCCCACTGGAACAACCAGCGGGCCCTCGGCCGGCTCGGCGCCCCCCAGCACGGTCTGCACCCCACGTGGCGGGTCCTTGAGCCTGCAGCCCCAGCTCCCGGCGGTCGCCCCCTCCTGCGGCCCTCAGCACCTCTGACCTCCCTGAGCGCCCACGGCGGCGCCCCCCCAACCCCATCACCGTGCACTGGGCAGCCTCAGCTGCTCCCGAGGGGCCTGAGGACGGACGCCTGCTTCGTGCTGGGGAGCGGGCGTGAGCCCCAGCTCGGGGAGACCCGGGTGCCGTCCGGAACGCCCCGAGTGCAGGCTGGAGGGCAGGCGGGCCTGCACGCGGGTGCGGGACGCGGGTGGGAGAGTCCAAGGAAGCCCACGCGGCCGGACCCCGGCGCCTACCTTGTCTTCCAGCCGGTTCAGGCGGGCCCCGATGGTGTTGCTGCCCCGGTCCTTGCTCTTCTCTGTCGGGTAGAGTGCCCAAATCAGGGACGTGTGTCGGCGGGGAGGTGCTCGCAGAGGAGGGGGGCGGGGGCTGGGGGGCGTCTAGGGTCAAAGGTCTGCACGTGAGCACCTCCTCGGTGGAGCCCTGGCGGAGCAGGGGGGGGCTGGCAGGGTGCCCCGTGGGGTGTCCGGGAGCCCGATGGGGGGACGGGGCCGGCCTGCGGGGGGCCGCGGGCGGGGGGCAGGCACACCCGCGTGAGGGGGCTGTGTGGACGCCGCGTGTCGTCGGGGTGGGAGGTCCGTGGTGACCCCGCGGTGGGCAAGCCCGTGGGCGCTGTTTCCCCAAAGGCATGTGCTCGCTTCCTGCCTCTGTGTCATGTTTTAGTAATTCCCGCAAGGTTCAAGGGCTTTCATCATTCTTTGTCGTGGGGATGTGTCGTCCGAGCCGGGGCCCTGGCGGCCCAGGGGATGGTCGGCGCTTGTTAGCTGAGGTCCGCTAGCTGCATCTTTCAGACGCGGAGCTGTGGCCACAGCGGGGCCCCCGATGGCCTGACCCTAACTTTCATCTGCACTGGGAAGCCCTGAAACTCTTAGACCCGCTTTATTGCAGCGGTCTGGAACGTTCCCGCCGGGCTGCCAAGGTGGGCCTGCACGTTCTGCGGCCCCCGCACCCCCCGGCGCCCTGCCATCTGGCCCCCCGCTGAGCTGTGGCTCCCGCTAGGACTCGGGCTGGGCGACCCACGGGACCGGCCTGGCCCCGGCCACCCTGGAGGGAGCCGTAGCCTGCATCCGGGGGACACGAGGGGTCAGGGCTGTAGAACGGCCCTGCCCAGCTGCTGCTGCTGTTGCCGGCCCCTCAAGTCCCTCTGGGAGGGGTACTTGCCCACACAGGATCCTGGGGGTCACACCCAGATCTCTGAGGGCCTAGAAAGGTCCCCTGTTTATAAAGATCCTGCACAAACCGAAGATTCCTTTATAAAGCACATGCCTAGGCCCTTCGTCCCGGGGGGTCCACCCGTCCCCATCTGTCCTGCATATCCAAGGCCCTGCTGACCCGGTCTGATGGGCGGCGGGTGTGGGTGGAGGGGGAGATCGGGGGTCTGGCACGGGCAGGGTGTCTGGATGAGGAAACCCACCTGAGACAGAGATGAAGAGGGAGGGCTTCCCGATGGACTGGTCCAGCCTGGGAGGGAGGGAGGGAGGGAGGGAGACAGATGGAGATCAGCTCCTGCTCAGCCTGGGCACCCCACACACCTATCCAGCCCATTGCCAACTGGGCAGGTGAGGAGCCCCGCAGGGCGACAAGCCACCCGCCCCTTCTGGGGACACCCACCACTGCCCTGAACCTGCCACAGGCTTCCGGGGCCCCAGAGGTCCGTACTACTCATGGGGGTGCTCAGAGGCGAGGGGCAGTGGTTGGGCAGCCCCCTAGGCTTCCCCCCGGGACGACGGCCCCGGGTTCTGTCACTGCCTCGGAAGAAGCCCAGGCCAGGCCCAGACCAGGCGCCTCGGCCGTGCTCAGAGAGACCGGCCCGGGGGCGAGTCCTCCCAGGGTGCGACCCTAGGCCGGGCGGAGCGGGCTTCAAGGTCAGCCATGGTGGGGGCAGCCCGAGCCTCTGGTTGAGGTCGCAGCCACACCCTAGGACGCAGGGGGTTAGGTTCCCGGGCTAGCCCAGCAGTGTGGTAGGGACGCCTGAGTCCGCACGGGCCCCGGGGACCCAGCTGCTCCCACGGGGCAAGCTCCTCAGGCCGGACGCTGGAAGCCGGCGTCTCCCACCGGTTAGCGCTCCAGACTCCAGGTCCAGGAGGGGGAGGCCTCGGGGGTGCAGCCCGGGGGGCGGGACTCAGTGCCTGGCAGTGGGTGTGGCCCGGGCAGGCCGCGCCCTCCTGGCTCCGAGGTGGGGGCCTGGGGGGGCTCCGTGGGGACGGCTGGCTGGGGAGCTGGTGCGGCCGGAGTGGGAAGGGAGGGGCCCCAGCCCAGCTGCCCCCCGTCCGCGCAGACCGCCCACCTTCTCTGCAGCTCCTTGATGCGCACCATGAGGTTGAGGTGTCCCTGGGAGTACTGCTCGATGACGTCCCGCACGTCGTAGGGTTTCCGGGCTTGCTGCAGGACGCCAAGACGGTCACCCCCTGCGCGGCACCCTGCCCCCTACGCCACCCGCAGACACTGATGCTGCCGGCCTGCAGAGGGCCTCCCGGGGACCCGAGGTCACCACCACCGTGCGACGGGGCTGTCCCGGCCCAGGGCACACACAGGGGCACCCTCACCCCCGGGGCTGGGTCGCTGGGGCTGGGGATTCCGGCTGCGGGCTTGGCCTCTCTGAGCCTTAGCTTCCTGCCCACTCACCGCGGGGCCCGGTCTGCCTCCCCTCCCCAGGTTGCC
>CM053613.1:298520-310115 GCA_028646535.1 Procyon lotor
GAGGCCTCGGGTGACAGCCACGGCCTGTCGTGCCCGGTCCCTGCGACAGTCTGCTTGTGGGGCTCCAAGGCTGCCGGGGCACAGGGGGTGCTCCCACGCGGGCCTGGGGCCACGCAGGGCTGGCAGCTGACCCCAAGGCCCCAGGCTTGGCGCTAGCTCAGAGCCTGTAAATGCATATGGGGCTCAGGTGAAATCCCCAGAAAGCACAACAGAGAGCACGAGGCTTCTCGTGATGTCGGCAGAACCTCAAGCTACATTTATGGCCGCGTTCCCAGGGGCCCGTGGGCCGAGGGTCTCCCCCGGGTTGCGGCAGGCCCGCCGAGTCGGGGTTTGGTGGCCCAGAGGCCCTTCACCCACACAAGCCGGCCAGAGCCGCGTGGGAACACGATCCCTCTATCCAAGGGGCCGCGGGGTCGCCTGGGCAGCCGGGGCCCCTCAGCCCTGGAGGCCATGTTAGCAACGAGCCTGGGGTCATTGCCTCTTCGGGGGAGGGCAGAGGCCCGGAGGCCAGCCAGACAGCTTGGTGGAGGAGGCCGGGGCAGAGGCCACGAAGAATGAGGTTCAGAGACCCACCGAGAGTCCGGGCTGGGGGTCCTCCCCGGGGTCCCCTGGGGACACGCCCTCCCTGCCCAGCAGAGCCTACCTCTCCTGTGGTGCCCCCGCCCCCCAAGACTGCGGCCCCCCTAGTCTGATGGCACGGCTGGCCCTGCTTTCCCAGAAACACAGGGTACCCTGGAGGGCCCAGGGGCTCTGCCAGCCACACAGGCAACCCGACAGATGGTTGGCGGCCCCTGCTAGGGTTCTGGACTCTGGGAGGTCCAAGGCAGAGGCCTCCTTCCTCCCAGGGGCTGGGCCCCAGCGGTCCAGGGGACTCTCTGTCTCCCCACATGACCTAGCAGGTGGGGCCTTTGGCCCTCACAGGCATCACGCAGCCCCTCTGTGGACCCCAAATGAGGACCCTGAGATTGGTGAGATTGG
This sequence comes from Procyon lotor, assembly GCA_028646535.1. Taxonomy (NCBI): domain Eukaryota; kingdom Metazoa; phylum Chordata; class Mammalia; order Carnivora; family Procyonidae; genus Procyon; species Procyon lotor. The sequence continues at coordinate 299,499 of CM053613.1, forward strand.
TGGGGGAGGGCCGGGATGGACCTGACCATCCCCACAGCACAGCGGTAGCCTGCCCGGGAAGACTCGTGTCCCTCGGGGTCCAGAACTGCCCCGCGGGCTACATTCACAGCCTGTTGCGAGATCCTGGGGTGGACACGGGCGAGGACTCGGGCGGGCCCTCCGGCTCCCCACACGCTCGGCTGAATGTCACTCCCCAGCCACACTTAGGTACGGGCTGGGCCAACGTCCCCAGATCTAGGTCTTCCTTCTGGAAGACGGGGTGCTGAGCCCCGCCCCTCTCTTCTGGAAGAGTCTGAGCTCCTCCTCAGTGTGCACATGGGAGGTGGCCCTGGGTCACGACGGTCAGCTTCCTGTGGGCCGCGGGGCTCCGGGACTCACACCTAGGCCAGTGAGGTCTGGGCTGGAGCGCAGGCTGCGTTCAGGGCTCTGGGGTTGCGGGCCTGGCCCAGCGAGGGGGGAGCGCACCCCGGGCTGGGCTCCCAGACAGGCTGGAGAGCCTGGCCCGGGGCGTGCAGGTGAACGTGGGCGCCCGAGCGCCTCTGGGAAGGCGTGAGGTGAGTGTGACAGAGGGGAGCGCATGTGCCCGAGCCCGTGTCCGCGGGGGTCTCGGGAGCCCTGCCTCCCCTTGCTCAGAGCCCAGGTCGCAGAAGGGCCTGTGTGTCCCCGCGGGGCCCCAGGCGCCCTGAGACTTGTCTTGGAGCTTCTGGGTCCCCGGGGTCTGGCCCGCACTCCTGGCAGCCTCTGTCAGGGGCAGCCTGGGGCCTCGCGGGGACAGCCGGCTCAGCGTTCTCTCCGGAGCTCATGTCCTCTGATGGCAGCAGCAGGAGCCCGAGTTGAGCCGAGATAATGCAGGGCTGCGCAGACGGGCCGACGGTCCACTCGGGAGCTCAAGGCCAACCCGCAGGGCTAAGAGTCTCTGGCTCCTCCGGCCAGACAGGGGGACGCCCCCCCGGGCACTAATCGGCCCACGGTGAGGCAGGCGGGGGACCCCCTGGCATGTCGGCAGCCCCTGGGGCCGGGGTCGGGGTCGGGGTGCCGCAGACAGACCAACAGGCTGCTGTGGGGGCAGGGAAGGCCTCCCTGAGAGCTGGGCCCCCAGGGCTCCTCGCTGCCAGGTGCTCCCTCCTCGCTGCTCCCCCGGGGGTCCCTCCTCCCTGTGGGCAGCACGGGCCACCTGGGGAGGCTGCGGCCGCCTCGGGCCCCCGCCGTGCCCGAGAGCCTCGGTTCCCCGGGACACGCAGGGAGGCTCTCAGGAGCGTCTGTTATTCCTTTATTCAGGGGACCCCAAGGGTCCCGGGCACAGACGTGGGGCAGAAAGCAGGGAAGGTAGGGCGGCCCGGACTGCTTCGGGGGCCACTGCAGATGCCCACAGGCAGTTTCTTGCCTGCACTTTGGGGCCGGGGTGCTCCCCAAGTCAGCTCTCGCCGCGGGGGGTGCCCATCTGCCAGGGACAAACGCTGTCCTGAGCTTTAAAACGCCCGTGTGACCCCCGAACTGGGCCGGCCAGAAGCCTCAGGTTTCGGCCTGCAGTGCTGGGGCCCCTAGACCCGGCAGGCCCACTGTCCACCCTGGCATAGCCCCCCATGTTCCCGCTGCCTTGTAGGGCCCTGCTCGGGAGCCTCAGCCTCCTGGCTACTCAGGCGGGGGGCTATCCGCCACGGAGAAGATGCCCCACCGATCCCCCTACTCTACCCGCTTGGTGTCTGGGGTCTTAGTTGTCACCGCCAGGCTGCTGGCCAGTGAGGGTGCTGCGTCCCGGCCCTTCCCAGGGCCTCCGCGTGCTGCCCAGAGCGTCCCCTGCAGGGGGTCCTTGCAGCCTCTTCCCCACGGGGAAGGTGCCGGTGCTGCCGGGAGACGGGCCCCACCCCGTCCAGTGCCCCTGCAGCTCCCTGCCCTCACATGCTCCCCTTCTGCCTCCGCGAAGGCCGGACACAGACTTCAGATACTGTCCACATCGGGGGCCGTCACGTCTTCCCCAGGATCTTGCCAGGCAGACCTCTGGCTGCCACCCAAGAATGGCATTTACGATGCCTTGTGTTTGGGCAGTGAGAAGTCCCAGGCCCTCGTGGGACCCTCAGCGTGACTCGTCCCCGTTGGACGGTGAGCAGCCTCCCTGCCCGGGGGAGCACGGCCGAGGGACGGTGTGCATGGGCCACCCCAGATGGGCCAGCTGCTGAGCCCCGGGGCCGCACGCGATGCTCGTGGGGTGGGGGTTTGTGAGCCCTGCGGCCAGGCCCCCGGAAGGAGAGTGGGCAAGCCTGAGGGTCCCCGTTTCTGAAGTCCACACGATCTCAGAGTGAGGGCTGAGCCGGGGACCTCCTCTGACCAAGGCCTGTCCCCACAGCAGAAGGAAGGAGCTGGGCCAGCCACCAGCTGGCTCTCTCTGGGGCCCTTCGGCTCCAGGGGCTCTGAGGGGCGGCTGCCGCAGACCCGGCCCTGAGGGGGAGGGGTGGGCAAGGGCACCCTTGCGGCTCCGGCCCCACCAACAGAGGAGCCCTTCCCTCTCCCTGTAAAGGGGGGCTGACCCCTGGGGCACAGGCGTGGCCAGGCTTCTGTTCTGACTCCCACTGGGGGTCGGGGAAGAGCAGGGCCAAGAGCACTGACTCCGGGGGACAGGTCCAGGGGACCCTACTTCCTGCCCAGGTGACGCAGGACAGGCTCGGCACCTTCTCTGTCACTCCCGCGTCATCTGTCGGTCAACCAGGGGAGAGAAGGGTGAGTCCCTGAGGCTCTGCATGCACCGCGCTCTGGGCTGGGCCTCGGGGCAGGGTCCCTCCAGGGGCATGCTGTCTTACAGAAGGGTGACGAAGTTGTTTTGGGTACTTGGTGACGGAACAGTCAGGTACGGGAGGCCTTGTAGCCTCGCCGTGAGTGGGACGGGAGTTTCTGAGCTGGCCCAGGGCAGGAGGGCTTAGTGTAGGACTCACCTGGAATTTCTTCTTGGCCACAAAGTACTGCATGCGCCGGATGACCTTGATGGTGGCCCGGTGGTGCTCCCGCAGCCTGGGGTGGAGAACAGAGAAGAGGCATGAGTGGCCCCTCTGACCGTCAGCCTGTGCCCAGCACTTCCAGACTCTCGGCACCCCCTCAAATACCTTCTAGAAACCCAGATCCTTCTCGAAACACCAAAAAAGGAAACATGACTGATGATGCACGTAGAAAAGTCTAGAAGGAAACACACCACATGGAAGGTGTGGGGCTTTGGCCGCCAAGACTGCGCGTGACTAGCCCTCTGCCAGGAACAGAACCCCTTCCTGCACCTTGTACGCGCCGGAGGAAAACCAAAATGATCTCTGGGGCCATAATATCACGGAGCCCTTATGTATTTTTGCACTGAAAAGGCTGAAAGGCAAGGGAAAAAAGAGACCACAGAAATAGACCTCAAGGTGTGGTGGATTCAGTGGCCCAGACGCTTGGAGCTCCTCCGTCAGGAGGCAGAGTTGGTTTTCCCACTTGAATGTGGGCTGACCTTGACACTTGCTCTGGGAAGTCACACCACGCATAACCAGTGTGCTCTTGGAACGTGGCCGCGCGAACCAGCCTGAGCTGGGTGGCCAGGGGCCACTTGAGAACTGAGGTGGCCCAGTCAAGGGCCAGGATCAGGCAAAAGACACGTGAGTAAGGCCTCCTCTGACCCTCCAGCCCCAGATGACTGCACGAACACACACACGGCGCCAGCAGAACGACCTCCCCACGGAGCCGACCCCGAATTGCTGCCCCACAGAATCGTGGGCAACAAAACGAGCTGTGGTCTCGAGCCCCTACATTCAGGTGTGGTTTCCTAGGCGGTGATGGATTACAGAGAGAGAACTTAGGACCCCCACCAGGGGTCCTGTCATACCAGGATCCTCAAACACACGGTGCTGGTTTGGAGACAGGGTATTGGGCAGAGGCTGGCGGAAGAAATGGCGGGACCCCAAGCTGTTGGACGTGGAGCAGGGCGCCGTCAGTAACTGGCCGAGACTTGGGGATGAGGGAATTGTGTGCCGGGAGGAATGCAGAAGTTATGGCCCGAAGGCAGCCTGCTGTGGATGAGAGAGGAGGGCAGGTCGTTTGCAGGCCCCCTGAGCAAGAGGTGCGGTCCGTTCCCGCCACAGCGGAAGCGGACCGTGTGCTGAACGGTGGTCTCAAGAGCCCTCCGAGCTCCCCCTGCCGTCCCGTCAGAATGCCGAGGCCACACAGACGGGGCCGAGCGAGGCTGCTGTAGGAACAGCGTGGCGGAGAGCGGAGACCACCCAGTCCCGCCGAGCGGCCGTCCAGATGAGCCCAGGGGAGACCACCCAGACGAGCAGCCCAAAATGCTGACCCACGGAGTCGCGCGCCGACAGATGGCTGTGGTTTGCTTCTGAGCTTTTAGATAAAGACTTTAAAATAACCATGATTAATTGGTTCAAGAAGATAGATGGAGTATTTCACCCGAGAAATAAAATTTGTCTTAAAAATAATAAACTGGAAATTCAAGAACAGGAAGGACAATAATGGAAATTAAGAATGCAGCAGATGGATTTGATAGCAGAGGAAATGCTCGAGAAAGGATACGTGTGAACCGGAAGGGGCTGCCGGGTGGGCACGGGGACAAAATCCAACTAGACATACAGGAAAAATGTGAGATGCGGGAGGTAGGGTTCCAACCCAGGTGAAATCCCGGAAGGAGAGGAGGCAAGAGGGAGCCTCAGTGGCTGAGAACTTTCCAAAGATGATGGAAGACATCAGGCCACAGATGCAAACAGGTCTCCCCAGGCTTATCAGAGTGACGCTGCCGAGACCAAACGCACAGGGAATGTCACGGAAGCGGTGAAGGCGGGGCTGGGGACAAAGACACCTTACCCTGATGACCAGCTTCTCACCAGAAAGTGTAAAAGCCACGGGACGTCTTTTGTTTTCTTTTTTTTTTTAAAGATTTTATATTTTTGAGATACAGAATGAGAGAGAGAAAGCATGAGCAGGGGGAAGGGCCAAGGAAGAGGGGGAAGCAGGCTCCCCGCCGAGCAGAGAGCCCGATGCGGGGCTCGATCCCGGGACCCCGAGATCATGACCTGAGCCCAAGGCAGAGGCTCCAAGCCCCTGAGCCCCCAAGCGCCCCGCCAGGTGCCATCTCTAAAGTGCTCAAGGAAAGTCACCACCAACTTAGCACCCTAGACTCATCAGACAGACCCTACGAAGGAAGAAGTAAAGTAAGCAAATCCTGTACGATTCGACTCAGATGAGGTCCCTAGAGGGGTCGGATTCATAGGGACAGACAGCAGGGTGGGGGGCGCCAGGGGCTGGGAGGTAGAGGGAGAGTTAGGGCTTCATGGGGCCAGAGTTTCAGTTTCACCAGATGAAAAGGTTGTGGAGGCAGAAGGGGGGACGGCTGACAACACGTGAATGTGCTCGGGGCCCTGAGCCGTGCACAAAAGATAGTTAAGATGCTGTGTTTTATGTTATGTGCATTTTACCAGAGTAAAGAAGAAGAAGGAAGATGAAACCAAAACCGGGAGAACTCACTGCTGGGAGGACAGCAGTGCAAGAGTGACTCAGGGACAGGCAGAAGGACACGATCCCGGAAGGCAGGCTGGGGATACAGGAAGGAGTTAACACATCAAAGGACAGAGTTGTGAGAAAGTTGAAATTTGTATTGACTGAAACGGTAACGCTTCATGAGGTTGAAACATTACTAGAGACAAAGAGGGACATTTCATAATTTTAGACAATGGTCGGTTCAGGAGAAAGACATCACCCCTGAATCGGCGTGCACTTAGAGACTGCATACATACTTGCATCTGTGTCTGCGGAGCAGATACAAAATAGCACAAAAGGCAGAGGGCAGGGCTGGAGTCACACGGCGGGGAGAACCGTGGGCTGTCAGGGAAACTGCAGAGGGGCTGGTGTGAGGCCGACCCCAAGGAGTCAGCCACGGATGGAACGATGCACGTACGCAGAAGGAACACGTTAACAGAATAAAAATGAAATCGTGTCAACATTCGATGAATCCGGAAGAAGCAGGGAAGGAGATACGGACGAAGGCCGAGGGCAAGGCAGTGGAGCGCGCACTGCGAGGGGACAAGGCATTTCAATGAAGGACAAACACTGTCAACAGGGCTCAAAAGGCAATGGGATGTTGCTTATAAATCTATATGCAAATCTTCATACAAACATAAGGACGTGAGAGGTCGACAGCAAAAGGGTAGGAAAAGCTGTATGATGGAGTAACCCAGGGGAGCCCATGTAGGGAACCCACTCACAAAGTGAACTTTAAATGTAACCAGAGACAAAGGTAGATATTCCGTAATCTAAAAAAACGTCGCTCTGGTAAGAAGATATCAATTCTAACTCTGTATGTACCTAAAAACACAACCCTCAAATGCATAAGGCAGACCTAGCAGAACCAAAAGGAAAAAGGGAACGTGCACAATCGCGGTGGCAGATCTGAGTACACCTGTCGGTAACTGATAGACAAGCAGGCAAACCCTCCACAGAGAGACGGATTTGGAGGACACGAGCGGATCAACATTGACAGAACACCGCTCTCAGTGGCTGAGGACTACGTCAGCTTTCCAAGGGCACACGGAACGTCCACCCGAACAGACTACGCGCGGAGCTTTACAAACAAGTTCCAACAAATTTCGAAGAAATTCTACGTATCTACGAATCTTCTACGTATGTTCTCTGACTGCAGTGAAATCAAACTGAAATCAATAGGAAAAAGATAACTGGAAAGTCCTTAAGTGTTTTGGAAATTAATCGCAATGACCCAAGGTCCAAGAAGAAATCTGATAAGAATCAGAAAGTATTTTGAATGGGATAACGATAAAAAGGTCACACATCACAGCTAAATGAGTGGCTGAGCTGCCATGAAGTAAAGGAAGGGCCCAGAGAAAACCCACGACCTTAAATGTGTACATTAGACAAGAGGGAGGCCAAGCTCTCTTTCAAGAAGCCATAAAAAAAATACAACAAATTAAACTCAAAGAAAGTGGGTAGAAAGAGATAATACACAGCACGACTCAATGAAATAAAAAATGAACATTACATTAAAAACATCAACGAAGCCAAATTCTGATTCTCTGAAGAAACTAATGAAATTGGCAAACTTTTGGGAAGAGCGCCAGGGGTGTGAGGGGCTGAAAATCACCAAGGTCAGGCATCAAAAATAGAACATCTTTACAGACCTCAGGAGTTAAAAACTCTATTCAGAAGACATTATGTACAAAAGTAATTTTGACAGTTTAGTTAAAGTACATCAATTCCTTAAACATAATGTATAAAAACAGACACAATGAGAAATAAAAGAAATTCCAAATTTCCCAATATTAATCACACAAATTAAATCAGGAATTTCAAAGATCTTTGCGCAAAGCAAACTAACAAAACCTTAAGTTTAGGTGATTTTACCAGTAAATTCTTCTAATCACTTAAGAAAGAACTAATACCATTTTATGTAAATATTCTGGAGGGTTTTTATGAAGCAGCATAGCCTTGATATCAAAACCGGACAGGATATTTCAAGAAATAAAAATCACTGGTCGATCTCTCTTGTAAACAGAGAGGCCAATATTCTGCCCATAATGGCAACAAACTAAACCCTATGCTGCCCTATAAAGACACGCAATCGATGAAGTTTAACTCACTTATCCGAGGCTGCGTCAGCATCTGAAAATAAACACCCACAATTGGCCACGGATTAAGTTAAGAATAAATTATATTTGTTTTATAATCATAGAATAAAGTCAACAGAGTAAGTCTGAGGAAAAACATCTAATCAATTCAAAAGATGCACAGAAACATTTGATAAAACTCAAGAGCCATTCCTAATTAGAAACACGACTCTAAGGAAAGCAGGAATAGAAGGAAACTCTATTAGGTAGAGCACAAATACAAACGCGAAACAGGACAAAGCCCAGTAGAGGGAATGTCGTACTCAAGGGTGAAATATTAGGGTGCCTTCCTTCTGAGGGAGGGAGGGAGCAAGGCAGAGTCGTCTGTGGTCACCCTTTCTATCTGCTGTGGTCCTGAGACCCTCAGCCAGCGTGAAGGGAAAGGAAACGGAAGACAGAATCAGAATCTCCAGATAAACGCTTTCATTGATCAGTGTATTTAGCAAGAGCACCAGTTTCAAAGACAATATACAAAAATCACTGGTATTTCTACATGCTAGTAACAATTAGGAAATAAAACAAAAAGATGCAGGGGTGCCTGGTGGCTCAGCGGGTTAGAGCCTCTGCCTTCGGCTCAGGTCATGGTCTCAGGGTCCTGGGATCGAGCCCCGCATCGGGCTCTCTGCTCAGCAGGGAGCCTGCTTCCCCCCCTCCTCTGCCTGCCTCTCTGCCTGCTTGGGATCTCTCTCTGTCAAATAAGTAAATAAAATCTTTAGAAAAACAAACAAAAACCAAGCAAACAACCCTCCCCCCAAAAGATGCCAATAACAGCAGCATCAAAACCCATAACATGACCGAGAATAAATCTACTGGAGACGAGCAAGGTCTCTATACAGAGAAGAACCACACATTAGTGAAAGAAAGGAAAGAAGCCCTGAATTAATTCTGGATATAATGTTTATGAGTTGGAAGGCTTAACATTTTTTTTTAAATTTTTTATTTTATTTCTTTATCTGACAGTGAGAGAGAGACCACAAGCAGGCAGAGAGGCAGGCAGAGAGAGAGGGGGAAGCAGGCTCCCCGCCGAGCAGAGAGCCCGACGTGGGGCTCGATCCCAGGACCCTGAGATCATGACCTGAGCCGAAGGCAGAGGCTTGAACCCACTGAGCCACCCAGGTGCCCCGGAAGGCTTAACATTTTTAAGGTGCTAATTTTGGGGTATGGATTCAATGTGACTCCAATCAACCTTTGAATGCTTTTCTTTTTTAATATTTTTTGGGGGGCATATTTCAAGCTGATTCTAAAACATTTATGGAAAAGTGAAGAGCCAAGAGCAGACAAGATGATTTTGAAGAACAGCGTTGGAGGGTGTACACAACAGAGTTCGAGGCTCACCGACAAGCGTCAGGGGTGATAAGGGCCCCCGTGGAGGCGGTCATGGGTCGCACTCGTAATAAGGCGGCCTTAGGTCAGACTGATGAATACTTTAGTGGAAAAGGGTGCCACATCCAAAGGTGAAAATGCATATGTGTGTGGTCACCTGGTTTACGACCGAGGCACGGTTTCAGTCCACTGGGGAAAGAATGTTCTTTTCAATAAATAGCCCTGGGACAGACTGGACATCCGCATGAAAAAAACATGAGCAGCACACCAGTCCCCGCTACACACCAGTTACAAACGTAATTCCAGCAGGGCAGAGACCTACAGGAAGGCAAAGGCAATCGAGCCTGGAGAACAGAACAGTGGAATATCTCCGCGACCTCGGGAAAGGCGGCGATTTAACAAAACACAAGAAGCACTAAGTATAAAAGACAAACGGGGCTCCCTTAAAGAGCTTCCTTCCATCGAAAGACATCACTGAGAAAATGGGCAGATACCCCCCCGGCCAGGAAAGGACATTTTCTGGGAGAGGACTTGGATCCAGGAGAGATCTAGAATTCCTACAAGCCAGTAAGGAAAAGGCCACATGACTTAAAAAAAGAAGAGAGAGCAGAGATTGGAACGGGCGCCTCCCCAACAAGGGCCGTCCACACGCAGGAACTGGCGTTCAGCACCATCACTCCTCGGGGAAATGCCCATCAAGACCACAGGGAAGCCCTCCCACTCGCTCCCTACCGCGGCGGGAACGAGAAAGCCCACCGATGTCGAGGGTCAGAGCCCATGGGACCCAAAGGACCCCCGTGTGCTGCTGGTGGGAGTGCGGGCTGGCTCGACCCCCGCCCGAGAGCTGCCCCGCGGGAGCCGTGGATGCGTCCACGTCCCGGCCCGGCCCCTGTCCTTCCAGGTACACACCCTGAAACCGTGCGTCAGGGCACAGGGCCACCGAAAGGAAGCCTCAGAACATTTATGGCCGCTTCACTCACAGGAAATAAAATCCAAAGTGACAAACGTCCCAGTATAGCGGCACAGAGAAGCCGACGGACGGGGCTGTGAAAGGTCACACCGCCTGCACCGACACAGGACCCCACCCCGGCCACAGGGGACAGCTGGTAAACCCCTGGGGTCGGGCGCCGGGTCGCCGGGCCCAGACCCTTTGTATCACATGGGGCTCCAGCAGGGAAAGGGGCCCTATAAAGTCCAGGCAGTTCTTGTGGCCTCAGCAGAGAGGGGGCGGACCCCGTGGGCAGGAAAGGACACCCAGCTAGTGCGGTGAGGCTCTGAAGCTTTCTCGGCTGCACCCCAACCGTCGGGCTGGCCACCAGCCAGGCCCACAGGGGCTCCCTTGGGTCCCAGGGCCATAGGAGGCTTCGTTGCACCAGGGAGGTTGGGGTACTGCAGGGAGAAGGCTGAGGAATCTTCCAGGAGGCACCGTCTTCTTAGGGTCGTTCAGGTGTGGGCCCTCACGAAGACGGAGGCTCAGACAGCCCTTGTCCCTCCTTTTCCCCCCTCCCCAAGCATCTTCCAGCCCCTGCAGGGTGCAGGGCCCCTGCTCAGCCCCAAACTAAACGGTCAGGCTGGACAGCCCTGGGGCTGAGCTCCCAGCCAGCAGACTGGGGGTGTTGGCCTGGGGACGGTGGGACCGGGCCAGTGGGCCGCGTCT